>JANXJC010000049.1:5576783-5607478 GCA_027564655.1 Leptodon cayanensis
GGGAGTGAGTGAGCGGCCGCATGGTGCTTAGTTGCTGGCTGGGGTTAAACCACAACATGGAGGGAGGAAGCTGATCAAAAATGTTTTTTCTTTGATTGCAGTCCATGAAAACACATATGAACAAAAGGACTGAGAATGAAGCGAATGCTAAGAAACATAGTTTAGGGATGCTTTTTAAGTCATTGCTCTGCAATGTTTATAATCTGGAGGATAGATGTTACTATTTTCTAGAAAGTGGTGAAGAAGTACCAGCATTATAATTTCATAGGCATAAAAGCTAGGCAGGAAGATGCAAGATAAGACATATCTATTTAAGATCAACTGTTGCATGCTGTGATGTGTAATTTATAGGAGAGATGTCCAGAATAGTGGATGAATGCTTGTAATTCAAGTCTTTGAAGTAATAATTGAGTTATAAATAATATAGTGTTTGGCTATTATTGCATGTAATTAAATTTGCTTAGTTTTAATAGTCTTGGGAGGAAAGGAGTTCAAGGAATATCCACTGGTAATAATAACAATAATGTATATGTGGTAATATAAAATATTTCTGAACTATGATTGCAGAATAATGGCTTTAAAGATTTGTTTCTTAAAGACATGGACTGTTTAGACATGAGGAATGAAATTACAGACTCCTGGAGGTAGACTTTGTTAGCTGTGTGTTTTTAATGTGTCAGGCAAAATGGAATAATCTTGATCAGGGCTTCTTAATGCAAACCTAATCTATTAAACACAGATAGAGAAAGAAATAGTAAATTACATTATGTTAAGTAACAGTATACCTTGTCATGGCTACACTTTGTTCTCCTAGGAAATGTAGAAAAGTATGTTTCTCCCCGTAAGTGCTTTGTTAAACAAAAATGCGCTCCTGTAGAATGAACTTGCAGTCATGCAGATTACACTTAAACATGTAAGTCTTGGTTAGGGTCTAAATTTTGCTTCAATTTCTTGACTAAAGTTATTCTCTCAGTTAAAAAACTTAGAATAATCATTGATAATGCAGCCTTAAGGAAATGCATGTGATAATATAAGTTCTAAATGCAACATGAAAGTTAAGCCAGATTCTGAGGTGTTCACTGAGTTTCAATCCAGTTAGTAAAGAATTTTGTGTAAAATTCTTGTGAATTCATTGTGAAAAATAATATGCTTAAAATATTGATAAACTAAACAGAAAAATGCAAAACAAGGTAAAGCATACTTAATGATCTGAGTAACATCAAATGAGCAAAGAGAAGAAAGTTTTTTGTCTTTTACATCCATTGATCACATTACTGTTCATAAAGCAGTATTTTTCAAATTGCAAAGTAATTAAAAAAATCCTGAAACTCTTAAACACGTGAAAAACATCAATCATGTTTGTTCCACTTTTTTTTTTTTTAATCTCTAGCCAAATGGTATCTCTGCTTGGAATCCCTGGATACAATAGAAAAAACACAAATGAAAACTAAACAACTAATTGTTGTGGGGGATAAACTACTTTGTTTACATAGTTTAAAAAAAATCAGAACTGAAACAGTTTATTCATTTAGTAATGGCAATTTAGTAATTGAGAGTCAGTGAACTGTGCATGCAGAATCAATACCAGTAGTACAACAGATAAACCATGAGACCAGAGATTATTAATAAACACCTGCTGGCCCCCGCACCCATCCCATGGGAGGGGGCTCTGCCTATCGCAGGCAGAGGTGGTGATGCCAGTGGGAGGGCTGCCGGCAGTGCCCAACCTGGTATGCTTCATCTCTTCCTTCTCTCCCCAACATATCCCCCTACCCATTGCAAATTACAATGTTTCTTTTACACTTCTTGTCATTTATCAGAGGTGGTCCATTAGGCACCTTCACACTAATAAAGGTATAAAGACGTTTATACGTGAAATACAAGTGTTCAAATGTATCCATTTGCAGTCATGCCAACATCCTTCTGCTGATCACTATGTTAGAAAGAAAGAAAAAAACAATGTTTTAAATAGTCTCTGGAACAAAAAAAAAAATCATTCCCCCTGATTACCTTAAAGATGTTTCGAGTCCCTTCTCCACCACCTTTTTTCTTTTCTTCTGTATGCTTTTATACAGTCTTAATTTATCTTCTATTAAACCACACATAATTTATGAAAGATATTTTTAGAAGTTATGTCTTAAAATGCAGTTATAAGCAACCAGCTTTAGCTCAGGTCTTTCAAGAGGCTTAATTAAACATATGAAAAGTATGCAAGGGGAAGCTGATTTTCACAGCCATTTATTTTAATTCTGAGAAATAAAAACATTTTAAATTGTTTCTGACTGAAGTTGTAATGGAGTGACTTCCTTCAAAAAAGCAGATTGACTAAAGATACGAGGAATGCCATCATAATTCACTGCATCCTAAATCAAGAAGGAGCCAACATATGTTCAGTGATGCTTGAGCTGGTGAATATCATATTTCACTCATCCCTTTCCTGTCAAAAAGTCCTATAGTTTCTATCCAATTTCTGTCAGCCTTCCAAGATTTCTGCCAAAAGGTCTTTCCTCTCTATATGGGACCTATTTTGGAGTACCTTTGTGTAGAATTCAATGCTTCTCAGTTTATAAATTTTAGGGACATGGACTCAATCACCTTCAGGGAACAATTCCTGCTGGACTGTCTTGATACCTTTGCCTTGTCATAGAGGTTGACCTTCTGTGTTTCACGCTTCTTTCTGGTAAAAGTCTGATGACAGACCCTGCTCAATACTGTCTTTTTTTTTTTTTTTTTTTTTTCTTCCTTCCCCACCTCTATTGTGGTCCAGGACTGGGTGTCACTATTCTACCTTGGCGATCATGGAAACTACTTTTCTATCCTTCTGAGTTTGCTACTAGCTTAATTTCTGGAATAGTTTCAGTGTAGAGTTTTGAAAGTATGAAGAAACTAATTTCTTGTCCAATTTTTTCTTGGGATCCTAGTGTCATAATGAAGTTATTTACTAAGAAGGTTTTTTTTTTTCTTTTTTTTTTCCTTAAATATTACCAGTCTGGCATATTATGCATTTCATTTTTACACTAATAATCTATTCCTAGGCTGCCGCAGGAAATTCTTATTCAAGAAAACAGTACGGCTCTACAGAACTGTACTTTAGCAACTGCAGAAGAGAAAATCAAAGTACATATGAAGATAATGCTACATAAGAAGAGGCAGGGATAGGGAAGGAGAGTTTTTTTCATACATTTTTGAAATAACCCTTGATAGTTGGTCTTTTGTTTGTTGACTGAGCCTTCCTAACCCCAGCTTTCTGGAGGAAGCCCACTGATGCAAAGATAATGCTCTTCTGAAGTGGGGTGCAGGTTAAGTACTACTTTTGCTTTATCATAATATCTCACCCAGCAGCAGTTAACCCATTTCTCAAAAGACGGAAGAAACTTCCATGTCTGAAGTGAGAAACCGAAGCATGCAGTAATGATTTGACCCGCTCAGTGTCATAGTCCAAGAAAACACACAAGCTTGGCAGGATATTCAGGAATTTGATGAAAAGGCCACAGAAACAGTAGTATCGACCTTCAACAAGAATTTTTAAACTAAATTTCAATATACTATTCGGTGCTGATATTAGAGAATTCTTTCCTGAAACATGATGTCACATTGCAAGCCTCCAGATTATATCAACATTCAGAAGTTCACCTTCCATTTTTCTCTCTTTTCTTTATATTACGGCACCAAGTAATCCTGGAGTTTCTCTAATTAAAAGAAAAAAAATAGTCTTTTGATGACAGGCTGAAACAAATGTTTTGATTTTTTTATTTGCATTGTGGTTTGTCTTTTTAACTTGGCTTGCATTTTTAATCTCCTACTTTCTTTTGGTTTTTGTCTATTCCTTTCTTCATTACTGCTGTTCCATGCATTTCTTACCCTCCTGTACTGACTTCTAATGTGCTTTGAGCTAGTTAGTGTTAATTGGTGTGAATGCACTCTACATGGTATCCTTTCTAACAGTTTTAATGCTTCCCCAAAGTGCCACAGTTTTTCAAGCAATTAGGTTGTTCCAGTGAACAAATATCCCTTCTGTTTTCTGTAAAAGGCAATGACTTTTTATGGTTTGTCTCACTGTAGTTTAAACAGTATTTTTGATGTGATAATAGTGAACGAGATGATCCTTGGATACTGAAAGGAAGAGATCTGTTATTTTATATACCTGTAGAAAGTAGTCTTGTCTTTTGCTTAGGAAGTCAAAAGAACTTTCTAGTAGCAATTGTACTGCAGATGCAGTTATCTTGTGCTATCCTCTTCGAAATACTCACCTCCTCTAACCTATCATTTTATACCTAGCAATTATATATGTGCATGTATAATATCAACTGTCCGGGGAGTGCCCTCTGTAATCAAACTTTGAGTCATGACACTTAAACATGTAAATGTTATTAATAGCTTCATTTCTGCAGGAACTTTATTAGTGAGGCAAAGGGACAGAGAGCCTTCCATTTGCCCCTCCTTTTGCACATCCTTTGCTTTCAGATATCCTGGCCATTTGTGGCTTTCCAGGGGTGAAATTTCATTACCTTTCACATGATATGACATTAAAATGTTTCACTGGAAAATGAGGAAAAAAAAGCAGGGGTCCTTTTCCCAGCAGGAATCCTTTTTCCATGCCTCTGTACCCGCTTTTTTGTGTTTGCATGGAAATATGGATGGAGAGAAAGGAAGACTGTGATTCAGTTACACTCAAAGGTCAGACTGTGAGAAGCTGAGAAACAAACAGAAAGAACTAGCTTATATGAAGAACTGCATAGCTCTGAGATGGTGAGGAGCAGGGGACAGAGGCTCTGGAGTCAGAAGCCTGAGGCAGGACATGTTGCAAGTCAGCATGGGACTTTCTTTTTTTCCTTTTGGAAATAAGGAAATAGGCTTAGCCATATGGTCTTTCTTAGAGTTCTTTTAAGCTTCAGTGAATACTAACTGAAACAAAGATGTCTGGAACAAACCATTTCTGGGTCAGTATATGAATGTTTTCATTGAAAAATTCAGGCTGATACTAACTTGAAGGGAGGGTAGCAGAGTATGTTCATGCTATATCTACACAGAGCAGGGAATTCTCTTGCATTCCCAATAGTCTGTCTCTCAAACTGGAGACGGGGAATATCTTTGCTTGTTAAGTATATATAAAATAATTGTGAAATCCTCTTCCTTACAAAACCAAAACCCACCCACCTTCATAGGAAACGATGCAAAGAAATAAAGAAATAGGTGAGAATCCAAATTTCTCTGATTCCAAACTAAGCAGAACACAATACTGTATATTTAGAGGTATTTTTTGCAGTTTGCTGCTAATTTCTTCCATAATTGCACTGTGATATTTTCCTGAATATTAAATCTTGCCTGATGTTCTCGGTAAGAATACATTTCACAGTTTTCCTCAAACTTACACTAGCAAAACCTATACATTAAAATTTCCCCGTTTTTAAGGTTTGATTTTATGAAAAATACTCAACAGATGTTAAGTAAGAGCAGATTAAAATTAAAATATCTTGAGAAATTCATGCATTTGAACTGTTGTAACAAAATACTCAAGATTTTACCTGTAAGTGACTGACTTAAATCTAAAATTTTCCATGAGTTTGTTTATATAGTGAATAATACCTCCTAACTTCGGTCTAAATGATGAGACAATCCTAACTGAGAAACTCAAGCAAGAAAGAAACTATTCACATAGGCAGATAAATCGGGATACTGCATATTTTTCACACACAAAATCAGAAAATACTGTCTGTGAATCATGATATCATGCTTGCTCTTAACAGGCACATAAAGCTAAAAGGCCATATTTTCATTTAATAGCTTGTATGACTAATAAAGTTCCATGATATAAGGTGTTTTAGTTTGTCCATAGTAGAGGGTAAGATACAAGGGTTCAAGATAGAGTTAATAACAAATAATATTTTCTCAACTCCAAGAAGCTGAATAAGGACAACTTGATCTCATTGGTGACTAATTTAATAACAGAAGCTGCAATTATCTTTACTGCTGAATGTTTGTAAAAGAAAATGCAGTTACAACAGGAACTTTTCATTTCCAAAAAGGGAATGTGGCAGAGTGTGAAGTATCATCCAAGTCAAAGACAAAAATGTCACAGCCACTTTTAATCAGGTCCAGGAACAGAGGCTAAACACCCAAATACAAGGAAATTACCATACAATATATTTGTGTCTCTTTCCTTCTCTTTGTACTTCCTAAATTTATTAGACTTACATGAAAGAAAAAGGTTCTGAAATGGAAATTAGAGTCTGAACCACAGTGCCTTTGTAATTTCTATTTTTAAAACCAAAACTGACCACCTATTTCTATTGTTCAAGGCAGAGGAAAAACAGGTCCAGTTCAGTACTTTCTTTACTGACACAACGTTTGTTTGTTTTTTAGATAGAGCACTATTCTCCATAATAGCTGTTCTATATTCTTCATTTCAACATAAAACTTTATTATTATTTTTTTAATATCTCTAGAATGGTTTAGAAATACTTTGCAGATATGAGGCTATGGAAAACTTGAAAAATTAAGCTTCCAGTTCTCTGTTCTTTACTACAGGCACTAATTTAAGTTTTGCAGATGAAATATCCCAAGGTGGAATAATTTCTCAGGAAATCTGATGGCTGTAAGTGGAGCCAATTTCTTTCATTCCCATTGCCTTTTTTGTGTGCAGTGCTACTCTAAAAACTGAGAAATATTTATTAAGAATAAAGTCTATTGAGATCAATAGAGCAAGATTGAAGAGAACTAGACTACTTTTTCACTTAAATGTGCATATCTGAAAACGTAGACCTTCCTGAGAGCAGCAATATAATGTGCTCCAGGATTAGAATTGTGCTGTCATTTGAGGTTCACATTTGGAATTATCCTCCAGGCACTTGTGTCAACTGTAATTGTCCAGCCCTCAGCATTAAGAATGGAAGAGGAAAGTGAAACCATCTATTGAATGGTGTCTGAACGAAACACAATTTTCTGGTTTTGCATATACAGTTCTACACTAATTTTTCTGACTTATGTAAAACCTTCCACTTAACCTTTTCTTTTTTTAACAAAATGGCATTTTTTTCCAAGACGTACTCTAGCTGTGATGTATGAAATTCAACTGTTCGTAGGTAAGACTGAAACAAGTATTGTTCTGAAGAAGTTATGGACCCTGTTCTTGTTAAAACCTGTCAGAAGTATCATTGCATTTTTAGACCAAATGTAGGCCTATGTAAATTATCTATAATTTTGTACCTGAAAAATAATGAAAAATTACTTATTTTTATCTTCCTTCTTTGAGCTTATCTTGAAATATTATGGAATTAAATTCTGATACACTTGTACTATCTCTCAGTTTTGTTTCTGCTGAAGAAAATGGGTAGTGCCACTTTAGTGACAAGCCTGTATCAATAAGCAAGAGTTTGGTTAAATGTGGGGTTTGTTCAAGATTGTAAGTGGAGTTAGAGAAAGACTCCTTAAACTGTCATATTCATAGTCCTTGAACTGACACTGAAAAAAATGTGAAAGAAAAGTTAATTGATTAAGTTGTTATTCTTTTTTTTTGTGGGATTTAATAAGCAGAGCCTGAAATATTGTTAGAGATTCTTTATGCTATTTTGTCTGAAGCAAGCCTGCAACACCAGTTTTGAACATCCCACTTGATCCCAGTTTATGCTGTGATCTACTAAAAATTTTCAAGATAATCTGACATTTGGACAAACAAGAAGCAATACATGCTCTTTATTATCGCTCTGTGCTTCTGCCTACCTTCTGGTTGTACATGACATTATGAAGCAGGTGTCCTTGTATACAATGACTTTCATTTCATTTACCGGTCATTTGTGTGAGTGGTAAAGTCGTATTTTAGTCTCATATCCCCTAACTGCAGTTGTTATTTCTATGGCATAATTTACATGTCAGTTGTACAAAACTCAATGAACTGTAGTAGCAAACCCACTACATTGTTTTTCAATATGCTGTCTGAAATGAGATTGTGAGGAAAAGAGAATATTAAAACTAAAATTAGAAAAGGAAAGATTGGTTTGCATTTAAAATCTGCCATCCTGGGAGAATCTCATCACTGTAACATGGGGCTTGGCTGCTCTCAGTTTGTGATCATCGCTCTGTCTTGGATCACTTGTACTTTAATGTTGTGGATCAGCTATTTCTAATAGCAGGATAACCAAACAGACTTGGTCTTAGTAAAAGAACAAGAGAATATTAAGAAGCAAAAAATAAAACTAACCAATCAGAAAAAGGAAACCACTGTGAAGAAAATTTAAAAAAATAAAAAATGGTTCTTGGATTTCCATTACTGCTTGCTAGATTTCCTTATACCCTTCCATGCTGTTTCATTGTTGCTGAGTATTTGTACCTATTTCACTAATACTGTAACTCTTAAAACATTTTCACTGCTTTTATTTTGACTCGTCATACCATGTGGCATCCTACCAGATAAGATACCTTTGCCTGCTGCTACTTATGTAAGTCCTTACATCTTCCCAGCCCCTCTTCTTTGTTACTGGTCCCAGCTTCTCAGCAAAAACCTACATTTCTAGGACTTCACTAAAGCAGAAATATAATCTGGAAAGTATTTAAAAAATCAGGTAATTTCTTTCCCAGAACAAAAGAAATCAAATTCAACCATAACAAAAACTTGACGAACAAGTAATCAACAAGACAGATAATAAAGTGCTTCAGGTTCCTTGCCATAAGAATATTTAAAATCTAACCTGCATCTACCTTGCAGTCTAAGTCCATTTGTCATCATTTGATTAGCAAGGACATTCTTCAAAGAATTGCCAGCTAACGCTCATTGTAAAGGAAAGGCAAACCAGACCTAATTATTTCAGGTTTTTCTCTTAGGTCAGTCACAATTTGAAACCTTGTGATTAGCCTCATTGCTCTCTTCAGGCTTTCTCACACTGACTTACACATTTTCTGAAGTACCATGGCCAAGACTGAGAAGAGTAATCAAGCTGATGCCTGCCTAATTTTGGGAAGAGTTGGATATATTGGTATTAATATGTCCCAATGTGGCACATGCTTTCTTTAGTAAGAATGTGAAATTATTGTCTCTTGTTCAATTTGTGATCCATTATAAAGCCCTGAACTCCTTCTTCCACTCTGCTACCCATTATTCCTCTTCCTATATTTCTGTAGCTGGTTGTTCCGGCATAGGCACAGCACTTTTTATTGCCCCTATTTTTTTTTTTTTTTTTTTTTTTAGTATTTCACCAATTTGGGCTTATTTAAAACTTGGATCCTGTCCTCTAGTGTCCCTGCAGTCCCTCCCAGATTTTCTTTTTATCAGCAAATTCAGTGATACACATTCTCTTTTATCCTCCGTGTCATGTGGAACTGCAATCAATAAATTCTTCCATTATAATAAAAGGTTATTGATAATATGTCTTTGGAATCAGCTTTCCTAACCAGTTTTCCACCCACACCATTGTAGTTTCATCTGTTTCATGTTTGATTATCAGAATATCATGCATTTTCATTGAAAGCTTTAGGAAAGTCAAGATAAGTCATTTGTTGAATCTCCTATTCATAAGGCTGCAATTCTATCCTAAAACAAGGTCACAAGGTAGTATATTTTTGTTTCTTCACTACTTGAAGCTACAAGTCTTCTAGAAGTTGTTTGCTCTCAGCTATCTGTTCCTGAGGACTGAAACAGAAAAGGCAGTAAAGACTATTTCCTGATACCGTTTCTCTGTAGTTCTTTTCCTATGTTGAGCAACAGAGTAATCCTTTCCTCAGTCCCTTGTTAGACTGAATGCACTTGCAGAGCAAATTTTTGTTATCCTTCATTTTTTACTAGTGACATTTTACCCTTTGCTTTGCCTTTTTGGTTCTGATAAGCATATGCCACACATCTGATTGTGTCCTCTGTAGTAAGACCTCCTTTCGCTCCCTGATGCTGCCTGGTTCCAGTTAAACTCCAACCCCTAATTTGTGTGAATTTAACTCTGGGTTGTTTTTTCATCCTAAATTGTACTCCCACTAACAATTGCAATGCTAGTCTTTCAAATTCTAATTTGTTCTTTCTGCACTCTGAATTATGACGGCTGAATTCAAAATCATTGTGACTCCCCTGTATCAGTGTCTGAAGAGGTGCTTCTGCTCCTTGAGTGGGAGAGAAGAGTATTACTTGTCTGAATAAATTATTGCCTCAAAACAGTAACAGCAACTGGCTGAGTTAAACCAGCACTAACATACCGGTTCTATTAACCTCAGATTACCACTACAGATGAGCACACATTCAGGTAATGTGTTGTATAAATAAAGCATGATACTTTATTAAATCAATACAAGAATAACAGGCCTTCCAGTAGGGAAAATGCTGCCAATTTGCAAAGAAGGCTATGCAAGATGATTTTAATTAGATTACCTAGAGCTTCTTAATTTTGACCTCAAAGTATCCAATATGAATAGTGATAAATAGTATGTTTTCAGAAAGTAGAAAACCATTATGATAAAATCTATTTTAAAGCTCTCTATCAACTTCATGTAATTATTCTGAAAGTGAATCAAGCCAACCTCATATAAATCTACAGTGAAGTATTCCTTTTATGAGGAAAACTCAGAAGTTAACTCCCATGCATCTTTGAAAGACTGTGGGTGAACAGAGTGTCTTCAATTGTCCCACTTACCGTGTTTAAAAAAAAAGGAAAGAACAAAATCATAACCTCACTTCAGAATCTGACTGGATCCCAGGGAGAGTGGAAGGGCAAGAAATTATCTTTGCAACTGCATATACTAAGAGACTGACTTTTATCAAGGTTGATATTATATATAACATTGTCTCACATGAGTAGTCATGCTATAGTCAAATTCAGTAGGCCTAATACCTTCAGAATACTGAAACCTTATCAAATTTTGGCCTCCATAATGAGTCTTGAAAACCTCTGTATATTGAACATAAACCCAGAAATATGCCAAGACAGAAATTTTCATTCCTATATACAACTGATCGTATTATTCACCTTGAAAGTCAGCAGTGAGCTTACTGTCATGCCTCAAAATTTTAAAATTATTTGCTAAAGCATTGTTCTCTTTTTGAACCTGCTTAGAAAATAAAATAGAACATCTGTGATCTTTACTGCAGGTTTTGAGATCTTTTCTTGAGATCTTTTCTTGAGATCTTCTTTTGCAACAGGAGAAAACAATGACTCACTTTTTACCTGTCTTACTCTTTAAGATCAGGGAGTCTGTCACTTCCATGAAACTTTTTTTTTCCCCAGTGATGTTACATCCTCTGAGCCATCTCTTATGATGGTAGAGTCTATCATAAACATTTTAAATACCTCTTTCAAAACAGTGCTACAAGTCATTGTCCCAGGCGGGCAGCTCCGCCTAGGAAGTTGATCCATGATGCTAAACTACAGTGAAGGATATGCATGCTAAAGTATTAACAGACCTCTGTCTGCAGTCTGTCATGCCCTGTAGTTCCCTATGTCAAGTACAGCTTGTCAGGTCACAGTGAATCATTTATTTGCATGTGCTGTGTAAAGGAATAGCAGAGTAAAGGAAGCATACGTATCAAAAGAGCTGTCTCGGTGCAATGAAGCATAGGGAGCGAGCCAAAAGTAGGATGTGGACTCCATTCTTGAGAAATATCTGCTATGGTGGAGCTCAGACATCAAGACATTTATTTAAAGGATATAGTGAGATCAGCTCTACCAGTACCTTTTACTTAGTTCTGATAATCAAGATACTGCAAGATTTACAAAAAACAGCTGTGTTAAAGAAAAGCCACAAGCATTGAAAACCTAGTTAAGTGACTTCTTTCTTAGTTGTCAAATTGGTACTTGGAGCCTATTCATTCATGCAAGTAACTTTTTCTCTTCCATACTGAAGTAACTTTTTTTTTATTTAAAAAAGAATATAAATGTCAAAGAGACAAATGGCTTATGCTAGGTCTGTCTGCAAGGGGAGTAAGAAGATGGACTTGGAAAATACAAAGAAAGATTGGGAGGACTTTGGTAAAAGGTTGAACTAATATTTTCTTCTTGAGAATGCTTCGGAAGGGCAAAATAATAGAAAATAGGAAAAGGAAAGGAACAAGATGTCTAGAAGAAAAATTCTTTTATGAAGACTGAAATAATGAGGACTTGAGAATGAATGTATCTGTACAATCAGAGAGATGACATTCTCAAGGCATCACCTACCCTAATCTTAGCCAGCAAACCTATGAGGGCAACAAAAATCTAACAGCTCTTACGAGTTGAAGGAAAAAGAGAGAAATTCTTTCTACATCATAGCGAGAGCCTGACAAAAGGCTGGAGGTAATAAAAAAACATTGAAGCATTTGTTGTCCTTTTACATGGAAAGTATTCTAATAACAAGAACATTAGGTAAGCCTCAGTAAACCCGTCATTTATTGTAATCGGCGCTTTCTATGAGGATTTGGACAAACCCTAGAATTTTCTGTGCTTTAGTTCACCATTTGCATTTTCCGAATCTGTAGGGTTATATTAAGGGTAAAATCTGCCCACCCAAATACTGTGTAGGTTTAAATTGAACAAGAGACCAACTCAATGCAAAGCAAAGTAGCATTAATGTAGTCAATGGGATTGTCTGTAATAGCTTATGTAGCTTAAATCAGCGGGTCTAAGTGAATGTGAATTATCCTCTGAATCCTTTTGTCCTGGAAAAATCGTAGAGTCATCTGATTTGAATTTAATGCTAGTGACTTCATTGGCAGTGTCTGTAACCAGAATCTGTAAAGCAAGAGACTATTTCAGTCTGAAAAGATTCACTTTCTTGAATCCTTTGCCCAC
This sequence comes from Leptodon cayanensis, assembly GCA_027564655.1. Lineage (NCBI taxonomy): Eukaryota > Metazoa > Chordata > Aves > Accipitriformes > Accipitridae > Leptodon > Leptodon cayanensis. The sequence continues at coordinate 5,589,521 of JANXJC010000049.1, forward strand.
AGAGAGCATGCCTGTTAAAATGTCATCTGCTGTCAAAGGAAGATTAAATGAATTAATGAAATAGAGTCCATTGAAGGTTGCATAGAAATTATGACAGGCTTAAGAATTTTCAGAGCTACAAATCTTGGAAGACAGGCACGTTCTCAAGAAGAATGTCATCTATCTCCTCCATTTCTTGTATACCTTATATTTTCTTTATATATCCATTTGTAGCTATTGCTGGAGACAGGATGTTGGCCTAGGTGGATTTTTAGTTCCGTCCACGTACAACTGCTTTTATGCTCTCTAGCTAAATGAGGCTTCTTCCTAACAGACTACCTTTTGAGTCAAGTTAGATAAAAGATGACTAAAAGTTTGTATGTTGGGTTTTTTTCTTTGTTTCAGCATGAACTTATAGTACTTCGTTAGCTAAAAATTATTCCTAGCTTCCCAACTCAGCCTTCTAAATTGTCTGATTGGTAAAATCTCAATTCTAATTGATTGACTCTACTCTTGGGAATTCTCCTACTAACTTTTTCTGTAACATAATATGCAAACATAAAGAATCAGAGCTGAATGGAGTATTTTTGGTGCACAGAAAAAAATGCAGTTGAGAATGAACAAAGGTTTGTAAGTGTCAAATTTGAATGTGTTGAAAGACTGAGAAAGGACAAATGAGAGGGCAAATTAAAACAATCATTAGGGTCTCACTTTAATATCTGTCCTTTTTTTATTTAGCTTTTGAGTTCAATTTCAGATTTCTGTTTTTTAAATATGGGGGGGGATATCAAAACATCTACCTGATTTGGAACAGTGTTTAATTATTTTTGGTTTTGGCTGCCATCCGGAAAAATCCATTAATTCCACAGGTTGGCCAAAGATACTGTCATGTGTCAGATTGTGTGATAAAAACATGTTGTCTTTATTACCTTAGGTCTTAACTATCTTGGGAAAATTAGAAACTGACTTAGCTATTAACTGCCATTTTACTTCTCTAACTCTTGCTGCAAGGACTCGTTTTCCACCTGTAGTGATTTCCAGGTTGCCTATTTTCAGTTTAAATTACTTAAAATCATGCTTGTATTATGAGAAGATTAAAGATACAGCATGCTGAGAGAGACATTGCTCATTATAAGGCTAGTAAGTAAACTCTTTTTTTTCTCTGTGGCTATTAGAAAGAGGAAAGTATTTGGTTTAGATTTTTTGCAAAATGTACAAAAAGAAGTAAAATACCTGACACTGTGAATTATGAAGAAAAAAAACCTCTCTGGTTCAGAGTTAATGGTAGACTAATCCTTTATTTTACAGATGCTGGTTTTTTTCTTGTGTGGAACATTTCTACTTATATGGAAGAGTAGCTCTGAATATAACTAACTTAACATAGCCGTGCCTTGCCCTACCCTGCCCTCAGCACTCACAGGAAGTTATCAGGAAATATTTTGGGTGCAACCAGAAGAAAATTACTTCTCTAAAGCAATTATGAAGCCTAGCTGGATTTAGAAAATATGAAATACAAATCCATATATAATACATGCATATTATAGAAGGTATCCTTAGCTCTTTGTTGCTATATACTGCAAACTACCTCCTGGGGGAAAAGGATCCAGCTCCAAGGTCCTTGTTTGTAATGAATATAAGGGTTTTTTTCCTCCTATTTAAAAAACAAACAAACAAAAACCCCAACCCCCCAAAAACTCAACCCATAGGCTAAAAACATTTCATACTGAGCCAGACAGATCATTAGATGGTGCAGTTTGGAGTGAGTAACTGCATAGCTCACACTGTAAATTGTAGATATTCTTGCAATCAAGAAGGAATTCATTTAAAGAACTGTCACATTTACAGTTGTCACTAAAGTAACTTAAGTAGTAGCAGTTTTGTAGAAACAAAAAGAAGGATGCCACATAATATTTGTGGGGGATATTTTTTAGCAAAGCTTTTCATAAGCACCCTCTTCAGCAGTAAAGTGCCCATTTGCTGCGTCCATGGATCTATCCAAGACATCCACATGCCATTTCTTTACAAACCTCGCTTCTGTCCTCGAGGATTTCCTCCACTCCAGCAGAAACACTCCAGTGTTTTAGTGAGACAGTCTTTTCTGAGATAATCTCAGAATGCCTTATGGTAATGAAGACAGCTGCTGTTACACAGAAAAAACTGCTCAGTTCACATAGTTTAAACCAAATCGGATCTGAAATGGTTTATTGGTTTGCTAATGACATGCAGTTAACTTGCAGTGAACTATACATCCAGGATCGATACCAATAGCACAGAGGATAAACCACAAGACCAGACATTATGAAATGTTAATAAATGCCTACAAATTTCTAAGCACTCTTTTATAACTAATCCCCTGACAGTCTAATGCTGTACACAGTTATGTGCACTCCCCCTCCACAGAAGCAGGCCATGTGGGCTACAGATGTGCACCTTCTCATTGGGGAGTGCTGCATCCCCCTGCTTGCAGACTCTCCTGCAGGTTATGTGTTGCTGTGGCTTTCTACCTGTACCCATCCCACTCCCTGTGACCCCCCAACATGTGTGCTGGTGAGAAAGCCCCCCGTAAGATCACATCCATACCCCTTCATGCAGGTCTCCCCATGCCACACTCCCATGAGTGGGGTGCAGGCGGCCCCAGCACCTGTCCCATGGGAGAGGGCTCTGCCTGTTCCCGGCAGAGGTGGTGAGACTGGTGGGGTGGCTGCTGGCAGTGCCCAGCCTGGTGTGCTGCAGCTCTTCCTTCCCTTCCCAAGGTATTTCACTTCTGTTGCTTTGTCCTGTTCCTTCATGTTTTTTACACTTCTTTTCACCATGACCTCTTCTTTGTCTCAAAAGTCTCTGTAATGACCTGTAATTCTCTGATTACTCTTTAATCTGGCTGTTGGTCATTTTACTCTTAAAAATGACAATTTTTTGGCAAATATTCTCCCAGACTGTTTTATCCACCCCATGTTATTTCTGCTCACATTCCTATCTTTGCCAGTGCTGTTACCCAGGCTAATCGCCAAGCCCGGGCCATGTAAGCACCCCCATAAGCAGCCTCCTTCAGTGGGACTGCTGCTTTGCTCTCTTCCTGTCCCATTTCCTCAATACCCACCTTGCTGTGTCTCTTCTGGATGGAATGCCAGTAACTACATCACGTCTGCAGCTGATACTCTGTGTGTGGTTTATGCTGACTTGGCAGTTTGTCCAAATTTTAATTTAAAAAGTCATGTTGTCACCATTTAACTTTCACTATTTCTACTTTCATTTGACTTCTTGCACCTTCCTCCTTTAATACCTCCTAATTATGTGCTGTAGGATTTCCGCGTCCCTATGTATATTCTTTTCTTTCAATTAATTTCTTTTCTGATTAAAAAAAATTACTTCCTCAACCTTTTGTTAGACTTGGCTTCCATACTGTGTCATTTTTCTGGTTAGATTGTACTATGTGGTTTGGGCTCCCCAACCTATTAATAAAGTTGGTGATCTAAATTCATCTTGTACTAGTGTATGGCATTTAGGTTTTAGTATCTAGCAAGGTGTGAGAGACTGAAAGAGTTAATGTCTCAAACATTGTGGTGGGGCAAATTCTGCCTAAAGATGAACTCAGCATAACAAGGAACCCTGCCCAGCAAGGAACCCCAGGTGAAAAGCAGCCCATTGATCAGCACCCATCTGTCAGCACCCATCGGCACCCATCGATCAGCAGGAGGAGGGGGAGGCCGTGCCGGAGGGTGCACAGCTCCCAGCTCCGATACCGCTGTTCCGATGCGCTGAGCAGGACAGCTCACCCTGTGTGGGTGGAGATCGCATCTGCAGGGAAGGGGCCATGACTCCCCCAACGACCCCCAAACCCCCCCACCCATTTCCCAAAGGAAATCAGCCTAACGAGTTTGAGTGCCCGCCCGAAGGAGGGGCAAGGATGATAAAAAGGCACGAAATGAAGCCCCAGCTGTGTGTGCCCACCAGAAGTGGGCCCCTCGGCTGACTGGGCCCCTCAGCACTGGACCCAGCACCAGTGAGATCCTTCTCTTTCCCTTTTTCTCCCTTTAAGACATAAAACCACTGACTGAGTCTGGGATGGGGAGCGGGTCCAGCCGCCCCTGGGCTCCTCTCTGAGAAGGAGTCTGGAACACGGGGGGCTCCACTCTGAACCTCCTGACACGGCGGGAGGGATCTCCTGAGCTTCTCCCCTCAGCTGGTCCCCAGATAAGCAGGGCTGGTGGGGTGTGTGTGGTGACGTGTGGCTAGCATGTGTGACACGGTTTACTGAGGTAGTTTCATGCCAGCTCCTGTTGTGAGAAGCCCCACCACCTACTGTTACACCTCCCGAGTTCAGTTTGCTTCTGCCATGAACAAAATGTTTAACTGATCATTTTTCACCTTAATTTAGCCCGAGGGACTTCTGAATTCAACACGACTCCCTGGTCTGTCCATCCCGGGTCATGACACAAGGTTATCTTTTCTATGCTTGGGGACAAACTCTGGCTTGTTCTGAGGGTTAGACTTGTTGGGACTGAGGAATAAGGAGTGGATATAGGAAACACCAAAGTTATTTCTCTTCTCTTTTTTCCCAAACCTCTACTGAGGATTTCACTTTCTCACTACCATCTGCTCTTGCAGGTTTAGACTATCAGATTTTTAAGTAGTTTAGCCAAAATAACTGCTTCTCTGAGCAATTTCTGTGGCTTTCCTAAAGCAAGTTTTTCTATATCCTTTCTATATATGTGAATATTTTCCTATATTTCACGTTTTTGTTTTTCTTATTTCATGTAGCTTTGTAGTAGCTCATGTAGTAATATGGGGCAGATTTTCAAAACTTGTGTCCTGTTTTTGCAGAACCTAAAAGCCCAAACCTCTGGGAGGATTTGAGGCTTTCATAGAGAAGCTACTTTCTGCAATCTGAAACAATACTGTGACTGAATATATAGAACAGAGACAGGTCTTCCAAACTGCAGTAAGAAAAACAACATTTAGTTTTCCTTGGTATTTTGTTGACACATTCTTTCAAAAGGTGAACTGTTTTTTTTGCACAGGTGCTTTCTTATTGGCATGGCTATTTCCTATTGAATTAGGTGATGAAGCTTCTGGTGTGATTCCAGGATAAGAATCACAGTTTATTAATGTATATTCCCTATTGGTCTTTATTGCTGTTTAGTCATCTTTAGCAGTTCCAGCTTTCAGCATTGGTTTATTTTTGTAGCTTTAGGAGATCTTTGAAAAACCCATGTGAGCATCTGCTGCATCTTCAATCTTTACTTCAAATCAAACATGAACTCTTGGAAAAATTTCAGCTGGTTAGCTAGACTGCATGACTCTAGGTCAGGCTAGGGTTGGGTACTGAGATGAATGTTTATTTCTTTGTCTGCTTCTTGTGCCACAAATGATTCCTTATTAGTTTTATTCAGTAAATACTTTCCTAATACTTGAAGAAAATTTTTCTGTAGACTGTACGTGCATTTCGGATGTGTTCTAGATTGGGTCATCTTTCTTTGCTAAGATGGTTTCACATGCATGAAGTTGCTTCTTGATCTTCTTAATTAGTTTGTATTCTCAACCAGATTGTGCTTGAACAAAAATAAAATTAATTTTCTTGGAAAATAATTGTCAGATAAAATATGCTTTTATTCTCCATGTTCTATGGGTGACCTTGTACAACAAGAGTATTTAATTTGAAAAGTTTTTGGGTTTCTATCCAATGAGTTAGAAATGAGAATGTTTTAAGCTAATATGACAGACAGATAAAGTCCTGGTTTAGTTATACCTTGAGGATGTAGGCTTTCACACCTTCCCTTCTGGATAGGGGAGTTAGAGCCTTAGTGTGTAACTTGCAGGAATATGCTAATAATCACATCTCTACCTTCATAAAATGTGGACTGCACATATGATTTATTAGTTTTTGATTAACACTAGAGATTATACTAGCCAGGTGGTTCTGGAACTATAAATGATTATAAAGCTGGACTATGAGAAATACTGTGATACAAACCAATTTTAGGGTCCAAAAGATGCTATCTCCCTACTTACAGGTCTGGTGTCAGCACACAACACGAGGCCATGTTCAGATTTGGTTTAAGCAGCAATGCCTATGAAGAAACTGATGTTAACGCTCTGGTTCTGAACAGGGCTGGAATTCAGATTCAGTCCAATGAGAGTTGATACATACAGATAAGGACCAGAATAAAAAAGAGATGCCAGGCTGTGTTTTGAGTCAGTTCCAAGGATTATCTAGCTACGCTTATATCTCAGATGTGTAGAAGTTCCTAAGATAGACTTAAGTTGGGCTAAAGTTTGGTGAAGGAAAGCGCCCTAGATAAATTTTGCTTGCAAGTGCCATTCCCATTGTTGTCCCCAAAGTGGGGTCGTTTACCTGGTGTTCAGGACGCCAATATACACACTGAGCAGAGGTAATTTATTCCAATTCATGTTCACACAAAGATGGGGGCTAGGTGGTAATCCACAAAGCTAGCACACCTTATACCTAAACGGGCAAGCAATTTATACAGTTTAGTTTTTTCGTATTTAGTTTCCAAAGTTCTTCCCCGAAACTATTACTGGTAGTCACTTATCTACCACAGTTTCTATTGGGCTAAAGTTTTCCCTGCTTTGAATTGAAGGTACTGTGTTCTTTTGTTTTACACTGCATGCTCAAGGAGAGCAGGGAGGGTAAGTCTTTCTGATCTTGAATTCAGCCGGTGGTTTTACCTTTCTTCCAGTTATTGAAGATTTTTGCTGACGTCATGCCTATTAGCAATTATTCAACTTTTCAGTGCCTCCCGGGGTAGGATGTTACCTTCTTATCAGTCTTTTAGTTCTTCTTCAGGGGCACAGTTGTTAGCAAGGCATGCATTGTTTATACAAAGGGCATCCTGTTTCACAAGACTTTTGTGGCCTTTTTAAGGTGGCTTAAGGACATCACTGTCAGTTCTGGAGTCTGCTGGAATAGCTGTCTACTGTAGTCACCTCTGCTCTTCTGATATTTCTTCGGCCTCCTCTGACCACATCATGGGATAGCTATACTTTGGATGTGCAAAGTCTTGATTCTTAGTAAGTAGGCTGACACTTTGTTGTCTGGAATTCCCTGTTATGATGATGTGACTTGTAAATAGCCCTTTCTTTCAGTTTTGCACCCTCATGGGTCAGTCAGTATACAGAACTTCAGCAGACTTTTGCATTAGGAATTGTCATACCAAACTGAGAATAAAAACAGGGAAATATAGTTTATCTGTAAACCTATCATAACCAATAGAGGTAAAATGCAGCTAAGTATAAGCAGTACTGTTAGAGTATACTGACAATTTTAATAATTTCTTTCAATATAACTGGATAATCTGTGGATTAGTAAACAGTGTTCAGAAAAGAACTATACTTTTCTTCTTCTTAGTGTTTCTGCAACACAAGTTCCATTCCTGCCTTGGCAAACAATTTAAAGCAATAGGGAGCCCACTTGAGATAGTGCAGATTTTATCTTTGCTTGCCAAAGATAAACACAATGATGATTTCACACTCCCAATTTAGTAAGCAAAATAAGTAAAAGGAAATTGAAATTACTCAAAATAATTTACTCAGCAAGTGTTAATGTTAGTGTCCTGAGTGACACAGATCTTGTGAATAGTTCATTATATTCTTAAAAAATCAGAGCAGTTTTTTTTTTTCCTGGAAAGATACCTTGCCAAGCATCTTAGACCTTTGATTTGAACTTGTTTGTGCTCACTGTTACCTTGCTTGTTCATTTGTGTAGTATTAGTAGAGCTAATGCAGAGAAAGAACAGCTTATTTCAAAATTTTAATTATGTAGGTTTTTTACTGTACAAGCGGAAGGGAGAAAAGAAACCTGTATCATCCAAACATGGCTGTTCTTCAGTCTTCTTTTATTCATCAGATATTGAGCAAGATGATGGAAGGTTTTTTTTGTCAGCAGCAATTTCATGGTTTGATATACTTTTTTTTGATCAAAAATGCATGAAAATCATGTTGATGGAATCACTTCCAAGATGTCCCAAAATGACAGTGAATGAAACATTAATATAAGAAAAAACATCCTGAGAAAAAACATCCTTCAGAATAGGAACCGTTCCTTCATGGTGATGCCTGATAATCTCTGTATTTAACAATCAGTCAAGCTTTCTGCTATGAACACTCTGATTGTTTTCATATTTGTATTTAACATTTCAGCCTGTGTAAGGTAAATTCCATTGGCTTATGCATGGAATATAGCAATGGCTGTCAGCACAGATAAATATTTTGTTCATCAAAATCAAAATGTATTCGAGTTTGCTTTTCAATTTAGAAGCAACATTGGTGACAAAAAGTATAGCTCAAATAGTGGTTCTGTCTGAGTTCTCTTACCCATATAAAAAAAAAAAATCTAATAATAATTTTAGGAGTATAGCTCTGTTGGCAAAGACTAAAACTTTTTAAATCCTAGCAGCAGTTATTTGTTAGAAAAATAACCATTCATATAAGATATGACTCTTCAAAAGTATTTTCTTTAACACTTAATGCCAGAGTCCTGCTTTGCATAAAACCAGTTGTGATTTTATATTTAGTTAGATTCTATAAAAAGAGTGAATGAGTGTCCCCAGTGACGAGCATGTATCAGAGTACTGCATTTACACCAGAAATGTAAAAAAAAAAAAAAAAAAAAAAAATCACAGAGAAGATAACAGCTATGTTGAATAAATTAGACTGCTGAGAACTACTTGTGAATAAGAAAAAGAAATCATCAATCTGCCATTAATATAGGGCAGGGGGCAGGGACTAGAAGGAAAGGTAAACCACATTTCTGCTTTGTCAAACAGGTTGTCCTGAAATAAGTTTTTCTCTCAAGTTTGCTGCTGGAATGCTTTGCTTCCATTTTGTATAAAAATATTGAAGAGGGGATTTGGAAGCTGATGCCCTGCTTTTCAGAGGAACACAGACACCTGTGAGATGATGGCCCTCTCTAAGTTTTTGTGGTAAGTTTCAAAATGTCTTTTTTCTAATGAAGAAAAGAGAATATTTGATGTTAAAAACATCTGAAGTGTTAAGCCATTTCCTGATCATTTGAAGTTCAGTGGGCTGTAGCCAGCTAAAAAGCTTTAGAGAATGGTAGGACATGAAGTTATGGGAAATGGGGGAGGGAATCACCTTGCAGACAAATATTTTCTGTGCATCTGCTTAAGCAGCTACCTATGAAGATTAAAAGGGGCTGCAATGCTTGAAGCTCTGGTTGTTCTGTGGTGAAAAGGGAGAAATAGGAAAATCTTATTTTACTTTTTTTTTTAAATGGAAAAGGTCTAGAAAAACTATTTCTAAAAATAGCATCAATAAACAAGTGTCCAAAACACAGCTAGAAGTAATTATTAGCTGGTAATATGCTGATCACACTAAATGATTTACCATTCCATATTTAGAAAACTTTGTATATGAAAGAAGAACAAATCTTTAATCTTTGAAATTATGCTTTTATCATAATGTTTGTTATGCGAAGTTCACAATTTTTGGGTTTTTTTAATTGTTATTTACATTAGTACTACAAAGATCAAGTATGGAAGAATCATATTTTAAATCCTCTACAAACTTCTATCAGAAACAACTTTAGAAACGTCATAGTGTGGTACTGAGAAATAAAGTTCAAGCCATGAGTGGTGACTGGAAAATTCTATTTCAACTTTTTGTGAATTTATGATTTTTTTTTTTATTCCAAAGAATGAAAATTAAAGGTTTGTTTTTTTCTTAATTTAAAACCTATTTTTAACTGAAAGAAAAGAAGGAAAAATACATATGTATAATAAAATTACTATGTATATAATGGGAATGTAAATTCACATTGCAGTTTTTAACTAAGCCTTCATTTCCTCATGTATATCTATTCTATTAACATTTTTCAATAGTCCTTCATTAACGTTATGCATTCTAAACACACTCATTGAAAACAGGGTATATATATTACATAACATGTATAAATCTCTGGAGAGTCAGGGCTGAAGTACAAGACAATAAATTGATTTTTGTAGCTGAAAGAATGTGAAATGAAAGCAATGTCTGAATAATATATAAATAGGCGGCTTGTGGACTATTATAATTTGTTTATGCTCTAAGTGGCAGCTAAGAATTCAAGACACAAATAAGATCTCATGTCTTTTTATATTATGGCTTTATGCTTTCTGTAAATGTTCCTTTCTTCAGACAAAGAATCCTTTGATCAGGCCATCTCACTTGTTCTTTTCCATCAAACCATGAGCACACATGCTGTGAGAGTACTTTAATTGTAAGTGAAGCCTGTAACATTGCAAATATTTCTGTTGTCATTAGAGAACTTATAAAGACAGTATAATTTTCTGATGTATCTCTGGACTTTTAAAAACTTATTTACACTTAATAGCTTGTGTTTAGACAGTACTGAGGCACTTACTGTATTTTGAATCTCTGTCTTTCAGGCTTTGAATAACAATGTATAAGTTTTGTCTGTTGAGATATTTAAGTACTTATACATTTGCACAAGTTTTATATTTCGTTAACTAGAAATTGAAATTAAAATAATCTTTAAAAATTATTCCGTGTGAAGCACAGAACACAACATTGTAAAATAATGTTGGAACTACCACATTCCATCTGATATGAAGTCTGTTCAAAACAGCATCAGTTTCTGAAAGTTGCCAATATGTGGTTCAAGATATTCCTGTGCTTTGGACATTGGATGTGAAGAAATCATTAATATTGACATTTCTCAGATCTTGGGCTGATAATTGATAAAAGATTAAAATTCTGAATTCCGGTCCCAGGTTCTTCAACAATGCTTCATGATCCTCTTTGACATGGAGAGTACTACCAGTCTGAAAGAGGAATTCCTATCATGCAATCTGTGGGGCATACCTGACCTGTAAGGATGAATTTATGCTCCTCTCTTCTGGAACATGGAGAATCTGGTCATTTAACAGATGGAGAGATAATAGAATACAGATGAATCCTTAAAGTCTCCTGAATGCACAAATTAGTTGTTTTTCAAAACTACAGTAAAGTCTACTTCAACATGTGGACTTCAAGTTACTACTCAGGACTTTAGTTTGTATCATACGGATATATCAGTATGAGAATGACATCATCTATACTAACAAATCTCTAGCACATTTGTAGCATATTACCTTTTTGTAGCATTTGGCCTGTTCTACTAAAGAACTCCTGGGTTCAGTTTAGCTATGAGAACAATCCCAATAGTCTGTTTTCCTTCAGCTGCGTGAAATTGAAACCTAAGACAATTTCCTGACAGAGATGTGGGCCCTTCTGTGTCAGTTAGCATTAATACTTAGTATTGACCTTGGATACATTTAATTTATTTTGTATATAGGTGTAAATAAATAAACACATACATGTACCTACATACATAAAATAGTCTCATATGTGACCACCTGAAATGGAAGAACTCTGACAGTGATTGAGCCTGCATCTGAGCATCATGAAATCTTTAATATACTCTTTGCCAGCATCATACTATTTGGTATGGAGGTGTTATTAGCCCATGTCTACAAATAGGATATAATGAAATTACAGTTGTGAAAGTATGGCCTGAAGGTCTCGTGAGAAATACTCAGCAGAGAATTGAGTCTGTGTTACCTAGATCAGTTTAACACTATAAACCCAAGCACTGACACATCTTTTTTTCTGCAGTGTGGATAGAGAAGTAGGGTGTCTTATCACTGCCTGTTTCTTCCAGGATTTTACTATTAAAGGTGAAATCTGAGCAAATCATTCCATATGCTAAACACTGTTCAGAAAGGAGCTCTTGGAAGCATTTGCAATGGAAATGAACAGCTCCACTTGATCCTAAACCACAATACCTGTCTTGCAGGTAGAGGAGTTCTTCTTGTCTTTGAGATTTCCACCTGTCTGCCAAGATCAGTTGAATTTAGACAACTACTTTTAAAGATATCTAGAATGGGATGGCAGAGACAGATGGAGAGCCAGCAAAATTGTATGTACTTTGTTTACTTTAAAAAACAGGCTGAGGATCTTCAAATAAAAACCTCACACAGAATGAACTTTATCTTCTGAAGTGAAAATGTTACCTAGTCGTACAAAATAGTGCTTTGTTAAGAATTGTGGTGGGTCGATCTTGGTTGGCCGCCAGGTGCCCACCAAGCTGCTCTCACTCCCTGACCTCAACAGGACAGGGGCAGAAAATATGACAAAAAGCTCATGGGTTGAGATAAGGACAGGGAGATCATTTACCAATTACTATTGTGGTTGAAACAGAGTTGAGTTGGTAAAGGTTAATTTATTGTCAATCAATAAGAAACTAGGATAATGAAAAATAAGAATAAATCTAAAAACACCTCCTCCCCACCCCTCCCTTCTTCCTGGGCTCAACTTCACTCCCAAATTCTTGACCTCTTCCCCTTATATGGTGCAAGGAGATAGGGAACAGAGGTTGCAGTCAGTCCATAATGCTTCATCACTGCTGCTCCTTCTTGCTCATGCTCTTCCCCTACTCCAGTGTGGGGTCCCACCCACAGGAGGCAGTCTTTCATGAACTTCTCCAACATGAGTCCTTCCTGTGGGCTTCAGTTCTTCAGAAACTGCTCCAGTATGGGTCCCTCCCACACGGACTGCAGTCCTTCAGGAAAAGACTGCTCCAGTGTGGGTACCCTGCAGAGTCACAAGTCCTGCCAGAAAACCTGCTCCAGCATGGGCTTCTCGTCACGGGGCTGAAGTTCCTTCAGGAGCCTGCTCTAGCACGGTCTCACCATGGGATGACAGCTTGCTTCAAGGCACATCCACCTGCTCTGACATGGGGTCGTCCCCGGGCTGCAGGTGGGTATCTGCTCCACTGTGGACCTCCCTGGGCTGTAGGGAGACAGCCTGCCTCACCAGGGTCTTCCCCACAGGCTGCAGGGGAATCTCTGCTCTGGCACTTGGAGCACCTCCTCCCCCTCCTTCTTCACTGACCTGGGGGTCTGCAGGGCTGGTTCTCACATACACTCACTCCTCTCCAGGCTGCTATAGTGCAACAGTTTTTACCCCTTCCTAAATATGTTATGCCAGAAGTGCTACCAATCTCACTGATGGGCTCAGCCTTGGCCAGTGTCAGGTCCTTCTTGGAGCCAGCTAGCGCTAGTTCTGTCCAACATAGCGAAGCTTCTAGCGTCTTCTGACAGAAGCCACCCCTGTAGCCCCTCTGCTACCAACGCCTTGCCACGTAAACCCAATACAATAATATTTCAGATTAGTTTCCAACAGTAATATTTCTGAAATATGTTTCACAGAAAACAGTTTGCTTGACACTTTTCCTTTAACTATTTGAAATCTTCACTGAGATGGTCTTGATGCCAACAGCTTCCATTACACTAGTGTTTCTATTGTTCCTCTGAAGAAGTACCAGTTTACTCTTTTTAATTAATTGGAATTTATAGAATATTAATAATTTTATAAAGAACATTTAGAATTTATTATAATTGAATTTATAGGCTGAGCAGTTCTAGATTTGATGATCTTAATACGTATACACATGTATGCTTCTACTTATCACTCCCTTTTAGAAACAGAGGGGCAATAAGAGAAGTGCCTATCTTGCTAAACAAAAGGAGTATATAGGAGAAAATTACATTTTTCTTTTCATTGCAAACAATAAACTAAAATAAAACAACTGCAAAGTCATCAGCTGTAATTTTCAGCTCTTCATGATGTTACTATTTGCCAGATTTTTGAAAGGCCTCACTGCAGTAGCTGTTGGGCTTTTTTCTAAGTTTGGCCTTAAGTATCACAGTGGGAGTGATAATATGCTCAGCTCTATTGAAAACCTTGTTGGTGCAGAACAACTGAATGAAAAATTTTGGCCCTGAGCCCTGTAGAATAACAAATTCCACATCACCAAGCTCATGGTTATAGTTTATAGCACCTGGCTGTGCTCTGGTTCAAAAAACTGTATATTGTTCATGGATATTAGCAAACGTTTAACCATATCATTCATCTTAGATATACCCGGGGCGGGGGAATCCCTAAGGCCAACTTTTTGATAATAACCAGATGTTGATATAAACTATTACAATGCTAAGTGCAAATTCTGGGATGTTTCTGGTAAAAGTGTAGGATTTTTGTTATATTTTCGTATTTGGGTTTCTTTTGGTTTGTTTTTTTTTCAGTTTAGAAAAAGAAGACAGAAAGAAAAAAGAATTAATCCAAAACAGCAGGTAAAAAAAAAAAAAGCTAAATGAAATTAGGAATGATGTCTGAAAAAGAGGAAAGATTGCTAAAGTAATTGTTTTATCATTTTAAAAATACTTGAAATTCTCCAACTTTTTCTGTTCTTGATCTTTCATAGCATTAAAGATAGACCATTTAATGCTCGGGTTTTCCACAACGTAAATGTTCCTTAGCACTTGTCACCTAAGTAAATTTTCTTCTTGTACTGTCTGCCTAATTATCAACCATTGTAATTATTTCTCTTTCATCTGTGTTTAATCGGTGCCTTCACACGGTGAATATGGATGTGGTTCTGATCTCCTTCCTTTTTACATCCTTCCCCTTAATGTCAAAGTACAGACAAGGACAACATGGATAATAAAGACACAAGTAGTTTCTGTTTAGGTTAGACATGCTATGATGTAGGAATGGTGTGAAAGAGATCTAAAAATCTTGACTAGCTTAATGAAAATGATTAGGAAACAACTACTTCACTTTTTCTCATAATGAAAGACACAGAGACATCTAGTGAAGTTAGACTACAGGTTCAGAGCAAACAGAAGGGATTTTTGTTTAATTACATGTGAAACTCATTGCCACAGGATCCTGTGGATGCCAGGTGTTTTCTTTTTTTCCTTTTTTTTTTTTAAAAAAAAATTGCTGTGTTAATTTGAAAAGATAGTGAGCAGATCAAGTGGAACTTTTTGGAGAGGACAGGCTGTACTTTCCTCTGCTGAGTATGAATGGCGGGGGGCGGGGAGGAAACGACAGCCTTTTAAACATCAGAATAAAGCAGGAAGGTAGAGAGAATTACTGTCACATTACAACAAGAGGTTTTGCTTTATGGGATCAAGACAATCACAAAGGAAAATAACAAGGATACCAGAAATCTTCATTAATGTGAATATATTATATGTAAGTATGACAAATCATAATGACTTAGAAGCAGTGCAATACCTCATTGGTCATTTATACACAGCTTGTTGAGTAATTTGAATTGAACAAACCATTGACCAGTTGTTGGTCAGTGAATAGGAAAGAGACTGAATACTTTCTGTTTAGGATAGAGAAGATACAATTTAGGAAGGATGTGAAAGAGAACTAAAAATCTTGACTAGCTTAATGAAAATGATTAGGAAACAACTACTTTTTCTCGTAATAAAAGACTCGGAGACA
Source organism: Leptodon cayanensis (assembly GCA_027564655.1). Taxonomy (NCBI): domain Eukaryota; kingdom Metazoa; phylum Chordata; class Aves; order Accipitriformes; family Accipitridae; genus Leptodon; species Leptodon cayanensis. Next base: position 5,604,818 of record JANXJC010000049.1, read on the forward strand.
TCCAGTGATGTCTATTCAGTGGCAAAGATGGGATCTTGAAAGATTAATTTTCTCTCTCTCTGGAGTGTCTGTGTGGGGGCTGGGACTACTGGTTTTTGTGGTGTTCATTCTATGGTGTCTACATGTTGAACATCACTACCTTCTACTTGCACATGGTTGATGTAGGATAGGCCAAACCAAAATATGTACATTTTCAGGTTATCCTGCCCGATTTCATTTTCAAAGTTTGTCAAACACACAATAATACAAGAGGAACAAAACCAGCTGTACAAAAGAGAGGGTGTTCAACTACAGCTAAGCTAGGTTCAGGGCTAATTAAATCAAAGAAGTAGTAAATTTGTCTTGAAACACAGTGCCTCCAGAGCTTGACGATCTTCCAGAGTTTTGTTTTGCTGATTCTTTCTGAACTAGTGTGAGATTTGGTCATTTAGAGCTTTCTTAAACTGTCCAGCCTCACCAGCAGGCTGAAGACCTTGGCACGGTTAACCAGCCTGGCTATACCACTGTGAAACACTCTTCTGGCCTCCTGCTATCTAGGCTATTTGGAATTTTCCTGGGCTCTCAGCTGTGGTTGTAACAAGTGTGGCTGGCTTAGTTGAGGATTATAGCCACTATATTGGTATGTACTTGTGAATGTATTATTTATTAAAATGTAGAAATACATTATTTAAAAAAAAGAAATTAAACCAATATTTACCTGTCTCCTAAAAAGAAAAAAAGCTGGTACAATGAAAATATTTTCCACATGCTTCTTTATTGTCATATATGCTTTGAAATGTACAAAGCTGACTATTTATTCTTTAAATTCATTCCACCTGATGATGTACTTTTTAACATGACCATTGAAATGATTTATTAGTACTGAAACAAAATTGCAAAGACATTTCATAGCTGTACTTTTCTGTTCAAGCTGAACAGAAAATAAGCCAACAAAGCATTTTTGCTGTGATTACTTCAGACCCCCGAGCAGTATGCTACTACATTCATAAGTCCTCTGCTACATCAGAATGACACCTCATTGAAAAAAGCTGTTGTGTTGCCTTATAGACTCTTCAATGCAGTCATTCTGTGGTTAAATAAGATTTGGGAAATATTATATTTGAAAAGAACTTTGTGGGCTATACTGGCTGATACTGGCCTATCTGCCCTACAGTGGAAATCTGAGATGTCTTGATTTTCTCTTCACTCAGAACCAGGTCTATGAAACTGTGGCTGCTTTTATCTAGTTTTGGAAGAAGCCTGGAATGGAAAGGATTAAGTGGCACATATTCACAGCCGTGCATTAAAAGGGATGTACACTGCTGAAGTATCTTTAAGTGGGATGTATGATACTGTGAAAATATTGCATTCTTGATCTACACTTACTGCTTTAGGCTGTTGACTGCATTACAAAGATTTTTCTTATTCTTTTGATAGTTTTATTTCATGTGGTTAATATTAACGTAATGAAAATAGTTTTTTTCTCTTATCAAAGTAAATTTAGAATAATGAGAGAATGTATATAATTTTAATTTTAATATACACTTACAAAAAAATGTGAAATCTTTTCAGACCAAGACAAAGGTATATGTTAAGGATATATCATTGAAAGATGTATATTGCATTGTAAGTAATAATACTTGCAAAACAGTCCAATGTTATGATTCATCTTTCCAATGTAGGAATTTTCAGTGTAGACTGACAAACTACCTCGTCAGTTTTGCTAGTGCACTAAATGGGGCCAGGTTTCCACCATTTGGGTTTCCTTTGAAAAGATGTCCTTTGGAAATTGGAGGGACCTACTGCCTAAGCCATGCATTAATTCTGATACGAACTAGTAATGCAGGAATGTATTAATCATCTGGTAGTTAAGTCACATTAATGACTCTGTACACAACACATGCACATCTAGATTACCCTCAGAAAACATTAGTTTAACAAAGTCTACATGAAACTGAATTTCTCACCATATCTGAAAATAGTTGTATATTCTCAAAATGATGTAGACCTGAGCACAATTGAATGCTGAATTAATCAGACATCTGTCTTTGTAAATCCTAAACCAGAAATAATTTCAAAAATCTGTTGTCTGTGATTGGCTTGAGACATCCGAGAAATATTTATTGATACATTTATAGACCTCTGGATCTGAGTATGATTTTATTTGATTTTAATATATTTTTTTAAGTTAGTTAAACTCATAAACATAATGGGGAAAGGGTTAGTTATTTTTTGTTTGTTTGTTTTGTGACTTTCATTAATACATTCAAATAAGTCTTCCAGGAAGGAGAGTCTGGCGAATTAATTAATATATGTAGAACCTCCTTACCCATTACAGGAGATTTAAAAACCTTTTCAATATTTAAAAAATTAGTGTCCTTTTTATCTTTTCCTGGGTCATCTCTTTGTTTCAAAGAATGTGTTTTTCTGCTTGCATGGTTTTCAGAAGGTATATCTTCTGCTTTCCCCTCCCACTAGTTAGTTGACAAGGGTGATGTCATGGTTTCAGCAGCTGGCAACAAAAGACCACGCGGCTGCTCGCTCACTCTCCGCCCCCCCTCCCCCTCCGGTGAGATGGGGAGGAGAATCGGAAGAGAGAAAAAGAAGAAAAAACGGAACCTCGAGGGTTGAGATAAGGGCAGTTTACTGGGACAGCACAAAAAGAGAAGTTACAACAACAAC
>JANXJC010000049.1:5607578-5622233 GCA_027564655.1 Leptodon cayanensis
CTGCCCCGGCTGTGCCCCCTCCCATCTCACAGGTTCCTGTAAAAATTAACTCTATCCCAGCTGAACCCAGGACAGGTGACCATTAAAAGTTACAGTTGAGTGTCCTGCCACAGTTTTAATTATTGTAGAAATCTCTCGTGAGAAGGAATGGCCTTTAAGGGAATCTCACACACACAGCTCAGTAATCCTAATCAATCTAAGTAAATTTCTGTGAAATAAGCATTTTTAAAAGTCTTTCGAGGCTCCAGTAAGTTTGATTTGTTGTTTAGTGTTACAGACTTTATCTTTAATCTGGGAAAGTTTCTCAAATGTTGCAATTAATTATGCAGTAGATTTGAATGGAAACATCCTTGCACAAAACCACTGCAATAGCATAGTAGAACATACTTTCCTTTTGAGGACAGAGTTGATGCTGTAATTTCCTGCCCTCTGAATGTCTGAAGTGCTTAAATTACAGCATCCTTGTAAATGTCAGCAGATTATTTTCACAGGTAGAGGAAGTCCTAATGCTAACAGAAAGCAAAGTGGAGGAAATTGCTATTTACACTAATGACTTTATAGTATAAATATCTGAACTTGCAATTCAGTATGAGGTTGGTAACCACTCATTTTTCTGTAATTTACATCCTTAACAGTTTCTTAGGAGTATAAAACTTTTATCTGAATCCCAAAACACTGCTTCACCTAAGATCTACTCTTTGTGTGTAACATTACTGTCAATGATCACTTGATCACAATTTTTGTAGTTTGCTGAATGAATGCAGTCATCTCTAAAAAGCTCTTCTAAGCATGTCTTAAAGTTGGCATACAAGCAAACATACACCTAATGTCTCTGTGTTGTACATGCAGTTTGGGAATCTCAGGTTCTTTTGCTCTCAGTGCTGAACCACAGATGAAACACACAAAGTTCTTGTGTGTGTCCCTTTATCACCTCATAACTTATTCAGATTCCAGGATAATTGCTGAGACAGAGAGTTTGTATTCCCAGAAACAGCAAGTGGTAAACCTATTGCTCTGGCTCTCTCAGAAAGAATAATTCAGATGTACGGAAAGATGGTAGTTTTTCTATTTATTTTCTTAGTCATACTTCATCCTCCTGTAACTTACCTGATTATATTCTCCTGCATTTAGGGTAAGAGGATCATAGGATAATTCAGGCTGGAAGGGAGTTCAGGATGTCTCTACTCCAGCCTCCTGCTCACAGCAGTCAGCTCTGAGGTCAGAGCAGGTTGCTCAGCACTTTATCCACCCAAATCTTGAAAATTTCCAATGGAGATGCCCATGGACTTACATGGGTCAAGTTCTCTACATTAATCCCTGACTTGATCTTTGTCTACTGCTGGTTCTCATCCTTGAACCATTTCACTAATCACAGAGGCCTGGGAGACCTTGCAAGAGAAGACTGGAGCAAAGAAGAAGCTGAGAACCCCAGCCTTATCTGTGTCTGCAGTCAGTAAATCACCTGCCCCATCTGGCAATGCTTCTATATTTCTCTTGTTTAGCATTACATTGCAGATGTAGTGGTGGAAGCTCTTCTTGTTGCCCCATGTGGCATTTTGCCTGTTCTTAAATATGCTTTCCAGAGGCTTCACCAGCTTGGCTGAAGAGCTCAGTTGTGTTCTGCAGCAGGGCCATACAGCTCTAGTTTCTCCAACTTGTTTCCCAGGCTGCGGGCACTTGTGTATACACACTCAAGGTGAGCCACTTTCACCCCTACTCCGTCGTTTCTGAGGTCTCTCTTGTTCTTTGGTTTCCACCCCATCCATCATTTTCTCACTTTCTGTGGGTTGTTAGCTCCCTTCCCTATTGTTCCTAATTTAAAGTTGTCCTCAGCAGGTTGCTACAAGCTGCAATTGTAGTGTTATTGACAAAGCTCAGTCATTTTACTGCAGCACATAAATTTGACATTTCCTTAAAAAGCAAACTTCTCAATATTTCATAGTATATTAAATTTAAAAAGGAAACAGTGCAATTGCCCAACACCTTGACCTGTGATTTTTACTGTTTATAAGCACGACCTGATGTCCTGAGGCTAGATTTATTCCAAAAAGTTGGAGGACCATATTTACAACCAGAAAATAATTGTTCATCATTAGCAGTAAGCAAAAGGAGATGAGTCACCAAAATGCATTTCCACTAGCATGAGTAATGGGCCCTGCCCACCCTCAAGCCCTATTGTGTGGTCCGTGCACCTGCCCATGAGCCTCATCATTAATTCACAGTGACTCTAAGGGCCTGAGGATGTAGGCAACATGGAGGAGTTCTGACATAGAATAGGACCCTGGGTGTCTCTGTGAGACTCCCTGACCTGCCAACAACTGTTGCTAAGCCCCACTGGGATCCTCATAAGCCTCAGTATAGCTGATTTTAATCGAAAGGTGAGCAGCAGAGAGCCTTTAGTCTGTTTATAAACTGCTTCAAGCTGGAGATAATATTAGCTCATCACCCACACATCATGTTTGTACAGAATGGCTTACTCTGCCTAGCGTGGGGATGCTGCACTTACCAAAAAGCCTGAGGGACCCTCAGTCAGGCCCAGTACACATCTCAGTCAGAACTGATTCGTGCTTGGCTAGCTGTGTGAATGAGTGTGAGTTGAACCAGAGTGTAGGAAGATACGTAATTTTCTTCACTCAAACATTTAGACAGGCCTTTTTTTTTTACCTTCAGATTGGAGAAGGAGAAAAAAGTTCTTACAAGGTTCAAGGCTGTGGCCCTGGTTGCATCTTTGTTTCTTTCTAATGGAGTGCCTCCTGTCCTGACAGCCCTTTGGCTTTTACCTGTCTTCAGGTGACATTTTTCCTATCTGTTGTTCATCGTGCTCTTAGTCTTAGTATACCTTATAAACTAAGCTTGCTTGAAAATGCCTGGTGGAGTCCTTTTTTTCTTTCTTCTCTTTCTGGAGCTTCTGACCTGTGATGAAAAAAAAGACCCCTCCTAAAACAAAAGTTCTGCCTAAGTAGATACAATACTGAACTGAGGAAGTGCGGACTGATTAACTGCTTTGCCCTCATGCCCTATAGTTAGCCAAATTTCTTTGCTTGCCCTACACAGTGTCCTCCATCTGCCTAGTTCCTTCAAACTGTTACCATCTCCTATTTCAAAAAAAATGAATGTTGTACGCAGAGTAGTTTGCAGAAATACCCTGTCCATTCTTTATCTCTTCTAGACTGTCACCTTTACCCTACTCTGTGATTGCAATGCGTAGATTGTAGGGTTAGGATACGGGAAAAGAGTTATAAAAGAACAACATTTACAAAAGAAGCATTCTAAAATTTGTTTTCTAAATTTATATGCGGATAATCTGTCTTTTTAAAATTCCTGAAAGCTCAGGAACTTGTGCAAAGCCAAATTTAAATTGTTGGGTATTTTCAAAATGAAAATTTTGAACTTGCATTGGGTCTGCATGGCAGTTTTGGTAGAGGGGAGGGTACAGGGGTGGCTTCTTTGAGAAGACGCTGGAGCTTCCACCATGTCCAACAGAGCCAATGCCAGCCGGCTCCAAGACGGACCCGCCGCTGGCCAAGGTCGAGCCCATCAGCAACAGTGGTAGCACCTCTGGGAGAACAGATTTAAGAAGGGAAAAAAAAAAACAAAAAACCTGCTGCGGAACAGCAGCCAGGAGAGAGGAGTGAGAACATGTGAGAGAAACAGTCCTGCAGACCCCCAGGTCAGTGAAGAAGAAGGGGGAGGAGGTGCTCCAGGCACCGGAGCAGAGATTCCCCTGAAGCCGGTGGGGAAGACCACAGTGAGGCAGGCTGTCCTCCTGAAGCCGAGGGAGGTCCACGGTGGAGCAGATATCCACTTGCAGCCCGGGGAGGACCCCATGCCAGAGCAGGGGGATGCCCAAAGGAGGCTGTGACCCTGTGGGGAGCTTGTGCTGGAGCAGGCTCCTGGCAGGACCTGTGGCCCTGTGGAGAGAGGAGCCCATGCTGGAGCAGGTTTTCTGGCAGGACTTGTGACCCCGTGGGGGACCCATGCTGCAGCAGTCTATGCCTGAAGGACTGCAGCCCGTGGAAGAGACCCACGCTGGAGCAGTTTGTGAAGAACTGCAGCCTGTGGGAAGGACCCACATTGCAGAAGTTCGTGAAGGACTGTCTCCCATGGGAGGGACCCCATGCAGGAGCAGCAGAAGGGAGTGAGCAGGAAGGAGTGGCGGAGAATGTGTGATGAACTGACCCCAGCCCCATCCCCCTGCACTGCTGTGGAGGAGGAGGTGGTAGAGAATTTAGGAGTGAAGTTGAGCCCTGGAGAGAAGGGAAGAGTTGAGTGAAGGTGTTTTAGGGTTGGGTTTTATTTCTCACTACCCTACTCTGGTTTGATTAGTAGTAAATTAATATCCCCAAGTCGAGTGTGTTTTGCCCGTGATGGTAATTGGTGAGTGATCTCTCCCCGTCATTATCTCAACCCATGAGCCCTTTGTTATATTTTCTCTCCCCTGTCCAGCTGAGGGGGAGTGATAGAGCGGCTTTGGGGGGCACCTGGCATTCAGCCAAGGTCAATCCACCACAGAACTAAAGATCAGTGTTGCGTGCAGTGTCAAAACTCTGCCAGTGGATCAGTCCTCAGTCAAGCCAGCTAGAGGGTTGAAGAAGAGAAAAGCTGACATGCAGGATGATGACATTCCACCAAACCATAAAAAAACCCAACAGTTTTTTTACTCTAAATACAAATTTATTTTTGATACGACCTTATTGAAGGTATCAATAGTAAGCAAAAATGAGATCTGCATAAGGAATCAAGAATTGAGAGCAGATGCCTTCTATGCATTCAGGAAAAAAGTAATTTAAAAATAAAATTGTAAAATAATAGAAGACTTAATTTTGATAATTACATGCATAGATGGATTCTTGTTTCCTAACTGATCTGCTTTTCAGTATTTTCTTCTATACAATCATTGGTGTAAGACATAAAAATAACCAAGATTTTTTACTTTGAATGTAATGTTACATTTGCTCTGCTGCATTTATTTTCTACAGAAAGGGATAAAATGAGAGTGTTTAAGATTTTTTAATTAAAAAAAAAGAAAAAATACAAAGCAAGAAAAGCTTGGCTTTTACTGGCTAAATGGTATTGAAATTCAGAAGAATAACGTACCAAATATAGCAAGGTAAAATTACAGGGGGTGAAAAAAACTTTACATGCGGAAATCTGTAAGTAAATTCAATATGACAAATGGTAGCATTATTCAGCTCCACAGGGTACAGACACTAGGTTTGCTAAATTTAGAATGTAGGGATTCCAAACGTATTTAAGCTGTGTCTTCTCTCCTCCCTCTTCTCCTTCCTTCCATTTCCAGCTAGGTGCCCGTTTCTTAGTTTTTTACAACATTAATGGTAGATGTGCTGCAGAATGCAAATTTCTGCTGTTAAACTTAGAATTAAAAAGAAAACTTGGATTTTAGAACTAACTTCCTGTAAGTTTGAATCATATTCCCATTATTCCAATGAGGATTGATTTCTATTAAAATTCCAGCCCATTTTAGTCTTTGTAATGAGCCTAAAATAGCTGCCAGCTTGCAGTGCTGGAATTAATGATAATTAAATGTAACACAAAATGTATTTCCATATTTTGTATTGCTTAAATGATTTCATCTCAGATGTAGTATGATTCTTTTTAGAGACGACTACTTCTATTTAATCTCTTTTCCAATTTTAATTTGAATTTCATATTGTTCCTGACTGTTTAATGAATATTTTGGGAGATGGCCATAGTGTTGTTAATTATACCGGAGACTGAGTATAATTAATTCTTTTGGACCCAAAGTCAGCTAGTTAATCGATTTCTGATGAAACTGAAGATTAAACACAGATAGTTCAGTTCTTCCTTCATTCATTTTAATTTTTCCCTCTTTGAATTCAATCAGATTACTTTGTGAAGTCATTGCTGGTAAATCAATTTGTGAACCCATTTGGGGTATTATCCAGATGTTAATAGATGGATGATCCACTCAGGCCAGTCACCTTCCTATCGATTTTATTTTTTCCTTTTTAAAGAAAACCTTTTAGTTCTTTTCAGTAGATTTACTAGCATTATTTGTATTTCATATTTAAATTATTTTTAACTGCCTATTAACAAGAAGTTCATTAACTAAGAACAGAATAAAAAGGGTTCTCAGAAGACTTCTCTGAAGACCAGACAATTCACATAGCAAAGGGGTTGTAGCGATGTAGAAGATATTCCTCATATTAGTGATGCATTAACTCATGTAGCTAAATTCGATTTTAGGGAATGGTCTGAAAAGGCTTGAATGAAAAGGAGAAAAATACATTAGTATGCCAGGAGTTCCTGTCACTTTTTTTTTTTTTTCCTCCAGTGCTATAAATAATGGTATATTTTAATTTTTGACAGCAGGAAAAGCCCTAAAGGCTGTGAGGAGATAATAAAAAAAGGGCAAGGAAGAAATTAAAAAGAACGGGAGAAGGACTTTCTTCTAGTCAATGAGAGAAACCTTGAGCATTTTTCATTTATTACTCTACCGATAGTAATAGATAGCTCTAGGTTTCATACTGCAATGGCTCACGATCCAAGTATACTCTATCACTGTATTCAATATCTTTCTGTGAACAGACTTAAGACATCTTTTAATGCTATTTCTTCATGGGTAGGTAAGAGAAGAGCAGAAGTGTGCCAGGTAATTCATTATATATATTTTCTGGAGAACTAGGGCCAACAATGCAACATTTAACAATGGTTACTTACATAAATTAATCCCTTTCAAACAAAATGTGTAAACATACAAGTCAATCTCCTCAGCACTTGAACACTTTATATGTTGAATTTATATTAAATCCATTACTGAATAAAAGCCTAAGTATTAAAAAAGAAACATTTTCTGTTTCTCAAATGAAGATCAGATGTGCATGGTTGTCAGCATTTTTACTGTCCAACATTCAAACAGTGACTTTGTCAATCTGTCGAAACAAAGACTTCACCAGCTTAAAAGCTATTCAGTTTTCTAATTAATGTTCTTATGTTATACTTTTGGCAACCCTTCTGCATATTTATGGCTGTCAGTGGTTAACTTGAAGCTTCATTCCCACAACAATTACTTTCACATTTTAAATGAAGTGAAATGTTTGTAGTTTATCCAAATATTAAGTCTTTTTAAGTTCAGCTTTTTTTAGAGGGAATGTAGGTAAGTATTAAACAGTCATTAAAATGTAAAAATAAATAAATAACTTGAAAACTTTACAGTTTACATTATAGAACTGCAGAGTGCTAGATAAGGAATATATTTGGTCTCAAATTTACGATATGAAAAGAAGCCTAACAAGAGTAATGAGAGATGTTTTGACTCAGTAAGACCTCCACTTATTCTGAAAAAAATTATCTTCAAGTTCTGCCTAGCTCTTGGAGATCATGAAGAAAAGTAACCATTGTTCCAGACCCAGAACAACTTACTCTTTAAATTTTCCTATTGTCTTAGCTATCTGAATCTGGGAATGGAAGATCACAGTGTTAGAAAACAGCCTGCCTCTTTATAACCTTCTTATCCCTGAGGTCTAAATGAGGAGTGAACAAGTGATTAGATCTTCAGACTTGTGAAAGACTGCACACTAAATCTTAATGTGTCATAAAATGGAAATTTAGTTCTGTCTCTAGAAACAAGCATGTACTTTCATAGTGTTACGGTGCTTTGACGGGACACTACTATGGCCACTGTATTTAAGAAATATTAGTTGAATATTAGATTTTTTTTTAATTAATAAAATTGCAGGGAGATTATTTAAGTATAATCTTTAGAAACATTTTTCTTTAATGTAGAACTTTGCATGATTGGAAAGATAGCAACTTCCCTGAATTTTTTGAAGTTTGCAAAACTAGTATGAGATCTAATAATATTCCTCCAGAATTGGAACACTTTTGACTCAGCCAATCATTTAAACTCAGAATAAAAAAACACAGACAGGGAAGCCTAGTCAAGAGACTGAGTTTTATGTTTTGTTTACTTTTTTTTTTTTAGTGGCAAACACTCATGTTCATGTTTCCTGTGGAGATAATGAGAATCAGGAAGTCAAACTGTAGGTGTTGTTAAATTCACATTTGTAGTGACATTTAAAGCTGAGAGTTGAGGTGTGTATTTCAATGATGCTTTGCTTTTGTAGCTACTCTCACATTACCCAGCTATAAATGGACAGCTGATTATATGCATAGAGTTAGTGGATGTGAGATAAACAGCAGAATGGTCTACTAACTACATTTTTCCCTTCCTTTCCCTTTCCACAGTTTCACCCCAAGCCAGTGCAGTTTGATCATGTTGTATGGATAGCTAGACTCAAATGGGCATTTGACCATATTACTGAATCTAGTACTTCAGAAGTACCCGATTAGTATTCCGTGGAAGAGAGTGTCTTTTTCTATTTCTATATTTGGCTTTTAAGATAAATTTACCTAGATAAATTACATGGAAATAATAGGAGGATTTGCTGAGTTGCAGGTGTCCCCTTTTTAATGAAAGAAGCAAATCCAATGAGACTACTTATCATATAATCAAAACTGATTCTTGACTTTATGTAGAAAATATCAACAGATAATATAATGTTGTTTATTTACACCTTTCATGAGAGGAACACAAGAAATCACCCTTAATTCTAGCAAATATAATGAAAGGACATTAAATAACCTGCTGCAGTGAACTGCCACAATGCAGACTGCAATAAAGGAATACTGTTAAAGACTCAGAAACAAAGGACAGCCCCATGTCCTGGCACTCTTTTCTTTCCACTGTTGCACTCCCTTGATTTATCTTTCAAAATGTAATTATAGTTATGCTGATAATGGTAATGATGATAGCAGTGATAACAATAACAGCTGGTGTGGTAGAAGTTACTGCAAGTGAAATTAGTTTCATTCATTTAAAAAATAATCTGATCCATCAAACTGCTGGATATTGCTAAATGAAGCTATTGCTTACAGTATGTGCCAAAAGACTAAAACAAAAGCCTTGCAAAATTTTGTGTTGAAAATGCTGAGAATGACTCCAGATTTTTCAGTAACTTCTGTTGCCTACAGCCACCTTCAGATTTTGTTACGTTCAAGGTCAGTGCTACGAATCAAGAGTATGCGCAGTGAACCTTAATTTTGCTTGCTGGCTTGTTCTGTTTTTACAGAAGTCTAGTATAGTCAAAAATCTATGTAAAAATCAAATCATATTACTTTCTCTTTAATTAGCTCTTTGTTTCTTCCCTGTAAATAGATTATTATTATTTAATGAGTTTGTCATGCTACTATTAATAAGTATTTCATACCAAAGAGAATAATTTCAAGGTTGTTGTCCTAATTTTCAACTTTTCCATAGGATTGATCTTAGATATGTAAAAAAGATTATGATCATATTTTCTTATGTACAGCTACACTTCAAGCTGTCTACCAAAGTGATCCTGTGGATAAGGAGGGTGAGGGGCAGGGGGAAGGCAAAAAAACCCAAATACCAACAATAGCAAACAAGACAAAAACCAAACCAAACCAAACCAGAATCTAGACATAAGAACACATACTCAAAGGAGTAAAAATGACCAGCTCTGAAGTTTGGCTTCAGAGACTGCATGATTTCTGTTTGCTACATACATGCATGACAGCTGTTTCTTAAAATTTATCAAAAGGCAAAGTGCCAAAATAGCAGGATTATTATTACTACTAGTAGTGCTATTAATAATAATAATTTTTCTAACTTTGCCAGTCCTTCAGCTTCATTATTGGTCCTTCAGCAAGAGTTCTTCTTTCCTACTCTTGGTTCTTTATCAACATAACTCTACTATTTTTTACGCCTTAATTAGATTCCTTATTCAGTTTTGGGAGACTGAAGTAATTTCAAAGATGAAGGTTTCTTATGAAAAGGCATTTTCACTGAAAGGTTAAGCTGAAGAAGGAGCACGATTCTGTAATAAGTAAGCTTCTCACTTCAAAGAGAAGAAATTGCCTAAAGATCCAGTACCTTCTCTCAGAATTACTGAGGGATTTAAACTATGACTGTCCAGAAACCCAGAAACTGTTCTACAGGCATAACCTTGAACTCCCTGATGCCAACCTCTCTGAGCCGGAGGGTTTCTTGATTGCTCTTATTCTTTGTGTTTCTTCGGAGTGTCCTGGAGGCAGCTATCTCTCCAGTTGGACTGCACAATGAGTCAGATAGTGATTATAGAAATGACCACAACGTGTTGCTTAAAAGAAAACTGTTAAAACATTTCTGAGGGAAAGGTTTGAGCTGTAGATCACAACAGTTTAAAGATACCCATGTTCAAAGCAGAGGCAGAAGTTCAGGACAGTCCTTGCTTTTCCTCTAGATTTTCCTTATTATCACGTAATTGGGGGGGGGCAGCAAACTCATCCTGCTTATTTCATACTAAATCTGGCTGTGCTACGGTCTGCCTGATCCAGCCATTATCCTGCAAGAAAATCCTTAAAAAACAGATAGAATGAAGTTGTATTTCACTGAGGACCACGTATACAAGCCAGTATAGGCTCATTAATGAAACATTGTTTTACAAAATGTATTCTTTATCTAAACACATTTTAAAACTAGCTGTTATTAAAAAATTAAAATATTGTAGAGGTCATGGCCATTTCATACAGAAAACTTACCAAAAATCTCCCATCCTAATCTAATTGCTAAGAAAATATTTAATGAGAGAAAATAAGATGGTGATGTATAAAGGAATCCATTTCCATGTGATATGTGAATGTTTGTATTTAATTTTTATGAGGATAAATATTGAGCACCTGATGCTTCACAGAATTAATTGTCTTATGCTGCATAGACCAGCTAATATCATTCTGGAAATATTCTGAGTGATATACTTGCAATTGCCATGCATATTGCAATAAGGCAGTACAGTGGGAACTCTTATTTGCCATGGCAACCATTAATTGGATATGCAGGAGGTGGTGTTTTGCTTTAAATAAATTTGACTGGGTCAGCAATTCAATGTTTCAAATAAATGATTTATATTTTACATATTTTTTTCACATTTTTTTTATTTTTGAATTAGTTTTTTCTTCATATCTATGTGTTCCTCAGAAAGGAAAGGGATAAAATTGACTGGAACCCTGGGACATTTTGTTTTATGATTATTTTTGTGAATGCACATTTTGTATTTCTAAGTCTGACAAATAAAAGCTGATTGTAATTACATTTGTGTTCCTGCCATGTGTTCTCAGGCCTCTTTGTTGTTTCTTTCTCATGTGACTATTATTATGGATCAAATAGCTCTTTTGCGTAGGTAATTTCCATAAAAATGTATAGTTGGGTTTTGATTTACAGAGAGTTTGACATAGGAGACCATCTTATTACATATCAGACTGGGATTCTGATTAAAGTACATTGAATGTATATGTGCAAAATTAACTTCCAAAGACGTGAATCCTAAGCAAGTACTCAGAGAGAAATTAATAAATTCTGAAGACAATAGATATTTCAAGGCAAGAAAGTGTGAAGTGCAAAGAGAAGACTCTACTTTGACTTACACATTCCATAGCTATGGCATATTCACTAATAATGTGTTTAGAAAGAATCTGACTATTTTTACATTGAGCCATGCTCTCAATCTACTGTTTTTTAGTTGCAAGTGTTGTCACAATTAAAGACATATGCAACTCTGAAGGCATTTATAAATGTAATTAATTTTATGCAAGTGAGTAGTCGTGCATAAGTCAAGGAAGACAACTGTTGTGTTGAAGTTCATATTATTTTCCTTGCTTATCTGTGGAGGCTTCTTGTGACATTAATAAGTCAATATTCATGTTCTTCCATAATATATTAATATTTTTCTGGTTTAGGAAAGCATCCAGATTCAATATAGGACAAAACTATCTCCCTAATATTAGTCAATGAAGATACTGATGCCTCAGAATTAGGTCCACAAAACTTCATCCTGGAGGGCGGTCCAGGACTGTCAGACCCCTGGGCATGTCAGTGCTCATAGGCCTGAACCCAGCCCGAGAGCAGAATCTAGAGCAGGCTCTGTGCAAAGCGCTGCGTACTCCATGTGGAGCAATATATGAGTGCTCTAGGCTGGGGAAGAGTTACCTATAGTGCACCATACCCCTGAATAATTTCTTGAATGTGTCCCAGTCAACTGCAGCCTTTGTTTTAAAGATGTGGTGAAGGTGGTGTTTTTTTGTTTGCTTGTTTTCATGAGTAAAACTATTGTGATTTTTTTTATATAAGTATATATATAATAATTTGGTAAGTAGATAAGTCTTCCAGAAGTGGTTCTTGGACCATTGCTTACCTGACAGAAACCAGCAGAGGAGAGAATAGATCATCATACATTCTTGAGGATACTTTCCAGTTTTTCCATGGAAACAACGCCACCATATTCCAACCAATAGACTGCTATATAAAAGGTGCATATCCTTTTTTTTTTTCATAGATAGATACTAGTTTCCAGATAAAGCAAAATGCTTAACTGAACTTAGTCTTGGTATACCAGAAACTGTCTGTGACAGCTTTCTTCTAAGCATAATGAGGACATATTAACTTTAATTGAAGTCATCAATAAGATGCATTGAGCTAAAATACTGATGCAGAGCTACAGTGGTCAAAAAGTCACGATGGTGACGCAAAAATTTCTGGTTTTAAGATATCCTGTCATGCAAGCAGTTATAACTGAAGCCATCTAAAAACTTAGTTTAAACTTTAAATTATTCCATTACATTAACCCTGAATTATTATTTTTTGTCCATGGTAATGAAAATAATATCAAGGAGCGTTACCAAAGGAGTGAGCAGGTTTAATTAAAAAAGGAAAATGGTAACAAGTAAAATATTTCATAGGACCATTTTCAGCCAGTGGAACAAGTATCTTACTTATATTGTATTTAATGTAAATTAATCTATTCCTGAGAAATTCTGCATGTTCGAATATTTTGTTTTTTTCCATCAAAGTTTCCTACTTCTTCCTTCAGGTTTTCTTGAGCTGCTTATTGAGGGATTTAAATACATGACCCAACCTGTGTTATATGGGATACCTACAAATTAACAGTTTCATAATTAGTGTACTGTTGGTTGCCTGGCTTACATATAAACAACCAGACCATTAGCAGCGAGAGTTCAGCATAATTGTACTCTAACACACAGCAAAGGGTGCCCATGCTCAGTTTATACCAAAGTCCTTAACCGGTATGGCATCATTTTCCATATTATTTTGGCCTGAACACTGTCATACTTTTTAATAATACTGCAATGAAAGCAAAGATCTTACTATTATGTTAGAGAGGCCTCCCATGTAAAAGAAGAGTTATCCTGATCTCTTGATTTGTCTTTCATTTTTAAATATTACAGGAAGGCTACAGACATGTTCTTGCCTATTGCCCAGTCCATAATTTTAAATTTTTTTTTGCTCGGGGAAAAAAGGAGCAAAAAAGGCAAAAAAGAAAGAAGGTTTGGTTAGGTGTTTTTTTATGTAATATTTAAACAAAAGTGCTTCTGATTTATTTGCCAGCTCTTTTTTCTGTGTGAAATGCAGCATTTCTTTGGGGGCTTATTGCTGCCATCCAGGCAGCAATCATTTCACAGAAAGTGACATTACTTGTTTAGAATTCAATTATGTTTTCTTTCATGTCAGACAACATTAAATGATCATTTGAATTTTGGTCCTTTGACATCAGTAATAGGTACAATTCATGGCAGATGACTCCTCAGATGTCAGAAGCTTGGGCCAATGGAGAAAAACCTTTTTCTTTTTCATGTGGATAACAACTGACAATCAGGATGATTTAGAAGTGCCTATTAGAGTGGAAATAGTCTTTATTAATTTCATTTTTGCATAAACAGATACTCAGAAGTTTGGTTGTGCACTCATTCATTTTAAAAGACAGAAGGTTTCATGACACATAAGTTGGTGACTGATTTTCTTCACTCAGGGACCTCCTGCGTGGCCACCCACAAAATCCTTCTTGTCTTCCTTCCACTTTGTCTGGGCTCTTGGTCACATCAGTGACTGATACACTTCCAAAGACAGGGACCTTCACACTGAATGTCTCTTATCAGGCTTACTTGGTGGTGTTGACCTTCTCACCCATTGTCTAGTAGGCGTTGATTCATAGGTGGTAGCTAGAGCTCTTTGAGAGTTATCTAATGGTAATAAGGAAAAAACTGCAAGGGAATGAATAAATTTGCCTCACTGGTGAATGAGACTGTGCAAATTTACTTAAAAATTAAATGTAGGACGTCTGGTTAAATTTCCATCTAGTGTTTGGGAAACTGTATAGAAGTACTGGTCAAGTGTTATTTTTTCCTGTTTGTTTTCCTTTTCCTTCTCCTTTTCCTTTAATTTACCTGCCTGCCAATTAGTAGAATTCCTTTATGATACAGATCTTGCTACAGTCACGTTTGCCTACTTTATTTCTAGGTTAATGATGTACACAGGATGGATCACAAACCTTTTTAGGAAATATAGCTGCTCAAATTCAGAAAGGTTGGTTATTAGCTGCTGTAATTTATGAAGGGGATTATAGCCATAATCTTTCATCCACACTTATTTAACTTAGTTTCTACACAGCTTTTACAAGTTAATTGTTTTTGACCCAGTTCTCCCAGAAGTGTTGATTTTTGAATCAAAAAAAATGAGTTAAAGAACTGTGGGAAACCTTGTAGGAGAATAAGAGAAACTGCATTAAAAAGTACAACTGTTAGTATAAGGCACAACTATTG
>JANXJC010000049.1:5636724-5648799 GCA_027564655.1 Leptodon cayanensis
CATAACTCTCTACAACTACCTGAAGGGGGGTTGTAGTGAGGCGAGTGCTGGTCTCTTCTGTCAGGTGGCTGGAGATAAGACGAGTGGAAATCGCCTCAAATTTTGGCAGGGGAGGTTTAGGTTGGATATTAGGAAAACTTTTCCACTGAAAGGGTTATCAAGCACTGGAACAGGCTGCCCAGGGAAGTGGTTGAGTCACCATCCCTGGAGATATTTAAAAGACATGTAGATGTGGTGCTTAGGGACATGGTTTAGTGGTGGACTGGATGATCTTAAAGGTCTTTTGCAACCTAATGATTCTATAACAACGTTCATAAAAGTCAGCTACTATGACTGTTCTGTCTCATTTAACAAATCCTGCCCCACAAATTCAAATTCTATAAATACAATTAGCCAATGGTGATAAGATTTGTGGTTTCATTAAGGCATATTGCATAATCAGTTTCAAAGTTTTAAATTGCTAATAATTTTAAACAATCTTAAAAGAAAAGCAAGTGACTTGTATTTGTTTTTTTCTCTGAAGTGGAAGGATGCGAGCTACATTCCTAACACAGCACTCAGTGCTTATACTCTGAGACACTAGAATATCTTTCTCTTGACTTGTTCTGATTTAAAACCCAACACATGTATTTTATATTCTGTTGTATTTATCAATAAGTCTGTGTCGCTCTTAGGTTTAGTATTGTTGGTTAAGGAAACGTGAGGAAAAAAATGCACTCAGTTTTCTCTTAAAATGTAGCTGTGCTAAGAGTTCCTCCTTGATGGTGAGTCAGCCTTTGTCTAAATTACTTGTTAGACAGTTGCTTTGGTTTCTTAGGAAAAATAATGTTTCTCTGCTTCTCTGCCTCACTAGAACCCATTACCTGTATCATGTGGATGATGATGATGATGATACAGAGCTGCAAAGGCACCCCAGACAATTAGGATGGAGTTTGCTTAATAAATTATGCAGGGTTGCAAAGGAAACTTTTGGATTATTTTTAATGTTTAATGTGAAAAAACAATCTGTTGTGGAAATAAGAATCTGTGTGCAATATTTTCCTTCTAAGTTAGATGTTTTGTACAGCATTGTTCTTTTAAACTACCAAGATTAGGGGTTTTTATATTGTTATCACATTTTACCTCTTGTTATCACATTTTATTGATTAGATACTTCAACACTGTAAGCCTCTGATATCACATTCTCTTCAAATTTAATAAATGCATATCTTAGTTTTATAATGACTCCCTAAACTGTTTGATCATATGCACTGTTTTCCAACACCTCTTGCACTGGGAGAATATTCAAATGTCAAACAAACTAAATGCAAGTTTAAAATACAGCCATCAAAAAAAAATAAAGTTAGGACACCTGTCAAAAGTGTGTACCCCAGGTGACAGCAATATAATTGCTGTGAGCAGGCTGATTGATAACCATTTCTGCAGTCTCATTAGCAATTTCATACGGTTTTACACAGATAAAAAATAAAAGACATAGGATAAGTTTAGTAAAATCAGATTTTCTTCAGAACAATTGTTTTTTTTTTCAGTTATGATTAGTAATCCTGACTCATGTACTTACTCTTATGCCAGTTTCTTACTGTTAATGACATACTTTTAGGGAGATACAGTACAACAGTATATCCCAGATGACAAATGTGTAGCCTTTCCTTTACTTTTGGGAACAGTTCCTTGAATATAAGGACCAGGAAAGAACTGGACACAAAAGACATAATGAGTAATTTTTTTGTAGCACAAAAGTGGTTTTTGAAAGTGGATAGCTGGAGCACAGAAAAGACAGTTGACCTTTTCTCATGTTTTATGTAAATTTTGTGGGTGGATCAAAACTGCTGGGAGGGGTTTGACTGCTGCAAATATACATCAACCATAAGACAATTCAAATTTCAGATTTATTTAAGGCAGAAAATGGAAAGCTTGAACTGCAATCAGGACCTGAATGTTCATGACTTTGCAGTCTCCTGAAATGGAGGGTTTTCACAATAATAGTCTCTTCCTAATTTGGATAACAATAGTCCAATAAAGGCTAAGAACAACAATCTATTGACAATGAACTATGAAGCATGATAGTATTCAAAGAAAAATAACTATGATAAACAACAATGATAGGAGATAAATGAGTGTCTTCTCATTTGCCTCTGACTTTCAGAATTACAAGAATATAAATTTATTTGTTTAAACCAAAGAGTAAGGAGCACAAAATAAATTAAATTAGACATATTAGTTGTCTATATGCTATTAGAAATTTTTATATTCAGGTGTTATTTTCACTTTTCTATATTAACATGAAATTATCATCCTTTGTTGCTCAGTCCCAGACTTCTGGATTTCAGAGAATTATGATTGTAAACTCCAGTTTTTTTGAGAGAGCTGTAACATCTAAGCAGCTCCAAGAACATATTTTAACATAAAATTCCATTTAAAGCAAAAGAGAATTAAAGCAAACTATCTTCACAGATGTTTCCAGAAAAGAAGACTTTTTCTTCACAAAACCTTTCATAGATATCTTCTGGATTCTTGAATGAATTTGTAGAGTTGCATATCAAAAGAAATTTAGATTGTTGCTTTATGGAGAGGTAAACTCAGGTAAATTAAAAAAAAAAATTGGTAGGAGAAATTCATTAGGAAACTTCACTGAATATGGGTATTTCAGGGGAAATGGCTTTGGACTTGCAACATTTCTTTCACATACCCAAGAAGTAACAGATTCAGAAATGCAGCCAGGAATATGTGTATATTCTTAAGATTTTGATATTTGCTAGTGTAAAGCTACCACGCTAAACTAACATTTTCCATCTCCCATGACTGGCAATATTGAACTAAATTTTTTGAAAGAATGAGGTCTTCTGAATAGGTTTCTGGGTAGTAGTAGATGATAATCACTCTTTCTGTCTCTCTGTGGCTAACCACAACAATTATCCCATGCTACTTTTCTCCTTACTTTGTATGTTGTCTGTTAGCTCTCATATTAAACTGAGGTCATTAACTGTTTTAAATAGAAGCTACTATGCCTTCACAGTTCTTTATACAGTGTTTAATATGCTAGTCCTGACTTATGAAAACTAATCCAAAATTACGAAGCACTTCGTGCAGTATGTTTATTCAATCCTGTCTCTAATAAACTAGGGGTTATAAATATGATTACATATTTATATCCACACAGATACACATTTGCTGGTTTTGTTTGCTTTTCTATGAATACAGGTGTTTGTTCTTTTTCTAATAGCCATTTAATGGCAAAGTGAGAGAATAAATGCAATAAATCTAAAAGCTATATTAAACACATACCTGTTGGCTTGAATTAGGTTTTCCCTCTTTGTGTGTTTCACAGTGCTACTCACATAAAAGATGCTGAAATTTAATTATGACTGATGAATTCAAGTTATTACAAGAAACACAACAGGCAGAAAGGGCTGATTTGAACATCTGGGTCTTTCAGACCATCTATGTGCCACTGTCTTCAGTGACTGATTTATTTATATGGTAGGCATATATATATTTTTTTTTTCCTCATAGCTACATAACCAAAAAAAAAATACCCCCCCCCGCCCCATGCATTTCTATATTACCAATTTTTACCTGTAAATGCCCCTTTCCTCCCTCTGCTCACTTTGGGTTCTAGTTAGGGAGCCATTTTCACAGTTTCTTCAGTGCTATCATCTGCTGATATTAGCTTCATGCAACCAAAGCGGTAACTATCAGGTTCTTTTAAAGGTGTAACGTATGGTTCAGAAGTGGCAGGGAGCCACACTGATGCGATAATGAGGTAGTGTAGGAAATAAAAGAAATGAAGAAAAAAGATAACAAGTAGGGAAGCTGCAAGGAGCTGAAACCATTTTTGTAGACTGTTATATACCTTGTGTATATTTCTCTCTGATTCAACAAAACTGAAGGTAGAGGTGGACAGACTTTCAGTGTGTCGCTATGTGCAGTGCTACAAATCACGGAGCTGTAGCCAGGAGGAATTGCAAACCCACACATCACTGCATGTGTTGACCAAAGTCAGTAATTCTTGCAGCAATTGGGATTATCTTATCTGTATTTCACTATCAGTCAGACAGCAAGTCTTACCACGCAGATAGTGTTTATTAGGTAAAAATTCAGGGTTGGGTGATCCTGCATACCCAGTTTATAATCTCGAGCTGAGCTGAATTTATGCCAGACAATTTGATCATCAATGTACCAGATTTACAGGTCTAGACTTGACAGATTTGATGTCAGCTTACAGACTCTTATATGTAGAGTATAGGTCCACCCCTGGTGACTGTGTCTTTTGGACATCAAAGATGGGGTTCATGTCACCCCATTTTAGCCATCTGGTGCCTAAGTGTCTTATGAAGGCCAAACATCTGGGCTCCTTTTTCATCACCAGAGGGATAAAGATGTCATTTATACATTTTTTCAGATCAGTTTCTCCCTGGAGGTATCTTGCTCTGCTGACTAGAAAGGTATTTTTGAATCATATGCACGAAATGCTTAGGTTTTATACATCTA
Source organism: Leptodon cayanensis (assembly GCA_027564655.1). NCBI lineage: Eukaryota > Metazoa > Chordata > Aves > Accipitriformes > Accipitridae > Leptodon > Leptodon cayanensis. Next base: position 5,641,216 of record JANXJC010000049.1, read on the forward strand.
AAATGAAAAGAGGTTAATTCCACTACAAGTAAGGAATGGAGAAATATTTTTTGTGTGTGAAGGTGTTGGTAAATGTTATTACTTTGAATGAATGTCAAGCCTGCCTATATATGACCTATGCGTGTTGTCTGATTGCCTTTGAAATGTGTGGAAAAGTACCTCCATTCTCTGTTGTCCTTTTATTAAGACTCAGTTCCACAGGGCAGGCATTTTAATTCCGAGAACTCTACCACATACTCAAAATTGGTGCATGATTAAGCATTTTCTTGAAATGAGAGCCAACATTTTTCTGTCATCAGGTTACAAAAGGTTTATACTCTGGCTGTCTTAATGAAACAAAAGCTCTGGGTATGGAAATACAGCAAATCCATTACTGAACACAGCCCTCAACTAGTGCTAAGGACTGAATGCAACCTCTGTCATTACCACCATAGCCACTTTGCTTGCCCTCCAAGCTGTGGTAGCTGTTCTGGAGTCAGGTATGCAAAGCTGGTAGCAGCATTGCAGAGGAGAGAGAGGTTACTGACTGTTGTGCATGGTTAATTAAAAGAACTGCATTTTGTACATCTGTAATTCTTCTCCCTTCGTTCACCTGTAGTATTTTGTTTTGCTCTATATAGCACTAACTTTAATGCTTTTGATATACAGTGTACGTGCTACGGAACTGAGGTTATAGTTGCTTTCATTTTTCTATCTCGCAAGCTTTCTTTGAAAGCACAAGAGCTGGGGCTGTCATCGTGATTAATTAGAAACCATACTGCCAAAAAGGTGAAAGGGAGGTCAGGTCATATGAAGCATAGGCAACTCAGTCAGACATTTTCTGACTTTTAAGTGCTTAATGTTTCAACCTTAAAAATGATCTTTACAAATATTTTGAATAGATGTAAATGCAGTTGTACATGCTTCTGTGGCTGTAATTCCCCTAGATAGGGAAAAATTAAAAAAAAAAGAGACTGAAATTCTATCATTTAAGTTCTCAAAACTATCACCATAGTCTCTAGATCTCTGAAGCTAATGGATTAAACAATATCACACAACTCTGTACCATATCCAACGAATGATGTGATAAGAACTAATGATATCCAACACACATTCCTGAGGCACATGTGTTAGTGAGTTTCCTATTATACACAAAAAAAGGGCCAGACTCAGAACTATGGATTTTACTTTTTAAAAAGCAGAAACTGACTTCACTCACATTTTTTTCCCCATCAGTCTTCTCCAAGCTGATGCTGTCTAGCTGTGTTTCCTCTTAGTTTCTCTCACCCTGTCCATTCTTCCTACCTCAGACCCCTCACTTCATAGAATCACAAAACCACAGAATGGTTTGGGTTGGAAGGGACCTTTAAAGATCATCTAGTCCAACCCCCACTGCCATGGGCAGGGACACCTTCCCCTAGACCAGGTTACTCAAAGACTCATCCAACCTGACTTTGAACACTTCCAACTCCAGGGTGTTCATCCCAGGATTGTTTGAAAACACCATTTTACCATGCTGGTATGGTATTCCCATTCCCAGCCCGTGTTCTCTGGCAACCAGGATTTTCTCATATCTTTCAAGTCCTTGTTTCTTTTCCCAAAGTCCACACTGTATTTACCTGTCCCTCTTACCCCTTTTGCCCCGTAAAGCTTGCCAGTATTTCCCCATGGTTCCCATATCCTTCCTAAGGCTCCTGATTCAATTTGTCTTCTATATCCTGCCCAGCCTCCTTATCCTGTGGTAATGAAACAGATTCATTCCTTCAGCAGCTCTCTCCCTCCACAATACAAGCTCCCTGTTTATAATCCGTATGTTTGAAAAAGCCCTAGAAGCCCTGAACTGAATAGATCCCATTCTCTATTTTTACCAGGAGTGAAAGATGTAACTCTTAAGAGGTTGCAGTCACTGAAATGTAAAATGTCAATTCTCAGCATATCTGATAAGCAGGGATTTTTCAAAGGCATTTAAATTAGCTAAATTTTGGCAGAATTCCCCAAGACAAAAAATGACAAAATATGCTATTGTCACAAAGGGATTCTTTCTTGATTCTAAATTTCTTGTCCAAGCTTTAATACCTATTAATCGTTTACATATTGTGGGAAAGGCCTTCATCTCCTTGCTAGAAGACCCTTGGGGAAATACGAACTCCCTTACAAGAAAGGTCAATGTCATGCTCCAGAGGAAAAAATGGGGGCCTTCACAAATTAAACTGGGGAAAATTCCTTCCTTATCCCACATCTGGCTCAGCTTTTTGACCTTAAATATGCAAATGAGATACAGTAACCAGAAAAGCAACACATTTTTATCATGACTGGCCACACCAATATTCCTTCCTCATCACCTTGCTTCGAACCCTGGCCAAAATCCTGCAATTCAGAGACTAGAAACATTTTACAAAACTAGATGTCAAATGCTTTCATGCTAAAAGGAGAAATAATTTCTGCATATAACTAACAAAAACTTTAGAGCACGAGATTAGAGCATTTGTTGCACAATGCAACAAAAGTGATCAAGATTTATTTCAGTCCTACTGCTTACTTTAGCAAAGTGGGGTTTAGTGTTTAGTCTCAGATTGTAACAGTTTTCACTGAATGTTTTTATCCAGCACATTTTTCATTTCTTGAAAACTTTTTTCTTCTCTTTCTTACCACTATGATTTTTAGTATTTACTTATCTTTACAACTTAACTGCAAGTGTTAACTGTGTATATCCTGTCTTTTAGGCACAAACCAAAAAGACTTTTAGTCAATCCTTCTTGATTTCTGATGCACAAGAAGAAAATCTCAAATTGTATGAGACTGTCCTATTGGTTTCATGTCAGCACAAACCAAATCACAGTAAGACTGCTATGATGCAGCCAGATTTGGTCCACATTTGTTAATACCCTATTTTCAGGAAAGAATTTGTAAGGATTTGTTCATGTATTGACTCTAATTATATACAATGTTAGTACACACACTTATATACAATTGACTGTATTTATATACAATGTTAGTACATACAAACTACATTGGCTGTCAAAATAATTTATTCTTTCAACATGTTTAGGGAGGTCAATAGTTTATTTTGAAATGACTGTCTTTAAAATTACAAAAAATTAATCTATTTATTGTTATATTAATAGCTATATCTCATCCTAAGTTTGCCCATATTTAGATTAAAAATACATAAATATATTCAAATAATGCTTGATATTTTGTTAATATCTGTCCACATGAATTAAAATTACATTTATATTAATTTAAATTAAAATTCTATGTCACATATATACATATATATACATATGGATATATATACATGTTTATACACACATACAGTGAACTACACTGACTATGAAGTCCCAAGCTGCCCAGCCTGGAAAAGCTCCATTATTCAGAGAAAGATTCTTCACAGAATTATGTGAATTGTCTTGTCTACCATGGCGGTGGCCTTCAAGTGCTTGTAGTTAAGCTACACCTAATGTGGGCACACAGATCTGACTCTCCAAACAGTGCCTGAAAGTGGTGATAGCTCTATCCCTGGATGCCAAGAAAAGGCACAAATATTTCTGAACAGTGTCCAAGGATATTAAAAAAACATTTTCATTATGATTTAGCTCAACTATGAGCCAAGGTTTCCAAAAGTGCTACCTATCCAATTTAGTACATCATGCCCATGGTGTCCTTTACTTAAGATAAATAAAAAGTTTCTCAATTAATTATGAGTTTTCATGATTTCACTGTCAGACAAATTGATTCTGTTTTATACTCAATTTGATTTTCTGCTGGACAGCAAATGGCTTGGTTAGAAAATAAAGAAAGGTGGTTTGAACAGGACTTTAATTAATTCCATTGAAATATACCTCACATGCAATGTACCCTGAAGAAATACTCCTCCGACTATATTCAATAAAGGTTGTTTATCAAAGTAATTATTTCCTTTAGGGAATTTCTTAGAATTTTCTCTTTAGATATATGAAGGCACAAAAAAAGCAAGCTTTTACTTCTGTGACCTTGAAGAAACACCTTCGTTTGAACAATTTACTTCAGCAGGGTAAAAAAAAAAAGTGGTTTCTTTTTAAAAATGTTTCATTGCCTCTGTTAATAAATCTTGTAAGAAATTAACCCTTGGAGCTCTGCTGAAAACTCACTGTCTTTATCCACAGTACATCTTTCCAGATGAAAACTCACTGTCTTTATCCACAGTACATCTTTCCAGATGAATTTCCAATAGAAATACATTGCAAAGTATATAGGATGTAATATATAATATAGAGGGTACAATACTTTATATCATTTTTTTTTGCATTTTTATATGTAAAAAGAACAATGTGCTTTTAATACAACAGTTGTGTACCTAAAACCTGTTGTATCTACAGTTATGTATTATTTTTTAAAATCACAGAAGATTCTGTTAAGATTAAGTACTTTTGATTGGTGACATTGAGAATGGCAATGATGCTGACTCACTTGTGTTCAATGGTTTGCTAGACTCAGTGCATTAAGTCAGGAATCCATTAGAGCTTCCAGACACAATAGCCCTAGTATCCAGTTGGGTGCATTGCAGTGGTTTTGAGTTGATAATTCCCTTTAATAACTTACCTAAATAAGTCTAAACCAGAAAAGGAAGAGCTTCCATGGAAAACCAAAGTCAAAGCCAAAAAACCACCCACTTTCATGTTTATACACCCAGAAAAATATTGAATGTGATAGAAAACCTTCCAGAGACAGTAATATACACATACATATATACATATGTGTAGACATACACACTGCACTTCGTGGATGAAAGTGGCAGGGCTGAGAAATTGCAGTCCTTTTATTCACTTGTAATGCTTCCATTTCACAGTGAAAATTTGCTTCTATCTTATCGAGAAGACTTCTGACTATCTTATTGAGAAGACTTCTGAGTACACTGCTTTCCAAGTTATTTTATGCAAATTACCATACGTTAGAAAGCGAGACTAAATTTAAACTGGTTTATTTACATACTGCCTTAATGGCAACAGAGAAAGTGTCACATTTTCTGTAAATGCTGAGTATTTTGAATGCAAACGTTTTAATAAGGCTGAAGGCTTTTTTTAAAAAAAAAAAAAAAAAAAAAAAAAAAAAAAAAAACAAAAAAACAACAAAAAAAAAAAAAAAAAAAAACCAAAACACAAACCACAACACACTGAGTATTGATTTAATGGGATGTTTTCAAATAAAGCTGTTCAAGAACATTAAACCATAAGTTTAACATGTAAACATTTATGTAGAAGAGAAACAGATAATAAGCAAGAAATCTATGAGATTCATCTAGATACTGAAAAACAAACAAAGAACCACGGAAGGGCAAACTTGCGTCCTGATAGTGTAAAGGTAAAGAAGGAAAAAGCACTAAATGCGCATGGGTGAAAAGAATCTATATTTGCAAATGTTTAGGGAACTTAAAAAAATAAGAAGTAAAGATACTTTCTTTTGATAACGGAATCCTAAACTAACAGCAAAAGGAAACAGAAGACTGGAAAGCAGTAATTCCTATAAGGCAGTTGCAAACACAGTAACTTAAGAATCATGAGAAGAGAAAGGAATTGCAACAGTAAGTATGATGAGATGAAAAGAAACCATCTTTAGTTGTTGGTCAAGGCAATAACATGAACAAGGGCACTGAAGGAAGACTGACAGACAAATTTCTCAATAAATGCAACGAAGATAAAGGATGCCACAAAGCAGGTAAGTGGAAATCCAGGAAGAGAAATAAAAAATAAGAAAATTTTGAGACTGTCTTCTAGCTCACTTAGCTGAAGAAGCTTGTTCTGTATCCTCTTCTCCACTGGGGGAACAGAGGCAAGGAAAAAAAAAAAAAAAGCAATTGTAAAAGGCTGGATCTCCTACAGCTTTGTGGTAGGGAAAAAAAAAATATAGGACAAACCAAAGCTGAAGTCTGTGGCACATCCTGGAAGACATGTGTGACACCTCACAGAACTAAACCAAGGAAATGTCATACCTTCCTCCCTCCACCCTCATGGCCTGCCTATGCTAGCATAGCAAAACACAATGAGGTGGCAAGGGTCAGAAGACCTACAGTACAGTTTCTCCCAGATTAGTGAATTTAACGTGCTCACAGAGGAGTCCAGTGAGGTCCCAGAGCCACTAAAACAGGATGAACAGCTAGGAGAAAGGCAGAAATTAGGAAGTGAGCATACTGCCATGGCCCACTCCTGGCAACATGGCCTGGTCTTAACACCTGTTAAGACAGGAAAGTGAATGTAAATGCCATGTGTGAATGGAATACAAAAAGCAGTCCGAGTCTGGGTGTTTGCCCAAAACTGATCACGCTGAAGAGGAAGATGACAACCATCAGCTGGATTAAATAGTAACAAAGGAACTACAAAAAGACTTTTGGGGAAGGAAAAAAAAAAAAAAAAAAGGAATCATCCTGAAAGGAAGCACCAAAGCAGCATGAATGTTTGCAGAAGCCAGGAGAGATCTTGGAGTGGAAAGACAATACTGTCAAAACCTAGTTTGATGCCGCCGAAGCCATCCTGCGTGCATCATGATCTCTGCCTCGGCCAGGCAGAGCAGCCTAGTCTGCCCTCCAACTAGGGACTGACTACAGGGTGCAACAAGCAGGGACTCCCACCTCAGGTGTAGGGACATGACCTCGCAGGGAGCTCCCTCACCAGCGCGTAACTTCGCAGACTACAGAGAACCACACAGGTGCAAATAAAGCTGGAAGACGCACATCTCCAACAGAAGGGGAGCACTAGCAGAGAAACCTGCGCTCCTCAAAGACGTGTCTGACTGTAACCCACATGTCTGGGGCTGGAAGGTAACTATTGGTGTGGGTGCGACTGTAACTTTTGGGGATTAGTAATACAAGACAGTTTAAAAATGTGTAGGTTCTTACTAGTATTTCTTAATTGTCTCGCATTATGGTTTATCTGCTGTATTACTGATACTGATCCTGAACATATGGATCACTGATTGACAATTAATTGTGTGCTGTTGACAAATCAAAGAACAGCTTTGCTTTTGATTTGCTTTAAACTATGTGAAATGAGCAGTTTCTCTCAGCAACAGTTAGCAGGATCTTCTCCTTCCGGCAGGTGTGAGCTGGTAACCCAATTCATCATATTTCATGAAACTATACCATAAGCTTGGAAACTCCACACTGAGCAGCAAAAGATAAAGCAGTATTTAAGCATATCATCAAAAACTAAAAAATACAGAGTGTCAAGGCACACAGTATAAAAAGTACTCAATGCTAATTTCACCATATAAGCAACCTCTTTTAATGCAGAACTGGTACAGCTGCACACCAAAAGGTAGTGTATCGGGTTTGCGTGGCAAGGTTTTGGCAGCAGGGGGGTTACAGGAGTGGCTTCTGTGAGAAGCTGCTGGAAGCTTCCCCCATGTCCGACAGAGCCAATGCCAGCTGGCTCCAAGACAGACCCACCGCTGGCCAAGACCAAGCCCATCAGTGACAGTGGTAGCGCCTCTGGGAGAACAGATTTAAGAAAGGGAAAAAAAAGTTGCTGTGGGCACAGAAAATGCAGCCAGAGACAGGAGTGAGAACATGTAAGAGAAACAACCCTGCAGACACCAAGGTCAGTGAAGAAGGAGGGGGAGGAGATGCTCCAG
>JANXJC010000049.1:5648899-5674584 GCA_027564655.1 Leptodon cayanensis
AAAAAAAAAAAACAAAAAAACAAAAACAAAAAAAACAAAAAAAAAAAAACAAAAAAACAAACAAACAAACAAAAAAAAAACAACAAAACAAAACACAACAGACCTTTCCTTCCTTTAGTGGTTTTCATTGAAGGCTATACGGGCATAAAGAAAAAATCAGTTGTACTTAATAACTCTGAATTCTTTGACAATACAGTTTCTCTCTTCTCTTGTCATTTTCCACTAAGATTTTTTCAGACTCAATTTCTCACATCTTTCTGTGGAAATCAAATTCCTTGTGTGTACTAACTTACACTTCTGGGGCTTTATTTCTACTTCTCCTGATGCACTTACAGAACAGGATAAGAACTTGCTTTTTCTTTCCCCTTAAAATTCCAAAGCTAGAACCACAACTTCTTTTCCAGCTTGCAGTGATATTCTCAATACTGTCTTGTGATTAGTGAGATAGCATTTAACATGTTGGTTGTTTGGGTTTTTATCCTCAGGCAAGCAGTAATCCCTGCTTGTTACCCTGAGGTTATATATATAACTTAAAATGAGGAATGATGACTAAACTCCTTTTGCTCCCGGAGTTTTCCAGCAGGATAAAATGTTAGCTGCTGGCTTCCACATTAATTCACAAACACTGAATCTCATGAGTTTTTATAAGAAGTGAGTCCTTTTCTTTTTACAAGTGATTTTCATTTCACTGTACATATTGGTAAGTATCATCTTCTCTAGTACTTTGCAAAATATAGAGGAAAATATTATGATTGTGATTTTTTCGGGGGAGAAACCCCAAATCAATTATTGTTGATATATGCTATTTTCATGACTGCATCTTGAGTAACTCACTGAACATCAAATCACAAGCAGAAATGCCGTCTTTAATGCAAGGTGGTGATAATTGTAAACTTTCAATGTAGCCAGTAGTTTCTTTTTTTGCTATAGCGGAACACTTATTTCTAATAAATAACTTTGAAACTCCTGCAGGAAAGGGATTCTCAAAATGGAGTATAATTATATGTTACTATATTACTTATATTTTTACCACACAAGCGCTTAATAAAGTAGGTATTACATTTTTTACTGACCCTGAACAATTCTTGTTTTATGTAATGTTTACCAGAAAGAGTAATTTTCTTTTACTGATTTACTTATTATGTCTGTCTTTCATTTTGATATCCCTTTAGTCTATAGTAATCAACAGTAATTCTTGGTGGTACATTAATTACTCTAATTCCATCTGTTTTCTCCAATATATTTTTGTCTGTTCAGATTTTGCAAATATTTCTTCATCTACCCTAACTAGTTGTACATATACTTTTGTACATCATGGTTTACTTTATGTCACAGACTTTCTCAGGCATTTGCAAGTAATAATTTTGATCCTTTTCTTACTTCTTAATTAAAATAGATGCTGGTCAGTATTTATTTTCTTGTTATATACACCTATTTTATTCTCTTCATGACTCAAAGTGGGCATGTTGTGGTGGTGGGTTGACCTTGGCTGGCTGGCTGCCAGACCCCCACCCAGTTGCTCTCTCACTCTTCCTCCTCAACAGGGCAGTGGAAGAAAATAAGATGGAAAAAACTCATGGGTTGAGATACAGGCAGTTTAATAAGAAAAGCAAAAGTCACACACAGAAGCAAAGTAAAAGCTACTTCCCATTGGCAGGCAGATGTCCAGCCACTTCTTGGAAAGCAGGGTCTTAGCGTAGCGGTTGTGTGGGAAGACAAATGCCATAACTACAAACGTCCCCTCATCCTCCTCCTGTCCTTCAGCTTCTATTGCTGAGCACAATGTCACATGGTATGGGATATTTCTTTGGTCAGTTGGGATCAGCTGTCCTGGCTGTGTCCTATCCCAGCCTCTTGCCCACCCCCAGGCTACTGGTCTTTGGCGGGGGGGTGGGGGTTGGAGAGACATCCTGGATGCTGTGCAAGCACTGCTCAGCAATAACCACAACAATGGTGTGTTATCAACACCGATGTAGCCACAAATGCAAAGCACAGCACCATATGGGCTTCTCCAAGGAAAGTTAACTCCATCTCAGCTAGACCCAGTACAGTGATACTGGTTCTCAAGGTCTAGGGTATGAGAAATAAGTTGGATGGGAAGAAGTAATGTGTTTTATTAACAACAGTGTAGTAGGTTATCCGAGTGACCCACTTATACTGGTGGTTTGATTGACACAACTAACTTAAAACCCAGAGAAATTTCTCCAGGTTGCGTGCAGGTTGTAGTTTGTTGCTTCATTTCAACTTTGGACTTGTGAGCTCATAGGTTTGTAAACCTAAAAGCTAGATAATCTGCCAAATAAAAAATATTCTCTGTGCCTACACACCTCTTTGACTCTCCCCAATTAGCATTCCTCTTTTTTTTGTTTTGTTTCTATTTTTTTCCTTTTCCTTTTGTTCCAGACTTGATTTCTTATAAACGATCTATAAATGAGTCTGTGGTTCTTCACTGACTTATCCCTGCCTTTACATAATAGTTTCTTAGATGACTAGGAAGCCTCTCATTAAATCTCCTCAGCCATATTTTGATTCTTACGTTATTTTGCTCCTTGCTTTCATACATCAAAACAATTACAGTGTCTTGAGCTTTAATTACAACTATTTACTTATTCACTGCAAGCAAAGCTTGTTTGTTATGCATCTCCAGTGCTACTTTTGGAGAAATCCATGGGAACTCAATTTCTGATATTTGTGTCTTCAAGATATACCTTTAATTATCTTCAAGCTTGCATTCTTGAAATATTCTTATCTACTATGACACATTCTGTGTACTTATGGTATGAATGAAAATTAAATAAACACAATCATAGTTTATAAGGAAAAAATATCCTTCAGTTATGCCCCTAAGTTCTCAACACGTAAGGCTTGCCTCCTGTCATATAGTTTTTGCACACTCACTGAACTCTCCCAGAAATATACTGGGTTTTCCCTTCTCTGTCATCATGGTGCATTCTAGCTCCTCTCGTGTTCTTTGCTTACCTTTCCATTCACCTTGGAGGTGGGTGGGTGGAATAAATAAAAAAACCAGCCTGTCTTAATAATATTATGTCTAACAAATAGTGATTAAAATAAAGTAAGAGAAATTATTATTATATATCCTTTTTTTCCTACTGAACTCAACCAGCCAGGACTGATCCAGGAAATTCTGTTTGGACACAAAAATGGGAAAGCAGCAAGATTTCCAGAACCAGGGACATTAATCTCAACATTTACTACAGAAAGGATCAAATAAAACACCTATCCGTGAAAGTTGTGTTGTGTCTGTGGCAGTGTGCTCCCCCGCCCCAGCCCGCCCAAGCCATAATGCCATAACTACCAGTGGGGCTTGGGATGGCTGCACCAAGCTTACTCTGGACTTCGGGGACAGATGGCAACATGGTAGCCCAGGGCTGTCTAGAACAGTGAGCCAGACATCTTGCTGGTATACAAATATGGCTATAAGTCAATCATCTTATTTTATAAATAGTGGACAGCCCAGGGCCTGTTGAGGTCTCCTGCATGGCAGTGGGCTGCAGGTCGGGCTCCGCTCTGAACCTGCTGTTTCCCTTTTACCAGTGAAGTGCGTCACTCTGCAACAGTGTCACATTACTTGTCATGTATATGGCATTGTTTATACTGCAGACTCTGATGGTCCCTAATAGTAATTTAAGGTGTTGGAAAGAGAATCTATTGATAACCGATTTAGGTTTGTAGTGCAGTCTTTCTTAGTAAATGGTGTTGCCTCCATTTAACTTACAATTTTTCTTGTCCATTTTGAGGAAGGAGAAGCAGCCTGACACCTCTGAATGTAGCAGCTATGGTTCTTCCAGATTCCTGCTCTAGAACAAGCTCTTATGTGCCTTTGTTGGTGTATCTTTTCTGTATTATATGTTGGTATAACTTTTCTGTATTATAGCTACTTGCTGCTTGCAAAATCACTAGCTATATATCCAAAGGAAAAGGGTTGTTTTTCCATGATAACTATAATTAAAGACAGACCTTCAACAAACCATAAGGCTGAAGTTTTTCATAGTGCCAGAATATGTAATCCCTCTCCTATGGGTAGATTCTCCAGTATCTAACAGTGTCCTAACATGCAAACTCTAGCCACTCCAAGAAATGAGCTGAGTTTATGTATCTGGCTGCTGTCTTTGACAATTCTTACAAGAAATAAATAACATTTCTGACCTTTTAGCCCTTGCCAAGTTTGGATAAAATTGGAAAATAGATTTAAAAATTATGAGCAGGGTAATCCAGAATAATCACATTTCTTATTTCCCTGGGGAGTCAGGTAAAATACTGTCAATTTTCACAGTGGAGTTGGAGTGATTCAGCTTCAGCAGCTCTGGGAGTTTAGATCGAGATGTATGCTACCTCCTCCAGCTTCCTGGAACAGAGCTGGATCATCCTCCACCTTTTTGTCTTTTACCTTCTCTCCCAGACGAGCAACAACCTCTCTCTTTTTATTTCTGCATCTTCAGCTATTGTTGTCAAATAACCACTCCCATGGCTGGTATGACACAAGTGGGAATTGCATGGTATGGGACTCCTGAACAGGTAAGAGTAGGGAAGGGGAGAAGGAAAGATGGGAGTCGGGGCTGGGCTGAATGGGACCAGAAAAGCTGGTTTTGGGGTGAGGGGGCCTGGGAGTTAGAGTCAGGGAAAGAAGAGGAAGGAAGGGGAAGAGGCTCTTCTGAGCTGATCTTCAATGAGTCAAGGGTGGTGGTTGCTGTTATGGGAGGCATTTTTTCCTGGAATAACACTTCCTACCCATGAGGAAAAAGTAGCACAACCCAAGTAAGGGAGTACCTTGCATGCTACATCTGGCTGGGGGGCCACTTACTAGGTCACACTGATAAAGTTCTGAAAAGGAGAGCAAAAACCAAACCAAAACAAAAAGGTGCTGCCATGTTGAGGTTGGTTCTGCTATATAAAGCATATCAAGAAAGTGACTTGTGTTTCTAAACTTTGAAAACTGCTATACTGCTTAAGCTGAGAAAATCCAGTTATTTTAGGGGTAATCCATTCATTAGTTTGCTTGCCTTGCTCTTTGCTAAGAAAATAGCAGAGCCCAAGTGAACATGGCTTGAATTGTGGTTGCCTTTTCATTGTTATTGTTCTTTTTGACAAGCACGCCAATAAAATGAATATTTATATTTATTTGGAATTAAAAGTAATAATCACATTTTATTTTTCGTGTCTTAAGCTGGAGTTCATCATGAAGTACTGGAAAATAATCTGAAAGACTATTCAAATGAGAGTTATTGGATTAGAGCTATTAACTGGAGTTACTTTAATCCAAGAAGTTACTCTGATTTTGGATGAGCAGTATAGTTGATTCTGCCTAAGTGACATCATTCAACATCAGTCCGAGAGAGTAACAGGTCACTTTCTCAGCTGTACCTCTTAAAAGACAATTGATTATTAAAATTTGCATTAGTAAGAGCATTGGGCCAAATTTATTCACAGTCAGTAAACCCACTGAAGCTGAAGAAGCTCTATGAGGGATGAATTCTGCCTTGAGAATATGTCTAGTCTGAGCGATGAGGTACATTTTAGGTTTAATGCTGTAATCCTAGAACTTGCCCTAGCATTGATAAATTGGGTGTGTAGTCAGGACTGGTTTATGAGTGATGGAACACGTTTTAGCTTAATATAAATAGTCTAAACCAGGAATTTACCCTAGCACTGACATATTGGATATACTCTCAAGACCTGATTTGTCCCTGACATAACCTCATTGACTCCAGAGTGGCACATAGATATTGCAAGAACATGGCATACAGTAATTATTTGCGTATATTTTAGATAGTCATTATGTAACATGAGCTTGAATTTATAGAAAATTTTGTGTGAGGAATTAAATTAATCCTTAAAATTATCCTTTATTTTCTTGCATTCTTTACTGATTCCTTAACTTGATTCTGAGCCATATGTGGGAACTCTTTGTTAGCACTCAGAATTTTACTTTACTTGAAAACTTACACAGCTCAGTAGGCTTCAACCTTATTATTCTCCTGATCTGTTATGTTTACTTTTCCTGCTAATGTTAACTTGAATATTTATTTTGGCATTTTTAGTAGTTCTTTGCCAACCCCTCTGTGTTTGTTTCAACTAAAGAGATACTCTGTTTCTTAAACAAAACAAAACAAAACAAAACAAACAAACAAACAAACAAACCCCAGAACCAGTCATTTAAGGTATATACCATGAGATGATGAAATCAGATCTTCTCATTTTTGTGTTCACTAGGAGAAAAGGGTTTCCATGTGTTCTCAATGGAAGGGAGAAGGAAGATACTGAATGGGGCAAACTAAAACTAGTTTGGCTGTGATAAGGTCTTCAAGAGGTAAGGGAACTTTGGGTGAGCATTCTAGTTTTTCATATTACATAAAAGAAAAATAAGCAAGATGAACTTGTAACACATCTTGATTTGTTATCTGAAAATATTTTTTTTTTATTATTATCACACTTGCTATTACCTTCTCCTTGGCCATGTATTTAATATTTTCTAACTTCTGCTTTTATAAAAAACAAAGATGTGTCAACCCTTCTAATGTATCTATCAAAAATAAACACAATATCAAAATTGTCTGTTTGTGGACCAGACCATTGAAAAAATGCCTGCTCATATTTGTTTTAAGTCACAATGAAGAAGGTGAAGTTGGGCAAAACTGTTATGTGCTGAAAAATATGTACACAGAAACTGGTTTTTATGTTTTTCTGAAGTATAATAATTCATTAGATTTGCTACTTCAATTCCATATCTGAGACCTCAGAGAGCTTTATGTCCCCCAAATTAGGAATTTACATGTCTAGAGGAAAACTCACAGATTGGATGTTGCATGTTTCCAGGTCAAGATCGATTAAATAATGGTGTATGTCCCTCTCTGCACTGGTTATCGGGCAGTAATACTTCCTAAAAAATGCCATGGGGACCTTCATTCTCCTGCAGCGTTGAATAATTGCATCTTCTTTTACATACATACCTCCGGGTTTCAAGAAACTAGTCTGTCTCTGAGAAATCTTCTGGAATTGACTTCCTTTCAGCTCAAGACTTGCTGTACTGCTGCTGGCAGCTTAAGTGCCAAGTGCTGTTTGCTCTGATCTACAGGTATTGAGTCCTTTTTTTCCTCTGGAAGAAAAAATACTGATGAAGAAGGTTTGGGGGCAATCGTTTCCCAGGTAGCTTGCTCATTGCTGTCATTTAGAATAGATTTTCTGTGTCAAAGCATTTTCCGTGTCCTCCTCCTGCGTGTGGGATGAGGTGCTGAGATGCAGGGCTCTCCTGATCAGCTTGTTCCTAGCTCTGGAATGAAAGCAGACTGCAGCTCTTTTGAGGTCCTCAAAGGACACCTTTCAAAACAGCTCTGAAAATTGATAGGCTTTTCCCATTTTCAGACGTAAGGCTTGCTGTTAAGAAATTTAGTCTTGGAGGAATAGTTTTTGGTTTAAGCAAAACATGAGGCCATTTGAACATCAGGAATCACAACAGCGAGGTCAGTACGGCTTTCACTCATTAAGTGTTGATCTTCCAGAACTGCAGCTTTTCTTTCTGCTACAGTTTCAACAGCAGACAGTGAGGTTAAGAAATCAAGTAAAAAGTGTTACAACGTACTTTTTGAATATGAAACCTTTTCACTAAATGCCTGTGTAATGTTTTTTACTTAGTGAGGCTGTGAATTTGCAGGTCACGGACATTGTGCTGTTCTAAAAGTAGCTATATAATTCCACACCAGCTAGTATGAAATTTAGCAGTGTAGCTTCATGTGCATTTTATCTTTATGCCTAAGAAGAGTTTTAAATATGCATTGATTTTACAAGGGGAGGTTGCCTTTTCAGTCCAAGTCATTTGACAGGATTGCACTGTGCCTAGTGCCAATCACTGGAAAATATCTGTAATGCTTGCTTTAAAAATAACACAGTTTTCCTTGTGTACAATTACTTTCTGTATTTGAGTATGACACTAAAATTCTTCAATTTTTAAACATAAAGTTTACTTTTGTTTTTCAAATGTGTTCTGTAACAGAACATTTTCTAATTGAAAAATATAAGTATTTGTTGATTTCTTTTTAACTTTTTCGTTGAAAATTCATCATCTGAAACTGAAATTTCCTTTGACCTAAAAGACAATTGAACTAGAAGTTTATACTTTCTGGCAACATGTGAGTCCACCCAGTGTTATATCAAAATACACATACTTGGGAGAAAATTATGATGACCGAAATTCAAAACTTCTTCTTATCAGAGAACAGCAATGGATTTTCAGAACAGAGCCTCTTTTCAGAATTTTTTTTTCTTGATGTTTGCTTCAATGAAAAATTTATTGTGCAAATGTTGAAATTCAGCATCCATTAAATACTCCATAATTTCTTTCATTTTTTAAATTCAAAATTATTCTCTTTTTCTGTTTTCACTTTTTCATAGGATGCATTCTTCTTGTCTGATTTAGTTCTTCCCTTTTTCCATTTCCATTTTCTCTTTCCATAGGTTTTCTGGGGTGCTTTGTTTTTTTCCTTAACTATTTTGCTTATAGTTTCTTCATTTTGTCATTAATCTTTGATCATTCCTCTTTTTATCCATCATCCTCTATCAACAGCCCTCTATCCTATTTTCTTTTTTAAAAAGTACACTGGAGAAGAAAAGTCATATCTCCCTAGCACATGCAATTGGATAGTATTTTTCCAAATATATAATATGTACAGGGTTTTATTTACATTCTTTTAAGAGAAAAAATTCTGCCAAGAATGAGATGAAGCTGCTGTTGACACCTACAACGAAGTTGGTGCATTTTGGAGGGAACAGGGTTTTTATCATTACATTACTACTCTATTTAATATTGGCTACAAAAGTTTATTTTTCCATCTGAAATTAAGCAGAATTTAATTCAGGTCCAGTTAGGTTAATATAGTCAAATCTTACTCTATGAGAAAACTCAGGCTTGTCCTACTGATTAGCTACCTTCTTTTAGATTATGTAACTGGATCATGGATTTTTCTTCAAAATATCTTGATTTAATTTGTTTGGTATTTTTTATCATAATTTAAAAAATCAGCCCATGAGCAAAATTTTTTTCTCACTAGGAATGGAAAGTCTACTTTGCAGAATCCTGTCAGGTTGGCCTACTAATAACTTTTAAAGCTAAAGTAGTAATGTACTTTTGTTCTTAATATTGAAACAGGGTAGTAATTAGCATTTACTGCTCATCAGTACAACACTAGTAAGGATAAGTTAAGTTAATTTCCATACCACAATTTAAAAACTCAAGACTGGAATATCATGTGGGCAGCACAATATTCTAGAAAATGGGGACATTTCATCCTGGTTTAGATAGGGACAAACTCTGAGTGGGAACATAGCTTATTCCGTTGATAAGTTGAAAAGCAGTTACATACACAAAAAGAATCAGAAACAGCATAACATAGAAAGTCCAGTGGACACTGTCATAATGTTTGAAGTGTCTAAAATCACAGTTTAATGAAAAGTTTAACCTCTAAATCTCTTTTTAAATTAACCATTCACATTTCAGGCTTTGTCTGTGACCTTTTAAAATTAGCTTTATCATTGGTATTCTGAGTATATTTTCATAACAAACTAAAAACTATTACTTGTGTTTGCAATCTCTGCATACTTCCTTGTCTAGTATAATACAAAAAATATTTACCACAAAAAGGCATTAATAATTAAAAAGACATTAATAGTCTATAGCAGGAAGAATTAATTTCTTGCTGCAGTTATAGTTAACTTTTCATGTCCCTTTATAGTCAGCAACCAATGCACATTTGACCCAATTATAAAATTATTGCTAGTATGACAGAATTTTTTACCCTGCTTCTAAATCTTTTATTGACTTGTTTGGAAAAGGCTCTTACATCTTGATTATTCTCTGTAAATTTGCTGTATTTACTTACATCAGGTATGTTATTTTGAAGTACATAGAATGAATGTGTCACATAAATCAACTATTTTTTTTAATAACTTTTACAAACAGGTGTGAGAAATATAAGATTTTTATTCTTTATTTTAATCTGTATAGCCTCTGGATGGCTGCGCCAGATTTTTTAAAGCAAAGGTTGCATTTTTAAGTTTAGGTTGTACAACTTTCCTAAGGCATTTTAATTAATATTATTTAAAACCATGGTTCAGATGGAGATAGCTTTGTTCTAAATTAGCATCCCCTAGTATGAGCTATGGATATGTCAGCTTTAATACTTTTAGAAATATTTCGGTAAGATGAACTGTATGTCATGCCTGATATGGAATATTCATCATTAAATGGCTCCTTGTCATCCATATTGATACTTTCACTATTAGTCTTTGTCTGAAAACTCAAGCTAGGTAATATGACAGGAACTCATGTTAAGCAGCAGCATATTTTACAAATGATGTGGCGAGGAGAGGTTAAGGCGTAACAGGGTTCAAATCATTGATTTGATCTCAACGTGCTCTACAACTTTGCTTAAAACAGGCAACCTCTGGCTTCTGCTGGTCTGATAGGTGTTTCATATTCCCGAGGGAGAGTGGGGTTAACGTGAAGTTTGACTCTACTGACTCCTCAGCTGAGCTATTCTATCAATTAGCAGGGTTATCCATCACATTCGCATTATCACTCAGAGGTGTATAGTGTGTCCTACTTTAAAGAGCACATCAATTTTTGAGTCATGAAGAAATGCCTGATGCCACTAGTCACAGGCAGGAAAGAAGTATTAAGGCTGGCTTATCCCCATTTGTGATAGTGATGAATGTGCTTTTGGAAACAAACAGATAGCCACCATGGCAGGAGCTTCTGCAGCTCCTCAACTCCTTGAAGGGTTTTTCCATTCCACTCTGAAAAGCTGGTTTTGCACTTTCTGTATCCAATGGTATGGTCAAAACATATCCAGAACTTTTAAGCCCTGTGTTAAATGTCCAGCTCAGTTCACTGTGTTGGGGTCTGCCTACAGCTGCCTACTCAGCAGGAATTCGGTCAGTGCTGTCTTTATTAATGGCTTCAAGAACTGTGTGGAGATAAATACAGAGCAAGGGCATGACCTAGCTTTTTTCAAGCTGTGCTGCCACACATTTTATGTATGTCATTGTCAAACGGGAGGAAAATATTTCCAGCTCTCCACAAAGTACGGCAGACAGCACCTGGAGTTTGTGAAATCCTCTCTCTCTATTCCGTCAAGCTGTTCTACCAATGTGCGCCACTGAAATTCCATAGTGTATTCTGGGGTGCAGTCATCATTACTGACGTGACTTTATTGATGAAAGATAAACACAGATGATACTTTCCAGAGTCTAAACCAGCCTATATTAGGAGTGGGCATTATGAGATGATAAGCAATTATAAGGAGAATAATACAAACATGAAGTGTTAACTGTAGACATATCCCTTCCTTCAAGGTCTGTTTTATGTACGAAAATCAGCATCCAAACAAATCACTTCAAGACACACGTAACATTGTCATACCTGAAGAAATCAATACACATTTAACATCGCTGTCACTTCAACCATCCGAGAGGAAAGATTTGCCCATAGCTTCCCACTAGTTTTTCATGTCTTTCAGGCACCTTAACAATGAAGCAGACGCTAAACTAGTGCATGCTGGAAATACATTTCTGTCCCATCTCAGGGATAGTCAATAGACCTTTGAAAGAAAATTTCCCCAGTAAATCCCATCTGGCAAAGTTTACCTAATGAATCCTTTTGTCCCAATAATCTGTGAATAACTTTATATTCATTATAGCCATCATATAATGAAAGATTGAACAGAGAATTCATCATTTGGGAAGGACAAACACAAATTCTGGATAATTTTCACCAACTACTGGAAGTTTTGGTCTGTAGAAACAGCCAAGGATTCTTTCAAATAGTAAGATATTTACTTAAAGCCTGGAGTGGACTATGTAAAAAAGGTCTAATATCCGGAAAGGATAACTAAACAAATTCAGTCCAAGAATAAGGTGTCTTTGGAATAATTACCTTGATTAAAAATTAAGAAAAAAATATAAATGGATGCAATGAATTCTGTGCAATTTGATTTTTTTTTAACATACATTTTATGGCAAAATGAAGTTTTATTCCTCATGTAAGAACTGCTATATAATATATTATCTTTAATCTTATGCAGGGCATGTAATTACTAATTTCAAACAATGGCAGTAACTTCAAAATGCTTTCTTTCTGGAATTCCACTAGCAGATTAAATTTCTACTACCCTTAGCCAGCTTTTACTCTCAGTAACTATGCAAAGGCAATTTTTCCACATTGTTTTTAAGAGATGCATATGACAAACATTTAGGTTTAAACAATAAAATTACGTATTTCTTTCTTTAGACACAAAACAAGATCTGGCAAATGTCACAAACTCTTTTACTTTATCAAAATTTAATTTCAATATAATTAAATGAGATTGTTTCAAAAGCTATTTCACCACACACAGGTTCTGTGTTGTGTTGACATTGGTGCCAAATTTGCAGTCCTCTTTCCCTGAAGATGAAATCAGATTCATATATTGAGATATCCAGAATAAAGGGTCTGTGAAAGTGGCAAGTGGGCAGTGTCACAGAGGGTTCCACTTCATAAATTTACCCTATCTCAGCCTTACTCCCATAGAACGTCTTTCGTTGTCGTTTTATTGAGATACTGACAAAAGGAGAATGAGTTTTGCTGAAAAAAAAAACCCAAAACCAAAAAACAAACCAACAAAACAAAGAAACAAACAAAAACCCCAACCAAACAAAAAAACGCAGTACTGTTTTGTTAATAAATTTGAGAGAAGTAGGCCTAGGAAGGCACTGTAGCATCTCAGCTGATAGGAGAACAATATTGAAAGATATGCTGTAATACCTTCAGTCCAAAGTAACTTCGAGTTTATTGCAGAACGAGTAACAAGAAAGGGAGGGTTAAACGCTAACAAAACAGAAAGTGGTAGAATATATTTTAGGAGGCACTGACATAAATAACACAATTGTGGATCAAATAAACCATAAAATTCTAATTACAATTCTGGATCAAGTAAATTGAGCAAATATCACCGACTTCAGCAACATGTGCTTTATGAAAATGGATCAATGGGGTGGACAATGAGGGTTCTTGAGCTATCAGGAATATTATTTGGTCCAATATGAATCCATAGATATATTCTGAATAGCAAAGAGGAATGTCCATCACTTACAATTAGCATTTTCTCTAAGGGAATAACCCAATATGGTGAACAATCTTTCCTACTCACATTACTTTAGCCGGTACACAAATAAAGAAAACCTATTAAAGCTTCAAATTAATTACAGAGGAGAAAAACTGATAGCAAAAATATGCTTTTTATACAAACCAAATAATAAAAATGGTTGACAGGTATCATGGGGAAATATTAATAATCACCATGTAAAAAAATCACATGGATAGTGTATAGCCAAAATCACTTTACCTGGAAACATAAATGAAAAGCTATCCTGAGATAAAGGAGGAATATTTGAAAACTTTTAATTAAAAGATATTTAGAAAGTATTCTGAGAATAGTCATTGGGAAGAAAGTGATAAATTGCAAATATATATGATGTATAATAAGACATTAACTTATTTTTGTGGAGAGTCATATAATTATGACAAACAAAGTTAGAAGAAGAACAATTTATACTTATACAGGAGAAACTTTGAATTAGGTGAGGACTGTGGACAATGTCTCTGTCAATATTCATCACTATATTCTTTCCTATGATTCAGTGAAATGTGCCCAGAGCTATTTTCTTCTGCAGAATTCTTCCACTGTAACAGTGATTTCTCTTCATGCAGCATTGCCCAATTCCTTGCCAAAGGCATTGCTTCTCTGTCCTAGCAGAATCCTTCATCACCCCTACCTATTAGCATCTGCACTTAATTCCATACTTTCTCTCTTTTGCCTTCAAAAAAGGTCTAAATAACTATGTGTACAAGTATTCAGGCACATACCAACTACGGTAGCCTGTCTTCTTCTCCACCTCCCTTACTTTTGCAAAGAAAGAGTCTTTTCTTCCTCCCTCCCTCCAACAATAATGATTTTGT
Source organism: Leptodon cayanensis (assembly GCA_027564655.1). Classification (NCBI taxonomy): domain Eukaryota; kingdom Metazoa; phylum Chordata; class Aves; order Accipitriformes; family Accipitridae; genus Leptodon; species Leptodon cayanensis. The sequence continues at coordinate 5,662,905 of JANXJC010000049.1, forward strand.
AATTACTTATCAGCCAGGATCAACTGTAGACATAAGCAAGACAAGTAGTTGCCCAGATCGATGTGCTGCCAAGAGTAACATGTTTATGACGCTACCCAGTTTGCTCCGGAGTACTGGAAAATGCACTTTTTTCCTAAGGAAAAGGTCAGAGGCTGTGAATAATGGTCACTGCTGCTACAGGAGAGCTCTCACTTTTTGCGACAGTGTCAGTGGGAATAAGGAGCCTAGCACTTCCCCTTTTTTGGCTTTGTATCTCTAATGTATATTTTGTGTCTTAATGGGAGTGCAAGGGACCTGGGAACAAACACATCTTGAAAAAATTCCTTTTCCCTAAAGGTATGAGACCATTGTCATTTGAGCAACCTGCTTTTATTCATGTTGATGTAAAAAGGGCATTCGTGTCATTTAGGCAGATTTGAAATTCTCACAGTAGGATTGCTTCTTTCACCCTGTTGTGAAAGCTGGAAAATACCAGACATTTCTAAGGCATCCACATGCTTAACAATGAAAACTAATACCAATTTAATGTTCTACTTGTTTGATCTCCATGAGCTGTCATTACCTGCGGTAAATACTTCTCTTTATAACGTTTTCATATTTCTCCAACATTGCTCCCAAAATTTTAGTTCCGACACTGGTTTCAATTTTCTATCCTACCATATACAATGCTGTGAGATTTCAGCAGGTGTTTTTTCAAATGAACTCAAGCTTCTACAAGATCACATCTTTGTTTATTGGAAGTTTACGCCAATGTACCTTTTCATTTGTAGTATCACTTCTTAAGACAAATTTAAATCAAGGATTTTTGTGAAGACAATGAGCGTTATGATTATTAAGAGATGTTAAAGAAATGCCAGCAGGTAGCTGCTGGTGACTTACAATGATACTAGTTCCTGAGTCAAGGGGAGAATTGATATTGATATGACCCATTGTTCAATCAAATCTCACAGGGAATTAATTTGTGGGGTTTTGGTAGCATAAATCTCCAAAACCATGTCAGACAAACCTGTGTACAGCATGAACTTCTAGGTATATTCTGACTGCTAGAAATAAACAAATGCCTTTTGGCAGTTGCTGAAGTGTCTTCCAAATTTTGCAAGACTAAAAACCTGAAAATTCAAAAAGCATTCTAGCCTAGTCTATACTTTCAAATTCTGCAAGGTAATTGAGCAATTAATGACTTCTGATGCACAGAAATAATTATCTTTAGTTACAGTACTTGATTCCAGAGCATTGAATCATCACAGAATTTTATACCTGCAAGTCTGAGTGCCTGAGAACATAAATGATACTTATACAAATTGAGCCATGATGCATCTTCACAACAATTTTACTCTCTTGTTTTGACAATTACAAAGAGTTGTTTACACATGAAATATTTTATTCGCAGATACATGCATTCATACATCTCATAATTACTCTCTTGAAGGCGTGGTTCACAGATATGTTACCAAGATAATAACCAAGTTCTTTGAGGCTCTCAGGACTAATCACATAACATTAATTAAGATGGTTAGATTATTGCTTTATTCTTAGGGATGGAGATAAATCTAATTTCCCCTAATAGCCAATAGATAAAAGCAGATGAAGGATGATTCATCTGACCTATCCTAAACACTGATTTTGGAATGAGATGAGCTATCTCCTGGAAATGCGTTTTACTCTGAGTAAATGACTAGCAGGGCACTAAAGGTGCCTTGTCCTGACTTGGACATCTGATACTGAAACTGCTTAATCTGAACCTGTTTCATGTTTCAGGTGCAAATTCTAAAGCCTCTTGCAAGCAATACTTCCCAAAATGCAATAATCTCATTCATGAGGGAGTCTGTCGAATGATCTACTCTGAAGCCCCGCAGCAGTGATCCCATGTTTACTCCATAACAGCCTTTTTTTCCTCAGGAAGTTTCTTGGTTTGACAGTCACTGAGAAAGGCTTTAAAACGTGATTCAATTTCATCCAAAGGCTTGCAATGTTGAATGAAAATAAAAATTATGCTTTTTTTTTTAATGTTCTATTTATTTTTAAGTCAGCCTCTGATATTGGCGACTCCACTAATCATCCCTTTAAAGTAAACAAAACTCTTCAGACTTGTTTATGAGCCATGAAGAAACATAAACCAAGACAAATATCTTTTTCCCTGGAAATAATCTTTAAAATGTGGCTATGGGAAGCTTTTCTGACTGAAGCATTTCAGAACTGAAATAATTTATCTCCACAGCTATCAAGTCTCATGGCTTCATGGCTTTAAAGAAGAAAAAGCAGTAAATGCTGTGTGCTTTTTACCGAAGGTGATATGATACATCACCTGGTGTAGTACTTGAAGTTAACCTGAAAGCAAAACTATCATGCTTTATCCTCACTGTAGTTTTACCTTTGGAAGACTAATACACATTAGCTGGGCTGAGAGAAAACCAGATAAAAAATAAACAGCTTTTAGAGCACCAAAATCACATAGTCACAGGGCAGCCTGAGCTGCTTTGAGCTTTGTGGCAGCAGAGGGTGGTGGCCATGTCAGAAGCATCCACCCTGGGGATATGAATTAAACCTTCTTCTTTAGGAAGCCAGAGGAAACCCACAGTGAAAGTAGGCCATTTTCCTCCACAATGTGTTGGATTCTGTGAGAACTCCATTTGCCAAAAATCCGAATAGTTTAAACGTCTGCAGTGGGTCTCCTGATATAGTCCTTTGGTTTTTTAGTATCCTGCTAAATTTAATTCTGTCCATCTAATAATGCATCCAGGAAGAAAATTTAGTAGTCAGGTATTGAAATTGTTATATTTTCCTTCTTGAAGGATGGAGTTGTAATGTCTTGGCTCACTCAATACTTCAAGGATGAACAAATCCAGAGGTCTAAAGCACAGGGTTTTATATAATGGATCCCAGTTTGTTACGGGTGCACTAAAACATGTAAAGTGATTCCTAACCAGAGAATAGAGTGCAATAGGAGAAATGCAGCCGCAGCCTTTCCAGTCTGACATACAATTCCCATTAAATGACACTTACTCATGCATGCACAGGTAAATTGCACCAAAGCAAAATTTGTTATGGGGGATTTGGTGAATTTTGTAGCCTAATACTCTACACAAATAAAGAAGTTCACCAGCTGTTGAGAAGTTATTGACAAGCAGAATTTTCTGCAGGCCTCAGCCATGAAATCACACAGCTGCCACTGGTCATAACTCTGAATAATATTACAAGAAACACCAAATATACAGAAGGGAATTGAAAAGACTCAGCCAACAAAGTCATTGAATAGTGCGCATGACTAAAACTCCACTAAATAAGGCAAGTCACATCCCCAGAAACAGAAACTCTAACCTCATTAAGCAAGTATAAAACTGTCTGAAGTGATGGAAAACCACTTTGTACTCCACCTAATAACACAACTGGAATCCACTTTGAAGGAAAATTGAGGCAAAAGCTCCTGTACAAATCAGGGAGACTGCAAACAAACAAAGCATTAAAGTAAAATTGGCCAAAAGAAGACAACAATAAGAATCTGTAATACCCTGAGCAGAACACAAGAAGGCACTTAAAGAAGCAATCAGAACTAATGGTGACATTAACTCGATAAAGGAATATACATCCAAAGAGTCCCTGAAGCAATCTGTACCCAGTGAGTATGGCATCAGAGAAGCTGTATTTGAAAAATTAACACCCCATTGCTATGGAATGAGGGCAATGTTCAGAGGCTTTATGAAAGCAAGACATGAAACTTGGCACGTGATAAAAGTTCAGAGGGAGAATGAAAAGTGAGAACACGTTGAAATCACTTTTCCTTGGCATTGTCAGTTGGAAGAATAGCTAGGGAAGAAAGTAACTACTTGAATTCATTCTGTGAAGGTTTTGATGTTTATATAATTTGTCCTCAAGATCTGAGCCTCAGACAACCCGAGCTCTTTAAGCACTCATTTCTATCATTGCATGCAAGTGATACAGGATCCTTCATGTGTTTGCAGTCGTAAGAGTGTTGAAGATAGTGACTGTATTTTAATAAAATGCAGTGGATGCTGGAGAAAATCCATTTTGACATCTATCTTATTTGTGTTAGAAAATACATGGAAATAAGTAATATTAGCTTTATTTCTCAGATACTTCCTTCTTGAGGACATATCTCACATGGTCTGAGGACTACAGATCGATATTTACTACTTTCAGATCAGTAACTGAAGACAAGAGAAGACTGACTAGCAGATTACTAATGATGTGTTGATAAAGGTCTGTTTTCCAAACCTTTGGTCCAGATAGAGAAGTGTGGCATGCCTTTGAATAATTGCTATTTAGTAATAAAGGTCCTGTCTGTCCCAATAAGTTCCACTAGTATTTCTTCTCTACATGACAAGTCCTAGAAAAGAACTGTTGAATGTGTAACAACATATAGCTTATTAGTGCTATGCTCTTGGCATTAGTTTGAGCTAAAAATAAATACCTTCATAAGAAAATATAAATTAGTAAGATTCTGATTTTAATTCCTCATAAAGCTGGAGGATGATGACACTTGGTTGAAATTTTAGTTGTATTCTATTAATTGCCCTTCTCACTCTACAATGAAAGAGACTTCTTTGAGTACCAGCAGTACAAGGCAGATGTCCACATGAAAATCACTATTTTGTGAAAGTCTCTAACTAGATGAAAATCATGCTTTAAAAGACGATTTGCCTGTTTTCTTCTTATTTAATCCGTGAAGTTTCATAGATATTCTAACCGTTTTAGGGCTTAATAGCAGATAAATGTTTTCTGTATAGGTTTATTCTTTAAATACTGATACAAAATAACTGTTATTTGAGCATTCATTTCTGTTGCTATGTGCATATGTTTGATAGGACACTTAAACTTACGAATGGAAGTCCTTTGAATTAGAGAAATACCATCTATTGCCAGATCAGTATCAAATTTCAGTATTGATTCTTCAGTAGAATCTTTTACTGTATTTCTCATTTTTCTTGAATATAAAGTCAGGATTTATCTTTTGAATTTGCTAACATCTCCAGCATGAACGCCAATGTTCTTTCATATAAGCTGAGGGTTGAAAGAGAAGGTAGCCGAAAAACACCTCATCTCTCTTTGGTATCTCATAACAGAGAGGATATTATCAGTAGATAAACCAGACAGTCACTCGGCTGCATCGTGCCTTCAGATTTAGCCTGCTAAGGAAATCCAAGGAACTAGCAAGATGTTATGGGGCAAGCAAAACATGTTTTGGTTGCTTATGCTGTGCAAAGAACTGTCTGTTTCTTCTGGCTGTAACATTCCTTGTTCTAGTTTGATGCTGGTTATGAATACGGGGAGGTAGGGATGCAGGATATTAATGTTCTGTGGTTCTGGCATATGTTTCCCTTGTAGTGCATTAAGAGCCACTTAACCACAGTAAGTCACGTATTAAAAGTTCTGCTAATAACCTAACTCTTTATTTCCTGTTCTTAAAGTCAGCAGTTGGTAGTTTGAATGAGTATGCCTATTCCATTTGCATTTTTTGCAATAAAACTCTGCTCAAAGGAATCTTTCCATGCACACACCCATTACATTTAATCTTCCAGTTTACATATCCAGTGTTGTGTGCTATCCACTGTATTCACGCAATGGTGACAGAATGAATGAGGAAATAAAAAGAATATTATAGAGCAAATTTAATTATTTTACAAATTCAGACAAAACTTGGGTGTGGTTGCAGTCCACTTTAAATTTCATACGTGGATTTGACCTCTTCTCTTAAATTGTGCTGAAGTTCAGCCTTTTGACCTGTAACACAGTCACAAGCTTTGATCCTTTTTTCTTATGTGCTCACTCTCAAGTCCCCCTTTGCCATCCCCATCCCAACCTTCTGGTCTTCTTGAGTTGGAACTCACTGAGGTCCATGGGTGTTTTTCTCTAAGCCTTTAGTACTGTAATTATGGATATATTTTAATGGCTCAGAGTATTTTAATGGCTCTGTTAACACTGCATAATTTTGCCATTTAGCAGATCACAGTCTTTGTTGATATTACAAAAAAAAGTTCTTGTCTTAATAAATGACTGAAGCAAATGACAACAGTTGAAACAGCACTTCACCAAAGTCTGCTTAATCGAAATCACTGATTTAAGAGATCATACATGTAATCTCCAAGAGTTTTCCTTTGCCATTAGGAGACATTTGTTTTTTATACAGTAAGAAGTCTATTATTCTATGTATCTAAAGATTTTGGCCCTTTTAAAAACAGCTTTTCACACTGAGTGCACGCATCCTCTCTCAGGCTCATGTGAATCAGAAAGGTTCTCTGGAGAGTGACCCAATTTTTGAGTTGATTTGTATATTGATTTCCCATTGCCCTCATACAGAGCAGAAACAAAATCAGTAGCTAAGGACACAGATGCTTTGTAAGACTGGCACTGCACTTGAGTTTGTTTCCTATTGCTGTTTGATGTTGTGAATTGCTATCGCTATTGATGTTTCAACATCAAATGCAGTATAGTTTAATTTTTAAAAAATCTCTGAGTGAACAGCATAGGTCGTATTAAAAAACAAACCAAATCAAACCAAAAACCTCCTCGGCTAGCTCTGCTCTGGTTAAAGTAAATGTTAAATTTTATACTGACTTTCATTGAAGCAGAATTAAGGTACAGCTGACCCTTTATTGAAGATCTGAAGATACTGAAGATCTAATGCTTGTGTTACCTTAACTCTGCTAGAATAAGAGTCATGCGAGTGTTCCCTCTACTTCCTTAGCTGGAACTCAAATGAATGTCAGTCATTTTTGCAGCTGCGTCAGATAGATTACCTGTAATGGCTATTTTCAGAGCTTTTGTGAAAAAAGCCATTATTCACGACAATGTATGACTTATGAGTCATAGGAAAATGATGAGACATGAGGGAACTACATCACTGAAAAATATAACTGCAATTAGAAACTATTTTCCAGATAGGGTGTCTCTCTGGTACCAATGAAATCAAGAAGTTTGTCAAGTCTTGGACAGAGGCCAGGATTTTACACTATAACAGAACCAATAGCTACAGGCAGGGAGAAGCCTTAGATGAACTACTCCACTTTATTTTTCAGATGCCAAAATTTCAAAAATTATATTTTTACACATAAGTAATTTTTATTAAATATTGAAATGAAACATCAAAAAATTTTCTCTCCAAATAAAAAATGTCAACATTTCAGAAAAAGTTATTTTAGAAATCATTACAACATAAGATTTATTTTAGTTTAAAATTTCCTTTTCTTTAGTAAATAATAATTTACCAAATTTTTTCTACCACAGGTTATCCAGGTGATGCAGTTTCCCAAAACTATCAGACCATAGGGTGTGTTTGTGTGTCCTGGGGAAAAACATTCCCTCAGGAATAAATATCCACAAAAAGTGATGCTGAGGTCACAGAAGACAAATAAAAGCCAAATAAACACAAAATAAACCAAAACTGGATCTAAAGTAGATACAGAAATTTGATTGAGTATTATTAAATTGAAATATTACTAGGGATTTGTGAGATTTTCGTAATGTGTCTTTCTGACTAGTATAGACTTTGAACTAATATGCTTTGATTGGGATCTCATCAGGCTAGCTGTGAATGTTTTCTACCCATATATGTGATGTTCTTTTAACAGATATATTTGTCTGTTTTCTCAGGTCTTAGGGTTAGCTTTTCAAAGTACAGACGGGTTTCTAGTGCTTCAGAGACACTTTGTTGAAAGATTGCTGGCCCTATGTGTTAAAATCCTATGTTTTACCTAATTCATTTTCACGTCTGGAAGACTATTTTTTCAGCATGAAAGTATAATCTCCATAGTGTTACCACCAAACAGTGCTTTCAGCGGGAAAAGAGGAAGAATTTGCTTTTGTTTATCATTCACTTGGGAAGAGAAAAGCCTCTGAGGATAAAATATAGTTTCTTATCAAAGCAGAACAGAGGTCTGTGACTGATAGATGGGGGGAAGGGAGTGGGAAAAGAAAGGCATTAGCAAGGGAATCTCAACTGCTGTTCAGTGAGGGCACCATCTGAAAGCCTTTCCAGTTAAAATTAAGGTTTCTAGGGAAATTGATACAGGGAAAACATATCCTAGTAAAAACTAAGTGTTCGGTGTTGGTTCAAACTACAGTATTAATTTCAAATTAAATGGCTATTTCAATGCTGATAAGAAAGCACTGATATTTAAGGTGCTCCAAGCAAACAAAAGTATAAAAAAAACCCCAAACAACTTGTTCCTGACATTCATCTTTTCTTTTTTTTTGTTTTTTTTTTTCTGTGAAAACCATTGTTTCTGGAGCTGATATAACATCAGCTTAGAACTCCCGTTTTGCACATCTGGATATAGTAAAGATGTAAGTAAAAAACTGAGAGTGTTTCCCCCCCTCCCCCCTCAGAACAGGTACAGTTAGAAATGGAAGCTTTTCATATCTCTGAATGCTTATTGACCTTCGTGAAGAAGATCTTAGTTGGCTTCCCACTTAATTTTTATTTCTAAATTTGAGACTGGTACATTTTAAGAGGGCAAGTGATAAGGTACAGTGACACAATATGAAAAGTGAGTTACAACATTATTATATATTGGCTCTTGTCTGATTCAAAAGAAATGCTAGTGATAACAATGTCTCTTTTATGGAACCAAATGATTTAAAGAAAATTTCTCTTCATGAAAAGGAATGCAGCATGGGGAATAATGTGAAACCAAATCCCTGGCCTCATTCTGATACAGTTACTGAGGTAAAAGAAAAACTTAAGAGTTTAAAAATAACATTAAGAACTCTGCAAATATTTTCTAAGAAAAAATCTTTATGATATCTGTGTGTGAAAGTAATAATATTAAACACCAACTATGCTGACAATGTTGTGTGCATTTTTTCTTTTTTGGCATATGTGGCTAGCTAAAAAAGTGGAGTTTGCAGATTGTTCTCATTAGAAGGTGGAATTCATGACAGAAAAGTCAGGTGACTTTGATATGTATAGCTACTAAAGGAGGAATCAAAGAACAGCTTCCTTGCTTTACCAAGCTTCAGCAAACATGCTACCCCCAGATTCCGTACTTTGGCTCTTATCATGGGGCTTTTGAGCTCTGCTGGAGCCTGCTCCTGTTTTTTTCCAGATTTATCTTTCTGGTTTTCACTCTCCTGCCTCTTCCTTCCACACTCTCTGTTCAAAAACTATTCTCAGCAAAGTCTCCAGAACTCATCATATAATTTTTCAAGCATCTTTGCATTTCAGTTAGGGGTGGAAACTTTGTCAATTAAGCCTATTAATGTATATAGTAATGCATATAGTGCAATGTTATGCATGACCTTGGCTAGCTGCCAGATGCCCACCCAGCCGCTCTCTCACTCCTGCTACTCAACAGGACAGGGGTAGAAAATAAGATGAAACAGCTCATGGGGTGAGAGAAGGATGGGGAGATTAGTTGTCAATTACTGTCACAGGCGTTTCCCCCCTGCCCCATGCCGAGTGGTGCAAAGGGGATGGGAAATGGGGAGTCATGGTCAGTCCATAACAGCTCCTGTCAGTCAAAGAGGACAGCCAGAAAGGGATTGAGGTTTAGTTGTTTGTTGTTGTCTTTTTAAATATATATTTTAACTAGGAGTCACTGATTCCTTTTAGCTAATAACAATGCAGGAGTACTAACATTTACTCACTCAGAATGATGGATTTTCAGCAAGGTGACAGATGAAGCTGACTTCATTGTAGTCAACTCAGAATACACCACCAGTTCCATTTCAATAATGTAAACACTAATTATCAGGCTCTCAGAAGAGCTAAATTGTGTTTTACTGATGACCTTGTTCCTGTTTATAGACTCAATGGCCTGGAGGCAGAAACTGTGAGAGGAGGAGGGCTGCAAGAAAGGTGGACGGAATGATACAGCAAACCAGAAACACGACTTCCCCCAAGCTAGATGAATCTATTAACATTTGTTTCATTTCCATATGTCTTCTAAAAAAGTTTACTGCAATTTCCCATAACAGAGCTGCCTGCAATACCTTGACATTTTAGTTGTGAGGCCCAACTCTTGGCAGTGAAATACTGTAACCTGCATCTACCCTGCTCAAGCCCTCTTCCTCTCTCTGTGACTATCCATATTTTTCAGCAGCTGGCTTATTTTGGATCCTGTTCAATCTTTTCTACCAGCAGACTTTTCACCATAGGGACACTTCCCAGGGCCTACTTCTTGTGGATTTCTAGTATCTGTCTTAATTATCTTTTTTCTTGAGAAAAAATTCTTTAAAATACTTCAAACTTTCTGAAAAATAAATAGAGTGCTGTCCTAAGGCAGGTGGAGAAAGAAGTAGTAGGAGTATTTTTGTATCTTGGCTTGGTCCTCTGGAGTTGGGAATCCAGGGAAAGGTCAGGCTCACTAATTCTTCCCCCTTGTAAAACTCAGCTGAGAATGGGGAAAGCAAAGTCTCGTTGTAACAGTACAGACGGTAGGTAAGCTCCAAAGTGAAAAAGGCAACTTGTGTCTGTCTTCTGAGAGCTTTGTGCAAGGAAACAATTAATTTGTTTCTCAACTCAACCCAGGGAGAGGACAACTACGAACTATTCCTTACTAATCGATGGCTGTAGATTGTAGATATCTTGCTGACCGCATCCTTTCCTTAATTAAAATAATGCAGCATCTGCTCTGGATCCATTTCTCAGCTCTTAACTGGGGGAAATTTCTCTGGAAAACCTCTGCAGCCTCTAACTGGTTATAACATTATAGTATGTGGAAGCAATTTTTAGCATGTATGCCTCATTGTCTGTTACAAAATAATAGTAAGGAATTTACTGTATTCACAGGAATGACTAAATTATACCTTCCTCTAGGCTGGCTACCAGAAGTAGAGAATACAAGAAAGATGTTCTTTCCTTATTCCTCTCAATAGTCTGCCATACTTTTTTTTTAAATACATATTAAAGTAAGGATTACAGGGGGTGCGGGGTGGGGGAAGGCAACAACAACAACAACAACAACCAAAACAAAAACCAACCTCCTAGTGGAAACTAGGTTTTTTTACATTTTTAGAATGACAGAAAAATGCTAAGCATATTATTTTTTATTTATTTATTTATTTCGTAAACTTAATGCTTGCCTACCTCTTTTAGCTTCTGTGTTGCTGTTCCATCTCAGATAACAAGCAAAACCTCCTGTGGTTAAATAGCGTTTTGGCTGCTCTTCCTATCAATCTAATACAATGGGCCATATACATCTGTCAATCTGCAGCAAAACTCCCACTGATACCAGTAGAGCGGAATCTGTAAATATAATGTCAAGGATAAACTCTGCATGTGCATTTAGATTTATCACACATTTTGTTATAGATATTCAAACCCTATTTTTTTCCTTTATGTTTTTGATGTCTTTTTCTAGTTCAAACTAGTAATGAATAAAGCGCTAACACAGAAGGAGGTGTGACACAGAGAATAATCATGGGACTTCCTGACATAAATTTGCTAATGCTTTAACTCTGTATTTGGATGATTGCTTCCTTGATTCTCACTCTTCTTGTCTGTTTGGCACAAATACTAAGGATGTTATTCTATTCCTATTTTCCCTTTTTAAGAACTCTTACAGGGAATATGTAGGTGTATAGGTAAATAACTACAGCATTTACAAGATGCTAGGGTTTCATTTGCCATCCATTTACCTGATCACAACAGACATCTTTTTTTTTTTTTTTTTTTTTTTTTTATATTTATAATAATTAAATAAAAATATTTAATTTAATTTAT
>JANXJC010000049.1:5679377-5691629 GCA_027564655.1 Leptodon cayanensis
TGGGCATGGATGATGGTTGGACTTGATGATCTTGAAGGTCTTTTCCAACCTAAATGATTCTATGATTCTATGATTCTGTAATAAATGACATGGTTTCACGAATATTTAAGAGCTATGATGTCCTGGGTTCGGCTAGGATAGAGTTAATTTTCACAAGAAGCTGGGAGGGGGCACAGCCAGGACAGCTGACCCAAACTAGCAAGGGGATATTCCATACCCATGTGACATCATGCTCAGTATATATACTGGGACAGCTGGCTGGGAGGAGGTGGGATCCTGGCTTGGGAATGGGCTGGGCAGTGGGTTCTGGGTGGTGACCAACTGCATTGTGCGTCACTCGCTTCATATACTCTTTTATTAGTGTTATTATTATTTCTTCTCTCCTTGTGTTGTCCTATTAAACTGTCCTTGTCTCAATCCACAAGTTTTTACCTTTGTCTTCTGATTCTCCTTCCCATTCTGCCTGGCAGGAATGAGCAAGCAGCCATGTGGTGCTTAATTGCCAGCTGGGCCTCTACCATGACACATGATTTAAAAACTTTTCTGAAGCACGTATCTTTACTGTTTGTGTAAGACTGTTTTTAAAAAAAGAATCTTTGTGGCTTTAAGAAGTTATTGGAACAGTCAAAACCTGGTGTACAGGCAGGGGAGATTAGTCATAAGATTATCTGCATAAAATATCTGTCTTAGACTGAAATGTGTACTGATTAAATAATACCTTTGGGCTAAATCCTATTCATCATGCTGTGAAAATATCTTCCAGGAAGAAAAAAAATGTAAAAGTGAGTAGGAAGAGAATAACTCTGTACACGCTGGACAGCTTTTCCAGCATTTTTCTGATGAGCATGGAGTCCATTCTGAGGGACTCGTGCAGGTTCTGCTGCTAAAGGGCTATACGATGCCATGTTACAGTGTAAACTAACTTTGGCCCTCAGCCCAGACCAAATGAAGGGTTATGAGATTAGCAATGGCTCCCATATCCCTCTCTGTGCAAAAGAAGCTGCTCCCAAAGTAGAGTTGCTTCTTCTTGCAAAGGAAAATGGGAAAGGCTGTATGTCCCTTTTTTCTAGGAAGGAACAAGATTGTTGTTGCAAACTAAAGAACACTGAGTCCAGAATGAATTACAAACTGCAAATTTCTTACTTCTCAATCTACTATGAAAGTACCTTCTCTGAAAACTGAGCACTACAAGCAATATCACTTGTAATGATGGATTTCATGAAATCAAAAGAATATGGGGAAGAAAAAAATTCACATTCGCTCCACACACTTCTAGGCTGATGCCCTAAAAATAGTGCAAGTGATAGCAAAGGATTAATTACCTGCTCACCAGTGTGCTTTAGCATCCCCCGGTAAAAATGCATTTTATTGGGTAATTGCATTCTGTTCATTCCTTCAGGCTGGGACCTATGATAAGTAAATGATCAAGCTGATCATTGATTTTCCCTTTTGCTCCACTTCCCGCACCATTCCTTTTCACCCCTGCATCTCTATGTTGAAGAAGCCTTCTATCTTCATTTCAGTGATGAAAAAGAGGAATCCCTTTGTGTTTGCTTTTTACTAAAAACTTTGATATTCTATTAAGAAAAGAATGGATGGAGAAATGTGTGCCATGTCTATACAGTAGCTGTTATTTAATTGTCCAACTTCAAAAAATTTAATGAACAGAATTTGCATTTGAAAGCCATTAATTTCTAATGTATTTGTACAGTGAAACAGATATCTCCTAATCTATGTTATCAGGCAGTCTTATGGCAGCTACTTATTTAATCATTATTTATTTTTTCTATCATGTGTCAAGAATGTTCTAATTTTATTTTACAATTAATCACTTCAGGTGGACATAGAGAGTAACAGTTCTTAAGACCTTAACTGAAAACATGAGCAAAAGCAATGCAGAACAGCAATGTTGCCACAGTTTTGAAGGGATCTCAGGGTTAAGTTAAAAAAAAACCAAAACAAAACAAAACAAAAAAAAACTTACAATGATAGCTGACTGTGAGTTTTCCAGACCAATGAAATTATTAATGCAACATGTTGGTGCATGAAAAAAAAAAATACTATGACAGATAATTCAGTAACAAAATATGTGTTAATGTATACCACTGTATTCATAAATTTTAATAGAACTATTTATCACAGCAAGAACTGTTAAGGAATTCTGTAGGCTTTCTGCCACTGTGGTAAGATGAATGATGAATCTGATGCAATGCAGGCTTTTTAATAATTTATTGGGTCATGAGTTATGGTTTTATTCAATTGAAAATTATTAGATGGGTTTGCCCCAGGCAGTGAGCATGGTATATGAAAAAGGAAAATAGATTAAGCAAACACTCGATGAGTTTAATCATTTCAAACAGGGCAGTGGATAAAGGCACTGACAGATTTGTCATTAATTCAGCAGACGTTTTTACCTCCACACAACATAATCACAAGATGGGAGTTGTCAGTGAAGCCCTGAAAGTGTAATGTTCATAATGAATAGTCTGCATAATCTATTATTTTCACACAAATGATTTATTTTCTCCATGAAAAAGGACAAGGGATGGAACAGAGGGTATAAGGTCTCTTTCAAGAATGGTGGCATAAAAATATTTTTCTTCATTCCAAATTCTGATATCTATTTCTGATTAAACAGTGCCATTCAACATAATGATACCTGGTGGTGATCTACCCTGATAGAAAATGGAATGAATCACCACTGCTGCACTTTGTCTACATTCTGATGATGCCTTCACCACAAAGACTATTCATCGAATTTTTATCCAGAACTACTATCACTGGCCTCCCACTCAAAGCCCTACCTGTAAGATGCAGCCAAATCCATTTTGCTATAACAAATATTAAGCTTCTTTCGGAACAGAGAGAGGATCTGAACTATAGTAGAATAAACTGTATTCCTTCTGTGCTGCTCACATAAAATTATGATCTTTCAGAGAAAATAAGCGTAGGCAGAGGTCAAGGTGGTAAATCTTTTATGCTAAAACATTGATCTTGACATCTACAAACAATTTAGAAACTCCTTATAAATCGCTACTAAATCATGAAGTTAGCTGGCAAACTCTCTGTTTACCAACACAGTACTTAAAATACGGAAACTTTTCAATTTCTTTAAGTCTTATTCTCACATAGTATATATAAATATTATTTTATTTAGCTAATGATTATAGAGGACTACAGCCTGAAGTCATGAAGCAATCCAGTTCTGCATGGAAATTAAAGCCATTTCTATTTATTATTGCTGTTATGAGAAAAAAAAAAAACAGTCAGAAAACAGTCAGAGCAAGAACCTTTAGAGTGTGAGATGGTAGTCTAGTCATAATTCACACTCGCTTCAACATTACACTCACAATTCCATAAGAAAACAGCATTGCCAAGGTTGCAAAGTTGATCACAGACATGTTTGGAAGAAAGAATGAAAGAAAATGAAATCTGGAAGAAAGAAATGAAGACCGTCTTCTTCCACATGTGCAATTTCAGTTCCACATTCTAAGGAGGTAGAAATTGGTGTAGCTTCATCAGAGGTGCTGAAGAGCCATAACGCTTTATAACACTTGAACAGCTAGTCAAAAGTCTTTGTTCTCAGAAACCATTTCTATAGGGTCCCTACTGTATTTAAGATGAACATTAATGTGTCCAGTGGCTACAGAGTATACAGCATTTCAGTAGTGTATGAATCTACTGGATATCATCTTTTCTATTCTACAGGTATGAATTTCTAGGTGAACATTTTGATGTCAATATTAGCATGTGTGAACTTATAACTTTGAGTACATGGATTTATTTTGATTATTCATTTATGTGTATGCCACTGGACTTACCATAGAACTGCTTTTTCAACAGTGGGTGAAACAGCCATGGGTGTCTCCAGTATATCATTTTCTGTTTCTCTTGATGGTTCTCCCAGTCCTAGAAATGCTGAGCATTGTTACTAATTTCATTTGTAGCTATAACTCTTCAACACTTAATAAATAATAATTTTAAAAAGTATACGTCTGAAACTGCTTTTCTAGAAAGAAGCAAACACACAGTTCATGAAACAACAGCTTGCTTTTCACAACTTCTCTGGGGTTACATAGGAAGTGTTTGATGGAGCCAAAGTTAATACTGAATTCTTCCAGACACTACTTAACTGCAAATTACAATATATTTTTTCTCAATTTCTTGTGGGAACTTCCAACAGCTTTGCTAATACATCATTTTATGCACAAGTCTGACATTACCTGGATAGTCCTTCATTCTATGGGTTTCAACACAGCATCCAGACTACCTGAGTGGGTCACGGAAGTAGAAATTCTGTAGGCCAGGATGTAGGAACTGGATCACACCTATGAGAGGGGAAAAAAGGTGGATCCTTTGTGTGGCCAGAAAAATATACTTAATTCTTTTAAAGAGTGTCATTGATGAACCTCCAATCCTAGCTATGTACTTTCTTCTTAAGCAAAGAAGAACAGGAGGTTTTTATTAGATCATCCTGGATTAACCTTTATGTATCTTAGGTATTCTGCAGATGAGCAGCAGTTATGACCATTTCAATACATAATTTTCCCATGAGAAATGTTCATAGCTTATAAGGGTAGGAATATTTTTGCTTTCAGATTTTGCTTTATTGAGTGTTTTAATTTTACTCTTTTTTCAGAATGGTCAAAGAAATGTTAAATTATCAACTACTCATTTCACCCTCCCATCAGACTAGATGGTAGCTTAGACAGATCTATGATATAGTGTTTGAGCCTCTTCGAGTCTTTGAACTACAATCTGCCTTTCTGAAGTGTTGTAATAAAAATGGCAAGGAATTTGCAGGCAGAAGATAAGTGAGTCACAGGAAAAGACAATGTCACTGTGTTATCCAGCAAGAATGGATGTAAGGTTTCCATACTCTCAACCTCAGAATTGTTAATGAACATTTCAAGAGCATGTTAGCTACTTAATGATTCTATAAATCACATCTTCCATTCCACATCAACAACAGTTGCCGCAAAAACATGTAGGTATTGAGAAAGGGACCATGCCATCATGAGAAAAAAACATCAGTATTTGTCTAAGTTAAAGCAGCTCTGGAGAAAGATGTATACTTTTAACCTGCTGGAGAAGAAGCCGTAGTAACAATGACAACAGCAACAACAATAATGGTAATAACAGCAATGATTATATGCAAGTTTTTTAAGAACTTAAACTTTTCTTATTTTTTCTCCTTGTGTTTCCTTTACTGCTTTTATTTTCCTTTAAAAGAGTATTTCCAGAATAACACTTTCATATCAGTATAAATTTCTTCTCATTTTTTTCAATATTTGATAATATTTTAATTTCATATGAGACTGTGTAAATGTTAGTCTTCATTCTGTTATGTTTTTGTGTGTGTATGTTATTTTAAATCTACCTTTTGGCTAAAGGAGGAGGGAGGGGAAAAGTACAAAAATGCCCGGAGCTAATAAGTGGGGGAATTAGGATAGAATGCAATGTGGCAACTTACTTTTGCTGCTGCTGTGTGTATAAAGTAAAATGGTCATTAATGTTATTCAGTAAGGAGACTTGCATAAGATAATTAAATGAACCCTAAGGATGCCTGTCAAACTGTCATGTAGTCAGAAGCAAGGAAGTCACCAAGTAAAGCTGTCAGTCAGGGTCTGACATTCGGAAATCCTTCAAAAAGTGTTAAGCATTCAAAAGTCTGCTAGTAATAAACCTGGCAACAGTAAGATAAGCTGGCCTGCCACAGCCTTGGGGTTCTTTAGCAAATGACACTGCGATATGTCTCAGTACCCTTACATTTGGAAGAATCTAGTTCATTTTTTCTATTTGTTCAAGGAAGAATCAAAGACATGCTTTACTCTTCCCTGCAGCAAGCATGCTTATTTTCCAATTTGTAAATAAGCTAATATTGGCTTTTGGTGAACTGCAGTAAATATTGACCAGTCTGTGTAAATCAACTTGAGAGACATGTAGGCTGTGGTAATTTGTGTCAGGTAAAGATTTATCTGACACATTTTTTTCTCTTTTCTTTTCTGCACAAATAAATGTGATAATGCTATATGAGACAGTTTTGCCATTGGTGCTGGATGCTTCATTTTAGCAAACCAAGTCCTCACTGGAATTAGGGTCACTTGTAGTAATTACCTTAAACAGAGAGCTAATAATGATCAGAAAATAGTCATTGCCTAATCTAGCATATTATCACTGTCATTTCTAAAGTGACTATTAACAATAGTATCTTTGTACCAACTGTGCAATTTAGAATCGTTAAATGCATTCAAAAAGCTACTGCTCCTGGCTCTTCTTAAAGTTATACACACCATCTAAATAGTTTTTTGATTTGTTTGGGTTTTTTTTCTTCTTCCACCTTTTACGTCTTTTCTTCTTTCTTTTTTCTTCCTTCTTTTTCTCTTTGCTTTTTCTTCCTTTTTTCCTTCTTCTTTCCTTCTTTTCCTTTTTTCTTCTCTTCCTTTTCTTTCCTTCCTTCTTCCCTTCTCTATTTCCTTCTCTTTCTCCCTATCCATCTCTTTTTTCTTTCTTTGTTCTCTATTCTTCTCCATAAGTCTCTCCTTTCTTTTTTTTCCCCTTTCCATTTCCTTCTCTTACCCTAGCTCTTCCTTTCCTTTTGCTAAATTTGTTAATTTGGCAAGGGTCTTAAAAGAAATATGTTGCACGTTATGCGCTGGGGGGGGGGGGAAGTTTCCAATTAGATAGTGTTTCTTCTAATAATAAATTTAAAAGGAGAAGCTTGTAGGAGACAAAAGTCCTTTGGATATTTGAAGGAAGAAAAGGTCAACCCATGCCAAGACACTTTGTCTCAGATGACTTTATAAAAGATCAGTGACTAAGTCAGAACGAGTCACCTGACCTCTTTTTGTAGTCACTGAGAGAAAGTAGCATCTGTAGAGCTCCAGTCAACTCATCCTAATCAAGTTGCCTAAATTAGGTCAAAAATAATCTCTGGAAGATGTCTCTTCCTTCCTACTGTGTATGAAAAAGCCTTGGATAAGTAGTATAGATTCAGCTGTCTGTATATAATGTAGACATCTGAAGTTGGGTGATTTTAAACACACCTTTTGTGACTCCTTTGTGTTCAATGGGTTACGACAGAAATTAAATCCTTGTTTCTTTCTCATCCTTAGGCAGACATTTCCTTAATCTATATGTAAAATTGCTGAAGTGATTTTCTTCAGGCTTAGCTTCTCATCATTTGGGATGTCTTTAACTTTGAGGTAGCCCTTGTTAAAGAAGCTGTATAATTTAATCAATCATTGTCATTTAATTGATGAAAAAGTATAGCACCCTTTATATAAAACCCTTAACAGTCTCTGACTAGTGGATTTGTTCTTTCCTAGAGATAAGTGTACACATAGTAATTCAAGCATAAAAACCAGTTTGAAAATACTGATAGTCACAATTTTTAATAAATAGTTTGAGTTAATACTCATAGACCAAAATTTATTGTGCCCTTCTTCAGAAATTCATGTTTGAGGGACCCAATTATTAAAGGTCACTTTTGAAAATTTGGACCCCAGTGATTGCCCAGGATGACAGCAGAACTGTGTCAAAGCAAAGGTTAGAATCCAGATCTCTCAGCTACCAGAAAATTGGCATATTGATGCACAGGTTGCATAACACAAAGTTTATTTGATTTCAGGTCTTGTTAAGTGAACCCCTTAGAGGTGAGTTGCATCAGTAAACATATTCATATCACTGCATAGTGTCTGTAATTTTGTATGATATTTGCATAAATATTTCATCCTAAAACCAAATATATCAGAGGGAAGCGTGAAGACCTTTATAAGGCAGTTCTAATAAAATATCAGCGCAATACCAATTAAATAGATTGGTGGCAGGTGCATTTAATTCCTCTGTATTACTATGTAACTCAACAACATTTTGGGACATGAAAGGATGAAAGTGAACTAGCATTAGTAGTCAGTGTTTCCATCCATGACGTAGTGTTTACTGCTGAATTAGAAAAGCGATCACAATCACTCCTCCTGTCTTACTTTCTGAAAATACTTGGCCTTCTAACATCGGTGTTTAGCATATCATCACTTGGAAAAGGTAGTAAATTCTTTTCTGAAACTCTACATTTCATCTCCACAGAAATTTGACTATTTCTATATCAGCAATATTTCAAGGTAAGCTGTTTGCATTCCTTTGCAATTAAAATGTGGGGTTTAGTTCAAAGTGATCTCCCTAGAGGGGTTTAATGTCTATCATCACTATAAATCCATGTTTCCTAGCCAGTAAGCAAGAACTGCATTGTTTTCTTGCTGAAATAATCACTTTTGGAGAATGAGATTTCAGTTTGTTGTAATCCTTTTAGCCCGTGGCTATTTTCCCTCAGTCATTACAACTCTTAACTTAAGTTTACTTTGAGTACTTATTTATGCACATGTATCTTTCTAGTCCAATCCTTTTCCACACCATTTTTTACCAGCAGTCAAGATTTGCTAGGAGAAAACAATGAAAAAGATGTTGCTTTAAGCACTGGTGAGTTTTCTATTACATCCCTCATTAAAATAGAATTAAAAAGAGATAACATTATAGGTATGTGTGCTGGTACATTCAAAGCCCTACCAATACATTTTTCAAACACTCAAACTGGCGATTCTTGATTTCCTTAGCTGCCATTTGTTGTCTGAATTTTTAGGGTATGATAGTTCCTGACCTCTGCAGTCATCTTGTGTTTATAATTAAATTTGAACACTACAGCAGAAGGCCTTGGTAAGCTCAAGGTATAAACTGGCTCTACAGAATGGTTATGAAGAAGCAAAAATCAACTACCTGAACAAACGCTGTGCTCTGCTACAATATGATGATCTGCTTAATAAGTTGTCCTTATATTTATAACCTGCCTTTTGGTCAAGAACAGAAAAATTAGAGCACTGAAATAAAAAAACAACTCAAGTTTCTTTTAAGCTTGGATAATGAATTTTCTTGAATTGTCACTTAGCCCCAATATTCTCTGACATAAGCTCAGTTTCTTTGTTTAGTTTCTGTGTGGCTGTGATGCTAACCAACAGCCTAAAATCTGATGGCTATGTTGTCCCCTGAACAGGAGGAAGGGGACCCTGATGGGAGTAGGATTTTACCCCACAGACACCGAAGGGAGTTTGCCTCTAATCTCAACAGCTGCAGGACTGGGCTTTAAAATCAACCTCCAAACTTGGAGCGGGATTACAAACCCCAGAAAATATGTATGAAACTATATTGTGCATAAAATGTTAGCCTTATTCTGCAAAACATACATGAACCAATGAGGCTAATGAAACCAGAGAAACATGCAAAGGCACTCAAAGTGGTGCAGCCTCAGCACTGGATTCAGAGACAGCTTTAGGGATTTTTTTTAAATACTAAGGCTAATGTAATATCTCATGCTTCATCGTACCAAACAAATGGCAATTTTTTTTTGCCAACGGCAATTCAGTATTTTTGCAAGCACGTTTATTTTTCCCAGGTGAAGGCAGCACATTAAGTATTTAGATCAAAATAATTCTGTGCTTTGTCCCTACTCATTCAAACTAAAGGCAGCAGTAATAAAAGACATTAAGAGAGGATATGTTTTGCATTTCTTTCATTAAAATTTCCATTAAAATCCACTTCTCTCCTTTTTTTTTCCTTTTATCACAATTCCTTGTCTACGTATTTCTTCTCTTTCCCTCACTTTGCATTTTTTTGCATGTTTCTTTCATCAGACTCCCTCCACACTCCCCCAACCTGCTCTATCTCCTCTCTCTCTCATTGTCTCTGTCTTTTTTTGGAATCTCTCTCTGCATATAGCAAATGAGTTCATTTTCTCCTAGTCTGAACCCAGCTAAAACCCTGGTATGTCACAGAGCAGAATGCAGCCTCCTGCACTGAGAAAATGACAAACTAAAAACTTGAAAGTAGGAGAGCAAAAGAGGCTTTTATGTCATTATTTAGGAAGCTACATAAGTGACTTCATTTCAGAAGATTCTGCATGACTGCAACAGGCTTTCAGCTCTGCGCCTATATGCTCAGTTTGCTAGAAAATTAAGCCATGCTTTTAGAAGACATTTATTTATTTATATGTCAGGTTGGGTTATACCATCTAATATTTTATCATCATTTGTCATTTTCACTATATTCTGGAAGTTGAATTGCTGCTTTGATAAAAAAAGTGCTTTGAACTTCTATGTCACTTTCAGCTTCTAAACTCAGAGTTATTGCAAACTGATTAATTGTTCTACTGACATTCATTCTTGAAGGTTTCAAATCATTTTACAGATGTACATACTTCATCATACTTCCAAGTGAAAAACTCGGAGTTCAATAAGAAGATCTGGAATTAAAAGTGATGACACATTCAACCTTCTCTTATAATGATTACTCCTTTGCAATTTATCCTCTTGTAGACTTTCAGGATTTCTGAGAACTTTTGCTTGGAGGTCATACAGAAAGCAGGGCTGCTATTTAGTTGCTTCCACAAAAGGTCTGTGGGAAGACAGAAAGACGTGGATGACTTCACCCCCCCCCATGTACATACGAGCCTGCAGAAGTGATGTCGTTGTCAGGAAAACAAAACTGCACCCTTTCAAAAATAGATCTTGTCCTCTGAGAGAACGAGAGAAATGTGGTGTGTTTCAGCAATGACAAACTGATGAGGGACCTCTGACAGAAATGTAAAAATACTGAATCAAACTTTTGAACAAACAGAAGAATCCATTTATTGTCACAGGGTCTGCCATAAAATCCCAGTATTTTCTATAGAAAATGTGATTCCTGTATTGCTGTACTGCTACATTTGCATCTATCCCTTATTTCCTCAAACCACTTTTTGCTAAGGAAGCAGGGTGCAGTCAGTACATAACAAAGCAAGAGAGATCAGAGGGGAAATTTTTATATCCCCGCGACAAGAACCATCCCTTGCAGTCACTCTAGCCACCATTCCCTACACAAACCCCCTTTATTTTCACATGCATGATAACAAACTCTTCCAAGGCAGAAATTTAATCAATTCAAAGAGAAATGACAAATTAATCAGCTAAATAATAGTTCTTTACTTTCACAGAAGCTTCTGAATATTACCTTGTGGGTTGTCTGTAATGAATGCCTGAGAGAGAAGCAGGAGCTGACAGTTGCAAAGGGCCTTTAACTTAATCTCTTTATCGGGTATGTACAAGTAAATTGTCATACCTACATATGTATAAAATATCTTTTCATTTTAGAGCCATTTGCACTTTCCATATGGAATGCATAACAAATAATATCAATCACTTTAACAAGCAAAAAATAACTATTAAAAAGTAATTTAGTCTTTAGAATTAATGAAGTAGCCTAAATAATGAACAGAAAAGAGAAGAAGGAAAAGGGAAGAGTAAAGTAAAACAAAGAAACAGACAAACTGTGATGAAAGACATGGGAATTTACCAGTAGTTTTTTTAGTAGCCTGCAGTTATATAGCATTCAAAGTGCCAATAATCTTTCTGTCACAGAAATAAGCAGGGAGGGCAAGGGGAGGTGTGGGGGTTTTTTTTGTTCTGTTTTGTTTTGTTTTGTTTTTAAATATTAGTCTAGGATTTCTTACAGTCTATAAAGTCTCCCTAAGACATGAAATTTAATTTCCTGTGAAGGGAATAATTTTTGTCTACGTTTGTTATGAAGGTAAAATTACAGATGGGACATACCCTAAATGAATGGTAAGGATGGAAGAAGAGAATAGAATTCTCAAGAGATTTAATTTAAAACTTGTTAGATGGGCTCTTTCAGTTGGAGAAACCTGAATTTCACTAGTATTTTAAATAATCAAGACTATGGAAAAAAAACAAATCATCATTTTCCTTGCCCAAAAAGTCCCCAGAGAATCTGAACTGTAATCTTTTAAATATTGCTTATGTTTACTGGGAAACTACCATGGGAGATAGTAACCTTTAAATCTTTGAGGCTGTCTGTCTAGAGAGACTTTAAAGTTTTACACAACCTAATAACTATTTGAAGACTTTTGGACAAGAAACAATGACTTTTACCAACTTTGAAGAAGTGAAAATGTAACAAAGCATGTCCTGAAGAAAGGTAGTTCTTGTCTATGACATATAGCAAATTTGCTTTCTGAAGACAAAAAGAATAGAAAAGCTGATTTTCACATAGGCAGTGGATATACAAAGGAAAAAACTCTGGGACAACATTACTGGTAGTAATGAATGAATGAAAACTGGGAAGCAAGTGTGGAAGTTAATAATTATTTTAATTCATACCAAAATAATTAAATAAAAACTCTAACAGCGGGGGGGGGGGGGGGCGGGGGTT
>JANXJC010000049.1:5691919-5706235 GCA_027564655.1 Leptodon cayanensis
GAAGGGAAGGGAAGGGAAGGGAAGGGAAGGGAAGGGAAGGGAAGGGAAGGGAAGGGAAGGGAAGGGAAGGGAAGGATAATAAAAGAAAAAAACAATGTTTACCCAACCAATAAAATCTTAGGTCTCCTTAAATAAATATAAAGATCCAGTGGATTTTAACACAGTTTAAATGTCACTCTTGAAAAGATAGGAGGAGAGGTAGCAGAAAGAATCAGACATCCTCAGCTACCATTTCACTGTTGTCACCCTTTGTACAATATATGGGGAGAATTAGGCAACTTAATTAAGATCAAATCCTAAAACCAGTGGATTCAGTAAAATCCGTGCTCACATGATAATGCCTAAGACTGACCTTTAAAGTTACCTGTCTCTCCAAGAGACTTTATACTTTTGTCCTGTCAAGATTGCAAGTCTTTCAATTATTTACCTATGATTGGGTGTCTGCTCTAAAATTTCAAGCCAGATCTGTCCTGTCTTTTCCAACAGACAGTCTGCACAGATGTTGTTGATGTTGCTCCAGCTTAGCAGGCAGGTTTTAGCAGCTCACAAAATACATCATGTCCAAAGTCTGAAAGGTCTGAACTAAACAAGTGATTCAGTTTATATTGAAAAAGAATGAACACTGAAGAGGTAGGAATAACTTATTTTTGTGGGATGGTGACATTCCTACTGAAATTTTAAATTGTTGCATACCTTACTTAAAATGTTTCTTTTAAAGCGGGTATGAGATGAGCTCTTAATGGAAGTGCAGCTTTTCTGCCAGTCTGAAGTTAAAGCAGAGCTGGGGGATGGCTCCAGGCTCAGCAGGGAAGCATTTGCAGGTCTTTCCCAGAGCTATGTAAAGGCATTTGCAGATCCTTCTATAGACTCTAACTTGTTAGTTATTAAAGGTAGAATGTTTTTAGTCCACTAATTAGCCCTGCATGAGGAGAAAACGTATTCAGCTGTATAGGATATTTTGTATAACCTACTGAAGCATTCTGTCCTCTTGTGTTCAAGTGCGATTTCCACAAAACTCAGTAGAAAGGAAAGGTCCATTGTGACCACAAATCTTACACTTTGACAGTTCTAGGGACAACAGAATGTCAACAGAACAGTGGAAAAAATCCCACTTCAACATCACAGCATGATGCAGTGCATTAAAAGTGCTACGTTTTTAAAAACAGCTTTCATTGAATATTTGCTCATTTAATCAACATACTGCTAGATAGAGTTTCTTTCTCTAGAAGCTGAATCTACATATTTAAGCAACTGACTATTACTACCTGCCATCTCCTCTATAAAAACAATTGAACATATGTGCACTATTCTAAAATGTTATATCTGCTAGCAGAATGGTAAAGACATTTGGCTCAATTTGAAGCTTCCAGCAGGAGAAGAAAAATAATTACTTCTATTTAAACAATAAACACATTTTCAAGAATAACATGAAAGTTTCACAAGTTTCTGGTTACAGATGGGCTAGATCACAAGTACCTTCTGCTTTTTCATATCCATAGGGAACAAAAAGACTATGTACTTTCTCTGATCCTCTACATTCTATTGTAAACTAAGTTAATTACAGAGACAAAAGTGTCAGCCACTTAGAGACAAAGAACTTAGGGAAGGAGCAAGGAGCTCCATGAACTATTATAAATAGGTCAGCATTAGGAAATACTCCTAAATTCTCAAATCTGGATAAAATTCCTTTTTGAATGCTGGTTCTTTACCAAAGTGAAACTAGTGTGCCTACACCTTGTCTCGGTTTCCAAAGAAACGTAAGAGCATAGGTAAAATGCAGAAGGCATTTAAAAATCATAGCATGACATAGTGCAATAAAAGTGTTGCACTTTTAAAAGAAGCTTTCACTGAATATTTTCTCATATAATCACCATAGTGCTAGACAGAAGATTTTCTCTCTAGAAGATGAATCTACATATTTAAGCAAGGGATGTCAGGCAAGTTCTGGCTAAATTCCTAATGTGAACGGCTGAGAAACTGAGTACGGGCTGTGAAACCTGGAGCTGGACAGCTGAGTTCAGAAGGAAGCAATGATGTGCAAGACAGAAAAGTATTTGAATCCCTTCATGTCTGTTCATGTGAAGTTCTTCTCTCACTATGACCGGAGACACATTTTTGGGCTTCTATCCTTCTACAACTAGAAATCCTTGGGGGTGCCACTAAATCGGGTATTATTTTGTACTGAGTTCAAGCATCACCAGGCCCAAATATGCAAACACCATGCTGTTGCAATAAGTTTTCCCTTCTCTGTATTTTTCATTTCTGAAAAGGAAACTCTCAAAGAGGGTTTTTCTCAAAAGACAAGGTTAATGTTTAGCTCCTTTATCTGCAACAGATCTTAGTGAATGATCAACATATGTTTCCAAGTAAAAACAAAATAGTTTTAATTATAAATGTATTTTTTTCTCTAACACTTAGTTTCTGCAAGCTTTGTAGATAGAAAGCAGTGGATAAAAAAAAAAAGAATCTGCTTAATGATAATCTGTGCAAAAGTGGACACAAACAAGTAAATTATTTAACAAGTCCTGTAAACTGTGTGAGCCTGCTTGTCTTCCTAACACTGAAGTCTTTTTCCTTCAGCAGGTATTCAAGTGTGTTCATGGCAATATGGGATTTTATGGGACCATTTATGACATACATCGTGATTCCATATCATTAGGGGTATTGCAGCTTGGCCCCAATTTAAAGAACTCATAGTCTGCCATTTTGTTTTACCATGCATGGGAAAAAAACTCACATATGTGAGAAAGAGAGATGGGGGAGGCAAATTATAGCTATTTTTCTTAAGTTGTTTTCTTAGACAAATGGACCTTGGCTTGAAGACAATGTACCTTTGTTTTTCTTTTCTTATATGACATTTATGTATTTTAGATTTTAAAATTCTCTGTTAAATGTTTTGAGTGCATATTCTAATGTTTCTTTCTTGGTAAGAAACTTTCTTGAAGACTGCAAGTTAGATAATAAATCAGCGGGTGCAGACACATGCACAAAACATTTAAAAAAAAACAAACAAAACAAACCACAAATGTTATCCCAGTATTTGGAAGTGTTGGAAGGGGCCATACTGCATACTAACACATTGTTTCACTTGTTGAAAACAAGTATGAAATTTCAAGGAAGAACTGCCTTTGCTGCTTTCTACCATGTATTTTTTTAACAGCAATGATAAATTAATTTTATGTGGATGTAGTTATTCTGTTCAAAAAGTTTCTGACATTGTTCCTTTCAAATATACAAATTATACTATAATGGATCTATGCATGTCTGTGCATAATATACATGTATAATTATATATATACATATACACAAATGTGAAGAAGATGAAGTTGTCAGGTTGGAATGCAGAATAACGAGCTGAGATAAGCATGATGGATAGCACAGGTTTATCTGCTCCATTTTGTTCTTGCATATACCTGGATTGATTCAATATTCCTGTAGTAACCTTAAAATCTATTTATTTTGGTCATGAAGGTAGGGGTGGAACTACATCATTGTACAGAAAAAGCATTAAATATGATATGATACTGCAGTTACAAGTTTAGTAGAATTCATTAATGTTAAAAATTGAGTTATGAAATCCTAGAAAAACCTTCAGACTGCTGAGAAAACCTTTCCACCCCCAAAATTTCCCATGTTTTTCTGTTTTATAGGCTTAATTTTATGATCAATGAAAAATTAGAGAACAAATATTAAAATGTTATGTTTTACACCAATTCTCACTGATTTCCATCTTAGTGCCTGGTCTCAGGTGGAAAACAAGCCACAGATACAGTAGAAACATTTGGGAATCTCATGTTCTCAGATGTACATTCCAGATTTTTAGGCTTTGACACTCAAACCAACCATCCTGATATTAATTCCACCTGATTTTTTAACAGGAATAGCCCTGAGATTCTTTCAGTGTGAGGTGGGAATGGCAGGACATAAACAGTTCTATGAAATGCTTGCATCCTTTTCTGCTGAGCCTGTCAAAGGTATCACAATCAGCATGTACCACATTTAAATGTGCCGAGCTGTGAAGACGCATATTAGCTGATCAGATATGACCTTATCAAGCAAAGAATCAAACATAATGTCAGCTAAAACCTTGTCTCAGTAGGTTTTAAACTTCATTCAGTAGTACACTAATGAGGAAAACACAAGCACTCTTACGGAGTTAACAGCTAGCAAATTGAGAAGAAGCTTCAGTCTTTAATCTCCTGTGTATAAAGTCTGGTTTATAGATTCTCTCTCAAGTATTTAGTGAAAGATACATATTAAGCTAAATTTAAGTAACCATTGTAACTGACAGAAGTTGATATTTATACCATAGTTAAAGCAAATAGCTTTTTTTTCACTGAATGTATTCATGTCTCATTCTCCAGAATATTTTTCTATGAATCTTAATTAAAATTTTTCTAATAAAGAAAAATTAAGCAGCAGAAGCCAGACATCTGGAAATCCAATACTTCTGAAAACAAACAAAATGAAATTAAGACAAAAGGAACAAGAGACAGCTGATTTCAGTACTTCATAAGTATTTAGATTCCTTTCCCTTTAACTCTTTGCTCAGAGATAAATCTTGTAGAAAATAACTGCTTGTAGAACAACAGCATCTGTGTATGGAAACAATGTACAAACTGAGTCTTAATTTATTTAATGCCTACATTTTTAATTTAAATATCTAAATTGTATGATAAAGACATACAATATGAAGTCCTTTTATAAAAACTATGATTTTAGAAAGGAAGTAGGTTGAGTGTATTCAGCCTACTTACACACTTGAATATGCCAGACAGATATATTTGTCAATGTCTTTCTATTATAGATTTTTTTTTTTTTTTTTTTTTTAATGCCAAAAGGGGAGAAGAAAGAAGGAGAGCTGGATGGAGGAGCATACACTTATGTGTTTGAAAGTCCTAAAACCTTCTATTGTTCTGGCACCATAAACTCAGTCTTCCAAAATAAACACACAGCTGATATACTTAAATTTTTCAAATAGACAAGGTTACATTAGTGGTTTAATAATTTTTGTTATTGTTGTTACGCTTGTTTGGCTTTTACCATTTGTTACAATGGGAGTATTAAAAAGTCTCTATAACTTTGAAAAGATCCTTCTATTATGAGATATGTTCCATTATGAAATATATGAAACTGTAATTCTTATATTCTGCACAATATATTCAGATAAGTGTTCCAGACATTTTTCAGGAACATGTAGAATTGATATAGATAAGTTCCCTTGTATCACTTTATTAATTACTCAACAACATTACCCTCTCTTTTACTTTTCTTTTTTAATAAAGACAGGATTAACATGAAGGTTGATAGGCAAGAATTGCAACTTCTGCAAACCTCACTTCTGAAACATGCCTTGAACTAGGAATTTACACAAAGTGTTGTCATAGTCAACACTGATAAAAGCCTGTAGTTCAGTGCAGAAAACACTGAAAAAAACCAGTGCAAAACAGTGAAACAAAGAGGTTGAAGGTCTCCTAATTTTTCTTTTTCTCTTCAGTATCCAATGTATAAAGATGGCAAAGTGTGAAAAAGACTTGCAGTTTTAAAAGATAAAGCATAACTGTATTGGAGTTATTCAAATTTTCAACACTTGTTCCCTGGATCCTGCCTAAGGGGTCTATATTTTTTTCCTTAGCCATCTGGGATATTCTAACATTACCTCACGGAATGCCCAATGAGATCAGTAGACTTAATTAGAAAGTAAATAGACTGTTAATTGACAAACTGATTTGGAATCCTAACAAAAAAGACAAGACTGCATTAAAATCATATCCTTCAAAAAGTGAAAGTCATAAAGTTTTAATCTTTTCAGTGTTGATAGAAACTCTAATTCTTTTCAAATTAAGAAGTTTTTTTTTGTCAGTGAGTCAGTACTAAAAAGGACACAATAAAAATGCAAATCCAAACCAAAATCACACTTTATGCAGAAGATATTTTTTAAAATTATAAACACAGCACATATGGTAGCTGCAAAATCCACACTTCTTAGCTTTCTTGTTTCACAATATTTTTGATAAAAAAGCTCAGGTAGGCAGTAAGAAAGTCAATCTTTAAGCTATGAGATTACAAACTCCAATCAAACTCCAAAGTAGACTGAAAGTTCCGTACTACCATAAATTTTATTGAAAAAAAAGTCCAATGCATGTATCTTTACTTTGCCTTCAAAGTCCTCCTACTGAAGGTATATCTGTGAAGGGCTGCACACAGTACTAGAAATGACACAATAAATAATGTCCAAGCAATTTCAGTCAAATGATCTGCACTGAGGGAACTGGAAGTGAAATTACCCCAAAACCAGAACACCTGAAAAACATAATTAATTGAATGTAACTTTCTGATTAACTCTTCTGAGCTATTAGTTGCAGGGATGCAGCAGTGGAGTTTGAGTGTGAGGAAAGGTTTCTCCAAAGAGAAATTAGATGGTCTGGGGCAGGAAGAAGATGCAAGGTGAAGTATTTATCAATAACAGACTGGCTATCACATTGAATAGACAGTTTGTTGTGCCACAGAAAGTACAAATCACATATGAAACTCATTTATTTTGACCTTCACCATGACAAACATTCAGTTTCTAGTGAATTATAACAACAAATGTTAAATTTCTCCTAAAATTAAACTAGTTTTTTGATCATTTCTATCTTTTTGTTTGTACTTTGTACAACATCTTGTATCCACTCCTGCTAATCATCACATAGAGTGATGTATTACCTTCCATGGCTTCTACGTGTCAGGAATTTCACAGTCAGGATTGCTCAAAGCAGAATATCAGAGGTATGCAGTACACACTCAATACCTTTGAGATAGACACAATAACTGTTAAACCTTGGTAACCATAGAGTTAGCAACCCAGAGTTGTCTTAAGAGTGCATAATGGGACAGAAGCTGTTCCAGGCAGGTGTACATATCTCAACATAAATAAGAGACAAAGCAAAATAGGTGATATTCCCCCTATGTGTTTTTGTATTAAAAAAACAAGGGTACCACTATTCTGGTATCAACTTCTATGAATATCCAGGAGGATTACACCTATCTATCAAGTCTCTTTTGCTGGCTAAACCACAAACCAGCCATGGATTTTACAAAGATCAAGTGACATCAACAACAGGCAGCTCAGAATTTATTACTTGAAGTCCAGGATTTCACTGTGTTTTTTTTTTTTTTCCATGACTGCTAGAAGTCATTCCAATTTATCTACTGACTATGGAATACCACTTTGTGTATAATGCTCCTTTGAAAGCTAAAATATGAAAGTGATACAATAGCAGAGGGAGATAACAGGTGGGAGATAGACTCAAGGAATACATTTCCAGAAGGAATGTAAATGGGTTCAAGATGGGTTTCATGTTACCTTCAGATGCCTAATGCAGGTGCTGAAGTGCTGAGCCTATATATTCTGCATAGTCACTGGAGAGAGGTAGCAGTTAGGAGCCCAGGCTAGAAACATTACTTAATCTGAGTACAATTACTTAATCTGGATATGAAACCAGTTTTTCTGGATTGTCGCTCTCATCTGAATCATGAACGTAATGTCATGAAAATAGATTTTTGCCTTACTGCTCTGATGTGAAGGGTTTTTTTTTTTCATGTGCAGTGGAAAAAGCAGGGGTAATTCACCATGGAGACTTAGAAAATCAAAGTTCTTGCTTCACAGAGTACGGCAGTCAGACTGTAGTTCAATATGTAACGCTATCTTTTCTGTGTTGATTTTTTTCTCTTTCCAGTCTTCATTAAAGTTAGCTTAACTAAGAACTGTAAGGCTAGCAGAAAGTATGACTTCGTAAAAACTTATTTTTATTTATGAATTAGTCAAATGCTAGCTGACTAGTTTGTCAGTTAGGGAATAATACTTCCAGTCTTGGGCAAAAAGAAAAAAGGCACTTCTATACAAAACAAAAGAATTTACAATATGCATATAGATAAAGATATTCTTTCTGGAAATTGTCATGAGTGTAATGGAACTCACGGAGATGGAGGAAATTTTACTTGGGTTGTGTGTGGTATCCTAACAGAGGACCTAAATAAAATACTGCATTATGTTTAAAGTCTGTTTAATGGAGGACCATTTTCTTCCGTGCCTACATCAATCAGCCTCAAATTTCAGTTCAGCAGAGGTGGTGGAATAACTGTCGTATCCCCTTTGTGATTTTCATCACAATGGGTATAACTGAGTGCCGCTGACACTAACCGTAGTGCCACTGGTGCTTCATCATACCATGACACTCTTTTGGCGGACTCCTCTACAGAAAGGATCCCAAAGAGCGTTCTTTAAACCATCTGTATTTGATACACTCTGAAATAATCAATTTCTCCCTTCTGGGAGTTGTTTGAAGACTGTCTATCCACTAAGTGCAAAACTACCATATACAATGAAAATAGCTGTTAAAAAAAATTCTGAGTGGAACTGGATAACAGACCTAAACCAGAGGAAACTTTTAAAAAAATTAATAGTATATTACAGAAGTAGAACAATATCTCCCCTTTCCACCTGTCATGAAATGCGAAGTGGGGAGGGGTATAATTTACTGCATACTTCAAGAAGTGCCTCTGCCAAAATCCTTGCAGACAGAGCACAGCATGAACTTGTGGTGTTATGAATCATTCATTACCATAGGTAGAATCAGCAAAGGGAAAAATACATTAATGAGTAACAACTCACATTCTAGAGTCTGGTCCTTTGCTTTGTGTTTCGTGATGCTCCAGACAGCAGCAACAGTTATATTTGGCTTTCTATATCTAAGTCTGTGCTCTGTTCAAAGATTTGCTCTAAATCCCATCTACTATGTACAACATTACAGAACAGAGCCATAAATTACCATACTCTCTTGTCTTAGAGCTTTAAGATTTACAGACAAGAGAAATACATTTTAGGTGCACTTCCTAAATCCTTTTCTGAAGAAGGAAAGTTCTTCATGGATCAGACCTGAAGTACCATGACAGCACCTTTATTAAAGGCTTGGTTCATTAGTGCTTATAAATCATCAGTACTTCGATGGATCTGACTAGCGCAATAGCATAACAGAGCTTTACTAGTTTATCTGGACTATCTGACCTATATCTATTTCAGACACCACTACCCAAGAGGCTATCCAATCAAATAAAAATGCTTTAACATGTGCTGTGTCTTTTAGTACAAGGAAATTAATGGGATCACCTGCAGCTGAAATAGCTGAAAGGTAATGAAACTATATTTTTTGAGTCCTTATCTCAAATAATAGGTTTATGATTTCACTAACCTGTAGAAGCGTCAGAGGCAGCAGAGACAGGCTTGCCTGACTGAACAAGCGAGCTTCTGAGTCAACTTTCTGATGACTGATTGTGGGCACAGACAAAGCAGTAACAACAGAAAGCCGATCTCCTAACAATCCTTTTGTAGCTGCAGAGCATTGTGCAAATATTTAGGAAAAAAAAATGACAAAATCATGTTAAGGATAATAAATATGCTTTCATTCCACTTCACAGTTGATAAATTATTAACAGCTTAACTTTTCCAGACGATGTGCCTGTGCAGGGAAGCTTCACTAGTTTTCAAGACTCTGTAGACTCACTTCCTGGCAGAGTCGCCATCCCCTGGTACCTGAGAACCATAACTCAACAGGCTAACTGTCACGGCAGAGGACTAAAGGACACTTTAAAATATGTCATTAATTAATGAGTCCATGTGTGGCACAGTGAAAGCACTCTGTGCAGTGACTGGAGGGAGAATTTATCTTTTTTTTGATGGAGGCTTTTTCTTAATTAAGTAACAAGGGAATTAAATATTCAGGCCAACAAGACTCCTGACTGGACCCTAAAGACTATTATCTGTGTCAAATGTATAACCTATAAGGTCAGAGCAAAGGCTTTACTCATGTGAGTGGAAGATTATCTTCCGCTTATCTTTGCAACTAGTAGCTGTCTATTTAAAACAGCTAATGATTTTATTAGCCAGAAAATGTTAATCATAGTAGAAGATGTCCACAAAACAGTAAATATGCTGGAGGTTAGATGTGAAAAATTTCTAGTTCACTTTCTTTGGATTTAAAAGCCTTCATTTATATTATCAGAAATCACTGCTGATCACAAATGCAATAAGAGAGGAGTAACAAGACAAAATTTAATGCTTCTAGAAATTGTTTGCCAGAGATCAGGTAGCAGCTTTCTCTTTAATGTGCAGCACTATGAAGTTCAACAAATGATAACCATGTTTCCCTTTGACACTCATGTTGACATCAGTTACTAAAACAACAATGTAAAATATTTTTTGCAGAATCACGGTATAATGGATCTTACACCATTTCAGCATAAAGTAAATTTGAAAGAGATGTTTGATTCAGTATCAGTTAAGCCCTTATTGGGTTCCGGGGGGTGGTGGTGGGGGGTTGGTTGTTTGTTTGTTTGGTTTGGTTCTTTGTTTTTTTTCTGGTTGCAATTATACTTCTTGTGTAATTTCCTAAGATAAACAGTATAATTATTGTATTTTTATGAAAGAAATCTTCTTGTGATAATCTTCCATGTGCAACGTTTCAACTTTTTATTTTTTACAGATACGTATGGCCTTCGGAAGAAATAGCTAATGAGTTTCATTGACATGATTTCACATTCAAAATCAAACTGTTAGGTCAGATTGTGTGGAGACAGACAACTGGATGTCAACAATGTGCTAAATGCTCTACAATCAAGTCTCCTAACTGATCTTCTCTAGCAGCCCACCTTTTAAATAAGGCAATAGGCTAGATAGAGCCATAAAGAATATTGCTAGATAATTTCTTTTGGGAGAAAAGCTAACTGCTTGCAATTTATTCTTTGCAACCACTCGAGATTAAAGCTAACAAAAATCAAGTTTAGTAACACACTAACTGTGAAAAAAATACCACACCTAGTGATAGATAAGCGAGATAAACATGACTTCTAGTCTTCATAGAGAATATCCTTCAAGAAGATGAGTGTTTGCCAATGCAATCAGCGCAGGCAGCACGTCATGTCTATTGATATTTAGGCAACTAAGGTTACAAAAATATGAAATTGAGATGTATATTTTTGAGACATAGCAATGCAACTACAGACAGTACAACCTTAACCAAAGAGGGTTATATGCATCACAGAGATAGACTTTCTTTTTGATGTGTTTGACTTCTGTAAGCAGTGCTTCACCACTTCTGTCTTGCCCTATCACTTCTTCCTGCAAAGACAAAAAAATCTCAGGTTCTATAAGTGCATTTACTGATGCACTTTATTGATTTATGGAAATCTGAATATGGAGATGTTAGAAAGAAAAATGTGGTAAGGAGAGAAAAAATGTAATCACTACTCAGCAGGTTCTTTTCAGTTTTAAATTACAACAACATGTATGGAAATCATTAAACACGAAGTATTTCTCACAAATGTCATTAAAAAGATAAATTATATTCTCTCTTCAGCTTATTCAAACTCTATAACTTGCCAAACACTATTGGTTAATATTATTACCTGAAAAGTGTCAGAGAAAGTTAAAAATCTTAAATCAAAAAAAAAGACAAAAAAATGACCAAAAGAGTTTGTGGTTTGAATAGCATCAGATCTTAAAAGTTCTTTTTTCCATGGAGATTAAAAAGAAAAAAGAAATCTAAACTTTATCAATTGTGGGTCTTAGTTGAATAAGCAATGCATTCAAAACCTTTTTTTTTTTTTCATCTCCTTTCTGGAATTGCTGTTGCTTCCTCTTGTAGTATTATGTTTACCTCTCCACAAAATCAATTCCATGTGTTTTGAAGAAGTTATTTCTTGAGTTAATAAAACCCTACGGCTTCATTAAAAGTATATTACTGAGATGTGAGGATTCACTCCTGTTAAATTGCTGTAACCAAGCTAAAAAAATATTGTATTCAGCCTTGATTTTTTGACAATTGGATAACTTGTTGTAAAGAGACATAAAATCAGTAGAAAGACTGATATTCACTGTCACTAAGACTCCTCCTAATTAAAGGCATGATAATTTATTTTTGTCAAAAATAGATTTGTATCAATGAAATGAAACCATCACTTTCCAATGAATAGCTAAATGTAGACTTAAATTAGCAGTGACCATAAAATGCCAAAAATATGAAAAGCCATTCAAAGAAAAGTGATTAAAACTTTTATTTTTTCTAATACGTTATTATAATTACTTTCTATGACTATGATTAGAACAAGAATACAATACAATATACAATCTTAAGCAGATGCCTAAACAATTGGTGGGCTAAAACATAACAATTGAAAATATAAACACAGATGTAAGGTTGACCTGCACTTCTGTACATCCTTCTAGGCTATGGAGCATAATAACATTTGCTAAAAAACAGGCACTACATCAAAGTATAGTGCCTTCTTATCCATCCATGCTGGAACTTACACCATCTCAGCATAAAATTTGAAAGAGGTTTTTGTACAGTATCAATCAAAATCAGTGGAGAAAATAACATATAAATATTTTAATTACTTAGGAAATGTCTTGTAAGTGTAGAGTGAAGAACATGGCTGATTATTCTCCCCTTTTCTCTTCCTGTGCTACACTATAATTGAAGCTTTGGGGGCTTATTATAAATGTAATGTTCATTATGGGTTACCATACCATATCCAGACTCATGTTTAGACTTGTAATTCTTAGTTAGACAAAATAAACATTGTTTAATATGACCATTAGGGGAAAAGAAATTGGAAAGAAAAAAACAGACAATAGAGAATTTGGGTGTCAACAAATATTTGGTATGCCTGCTATCAAATAAATCCTGTGCACAGAAAATTAATCGTCCAAAGGAGATGTTGCAGTTTTAAAGGGAGGGAGGAAGACTGAAGAAGGAACCAGATTAGCGCATGGAGACATGTTAATGGTTTCAAATGAAGTTGTAGTCAGGGGACAGTGGGTCTGGGGATAAGTTTACAGTATACACATAGCAGTTATCCTTTTTCTCTAATTGCTTTAATTCTAGCGGTAAAATAAACATTGCTTGGGTCTGTTTAGTTGTTGTATTCATAGCTGTTTGCCAGCTTCTGGGGGGAAGTAATGCAGGTATTTGATCTAGTCAGATTCTACTAAAAAGCTGATTACAGAGCGAGATGACCCAAAACTCAGCCTAAGAACTGGAAAATATAAATACTATTTACTGATAAGCAAATGAGAAGGAGTGACCTGAGAGAAACCAGGAATAATATAGAAAGACCAGCGTCTTCTTCCTGGTCAGGTAAGAATCTCTATTTCTATAGTAATGGGCCTACTGGAGTTGATGACAGTTCAAAGTTTTCTGTATTTTACAGGATTTCTCTGATTAAATCACAGAGTAATTTAAGCACATTCTGAGGTATGTCTTAGATATTGGAATGTAAGCTTTTGTTCAAGAATTTGTTGGATCAGAGTTTTGTTCTTCATCTTCTGCTAACAGCAGGAGAACTACTGTGAGGTTCAGTGAATGTAGGCTGCAGGCTAGAGGGAATGTCAATGGACTTGCAGTAGTTGTGGTGGTGGGTAAGCAGAGCAAAAATACAAATCCAAACAAAACCCAATATTCCACCATAACCACAGGAAGTAAAACAGGAAACAAAAGCACCATGCTTCATAAAGATCCACAGTTCACCAGTTGCAATTTTATTGTTCATTTGTCTGATGTCATGAGATGGAGAACATAAGTCAAGTTTGTCAGAAACTCAAGCAGCCTGAACATTACATTTGTAAAGGCTCTGTAAATTTCTATGAATAGACTGCAAACAATGAATACACATAATTCTAAAGCATAATTGAAGGGATAACAGACTCACCTACAGGATGTACTTCAGTTGTACACAGGCTGCATGCATTTTCCAGTGGGGTGAATTATTTTAATTGCTTTTGACAAATTAAGATGCACTCTTTCATTGAATGAGTTAGCTACAGCAGATTGGCTGAAAATGGCAGAAGACAAGACAATGATAACTAAGAAATTAGGTATATGAGAAAGGTTCTTCAAAAATTCCCCTGTAACTACTTTGTGTCACAGCAGCCTTTCTTGTCAATGTGAGCTTTATTAATCAACACAGACACAGAGAAACATCCTTAGTAAATGAAGAGCGTGGAAGCTACCTGTTCCTCCAGAGCCCTACAGGATTAATAGAAGGTAAAGAAAGAACCACATGTATACTTTTCATTTTAAATGAGAGCAGACATACTGTAGTTCAACACTTAAGCATGGTTAGGAGTCATCTTATTGAAATCTCAAGCCTGTTTGCTTACTGCTTCTTCCTTGTTCTACCTAAAATTTGTCTGGAAATGTGTCGTGGTTTCAGCCCAGCCGGCAACAAAAGACCACGCGGCCGCTGGCTCACCGCCCCCCCCCCTCCCCCTCCGGT
>JANXJC010000049.1:5735600-5756317 GCA_027564655.1 Leptodon cayanensis
TATTCTAACAATAAACTGGCTTTCACCTGATCATATTGATCGTGAGGTGGGTCCGTGACTTCCGCGTCAACAGGTAAGCTCTGAGAAGGAGCTACCAGAATTTTCCTTTGCTCAACAATAGCAACTTTATCCTTACTTGTATTAAAAGGATGTCTTAGAATTAATTAAATGGTATCATTGAAAAAATTATGCAAGACATTTATTAGTCAGTCTGCCAGGTGTTTCTTCCAAACACATGGATGAGTTCCCCACTTGTGAAGAATTTCTGAGAACTTGTTAACAAAAATAAAGACCAATTGTTTTTCTGATTAGGTTATATTGTGGATATATAAAACCAAAATACAACATTTTAGCAAATTAAGAAAAGAATGATTTTGGTTTTGACATTACACGTTACTAGGATAAACATCTGTGTACCTAATTTGCTCTAATGAGCAACTAATGGCTAAAACATAAACCATCCAATATTAAAAAAAATATGAAGATGAGCAGTATTTGGCTTCCAATTTACATTAGTCATTCTTTAATGTTTTTTCTCCTTCAATTCTGATTACAAAGATGCACTATATTGCTACTGAGCTATAATCAGTTTAACATTTTTATTTTTAATAACAGTTTGTGTATTCATTTCAGTTTGTGATGATAATCCCAGCATGTTATGATAATTTGCATCTGACTTCCAAATGAGAAATTATTTTATTTGCATGGTTAATTTCTCTGCAATCCCCCTTAATTTCAAGATGAATGTGTTTTTCAAATTTGTCCAATTATGTAAGAAACAAACAACCAGCACACACACACCCCCCACCCCGGAATCCCTCAGAGCTCCTAAGACCTTTATAACGATGTGTTTTCAATTAATTGCCTTCAAGTCTAACTCTGTGGGAGAGTTGTTAAGCACTAACAGGTTGCATAGAGGTTGTAGAGTCTCTGTCCTTGGAGATTTTCAAAAGTTGGTTGGACACAGCCCTGGGCAACCTGCTCCAGCTTTGGAGTCAGCCCTGCTTTGAACCAGAGCTTCAGCGGCATGACCTCGAGACCTCCTACCCAAACTGAATCTTTCCCTGAGTCTATTAAATAACAGCCATTAATGAGATTATATAGTGGCATCATTGTACATTGGATTATACAGGGAAGCAATTTTCACATTTCAGTCAAACATGAGTACAATAATAAATCTTTCAAAATATCTACATTGAAAAGAAGCTTTAATGTATATGTCATGTTTGTGCATGTGTGGTTTTGCGTATACATGTTTGTATGCACATTTATATCTATGTGTACATGTACTCATCCTGTAATGTTAAACCATACTTTTTTACACATCAGACTTTGGTGCTTAACGTGCTGAGGTTTTTGAAGATTTCTTGCTATTTATATTCTATTGCCAGTTCCTTCTAATTATATTTCAATGTGATTTAATTAATGTAGACTTAATAATAAAAAAATTAAGTGTAAAGGTTGCCACAATGAGGATTGAAACTGGAGTTAGTCTACAAATCATTAGTTTTGAATAAGAACAATAAATAACATATATAAAAAGAATAACATGTTATTTCATTTAGTAAAACATTTAGCAGACTGGATTTCCTTTTTCATGCTTCTGACTTCTTAGTTATTCTAGAAAAAATTATCAGGAAATTTCTGCTTCCAGTAATGCCAGTATAAATTGAAAGTAAATCTATGATATATACTGAGTTACAGCTACCAGAGTATTTATTTCAGAACTGAATATGACTCATTTATACAGCCAATTATACAGAAAATAATGATGTTTTTGTAGTGAATTTCATCGTATCACCATCTGTTACATATTTCAGAGCAGGTTTTTAATCCAGAAGGTTACTTTACTGGAAGTGATGATAAATCTATCTATATCTTTATTACAGGACATATTAATTACATTACAGCCTTAATACTTTAGAATACCATATAATGTCCAATTCTTCATGCTCGCTTACACAAAAGTCATATTGACTTCAAGTTCTTTGCAGCCAAAATGGCTCTGGAAGCCACACCCAGCCCACGTCATACAACATACCAAAGTCTTGAAAGCACAATCTGTTCCTAAGAAATGTCATATGAAAATTTCCTAAAAGGTGATTTTGAACTGTGTAAATAGGTGGTTTTGCATGAAGACACTTACTGAGTGTCTCAATTTTCAGCTGTTTTAAGGCCCCAAAGGATTTTGGTTTTTTTTTCAAAAACGTATTTTCCATTGTTACCTGGAGTCTGTGATGTTGTTTCAGAAGATGGTTATGTTTATGGATGTAATGATACTTGTCTCTGCTGATATATCAGGTTGCGTATGACTCAGCAAGTAATGTTAACTGTAGTCCAACTGTTGTCCATGGGATACCACTTTCATTCTTTTCTTTCTGCCTCTTTCAGAAGACAATATTCAGGAAACCACAGTGCACAGATATGCTTTTAATCTTAGCATAACACACACATTTTTCAGTTAGTTGATATTGCTGCAAAGTTTCATGATTTAAGAAAAAATATTGTTTATTATCAGAGTGTGTTTTAAAAGTACCATAAAAGTCTGAAACTTTCTTTAGAAATTTTCTCATACCAGGAATTTAAAACCCAAACTTATAAAAAGGTCAAAATCTTGAAGAACTATATTTAGAAATTTGATCAAAAGCACAAAAATTAACTTTTTGTTTCTGTACATATAGAACACATTTATAGCTTTTATGTGGAACTGTGAAGGTTTAAATTTTGCTTTGTCACCTTTTTTAAAAATTAATGTTAACATTTTCATGTAAGGATTAAAAAAAAGAATTAAAACAATTAAAAAATAATTAAAAGCCATTAAAATAGAATGGATCACATGAGGCTGCATAGCTGGGAAGAGAGACACAAGAAGAGCCCAAGCTGAAGAGAAGTGAAACTTTTGAGCACCCTCACAGAAGAGACAAAAGAAGTGCCTTACAAAAGCTCTGCTTGCTGTTTGGGATAGCAGCAGCCAGACAGTGTGTATGCATTGCTCTCCCGTGTAACTTTAGTGTAACTTTTTATATAGCTTTTTCAGAAGTCTGGGACCAGCTCTGAGGGCTCTCTCAGGCTGGAACTTTGCCTGCCTCAAGGTGAGGAAGATACTGCGCTTCTCAGAAAGGGAACCTGCTGTGCTCTCTCTTGTACCAGAGGCAATTTCCAGCTCAAGGTCTTTTGAGGGGGATCTAGCAGGTATGTAGATTATTATAGGCATTAGAGATAATTATATTCTGGTTGACTTGTGAAACCATTTGCTTTGAAATAGTGCTAAACCACTCTTAATTTAAAAGTAGAAGAGATAATCCTACTTGAGCCTGATAAGGCCCAAAGTCTTTATCAGCGACATTGCTGGTAGAGAGCTTTGGGATGGAAAGGATTAACTCACCTGCTTCATTGCAAGCAGACTAAGCCTACAGAAGAGCTCCCTGGAGAATCTGCTCACATAATTGAGGGTCTAGCATCATTTAAGTGCTGGGCTTGTGTCAGCTGTGTCACCTCTGTCAGGCACCTGCAGTTTAAGTCCAGGCAGGACAGCTAGCATCAAATAGATGCTTGTACAGATTATATTTCATCATGTTCTGCTCTAAGCCTCTCCCTAGCATTTCAGGTACATTGATTCTTCATTCTAGAGATGTAGTTTTCCTTCTCATTCAAGATAAATTTAAGGAAACATGTTAGTTCCTGTATATATATCACTACAAACAGGGAGGACTCTCTTCCTTTCTCACACACATCTGAGTAAGCTGAATAATTAGGTGTAGCACCTAAGACATTAACCTCTGATAAATCTTCGGAAGAAGTTGAACTATGTAGCCCAAGGAGTTTTCCAGGATAGTAATAAAGAAAAATATACCACAAACCTAAGTTCTGCTCCATCCATTTGCTTGTTCCTATCTCTAAACAAGTCATAGATCTTCTCACCGAGCTGTTTTAGCCATATCTTTCTAATTTTTTGCCATGTTCTTTCCAGATCTTTTAATAGATAATAAATCCCATTGCTGCTATATGTAGAGGCTTGTTTCTTTTACCAGGACTCTCTTTAGGGACCTTGCTTTATTTCTGATTCTTCCACAAATCTCAAAAAAAAAAAGAGAAAAAAAATCCATGAGGACAAAAAGAAGGTATGAAATGGGATCAGACACGTGCATTATTTGCCCATTATTACTTGCCTTTGACTTAGTCTGAACACTACTTAGCAACAGCTGAAAACATCAGTGTGTTATCAACATTCTTCTCACCCTGAACCCAAAACATAACACTATACCGACTACTAGAAAGAAAATTGACTCTATCCCAGCCAAAACTAGGACAAGAGGACACATCCTCTTCAGGACTTTTCAAGTGAAAATATAAGATATTTATGAGGGATTTTGAAGGAAGGGTATTCCCAATATGCTCTAAAAAGTTCCCCTCACTCCTTTCATGGCTCACGTCATTTTCACCTGTGTGGAATTCAGCATGGAGTTAAATATTACAGTTAGCTGAGGCGTTTTCTCTGGGAATGCTAGTGAAATAATTAATCCACATGACCCAATGCAAATATCCAAACCATATGCATATAATTAAAGTGGTTTTAATCAGTTTTGATTGAGTTTAATCAAACATTTACTTTGTTTTTTCTCATTGCTTATAATTATGTAATTTGTTGTGCTGAAACAGGAAAACCAAGACATTTACCGAGCACTGTGAGTGGAAGGCACTGTGCAACTTTGTAGGCGGTCATGTAATACATACTAAATTCAGTAGGGTTCACAAGACCACTTTCTGTATTCCCATCTGTACTCAATAAACTCTGCAAACACTTCTTAACACCTTATAACAAGCACAAGATCATTATTAAGCTAGAATGCACTACATGAG
The DNA here is from genome assembly GCA_027564655.1 of Leptodon cayanensis. NCBI lineage: Eukaryota > Metazoa > Chordata > Aves > Accipitriformes > Accipitridae > Leptodon > Leptodon cayanensis. The sequence goes on from JANXJC010000049.1 coordinate 5,740,461, forward strand.
AAAAGACAGAATGGTGCTAAGGATTTAAGCTTATAGAGTATCAAGTGATTCCTTAGGTATAAACAACTGAATACTCCCCATAAGCAGACAAGACCATGGGCTGAAGAGGAAGGCAGAAGTTCACAGCAATTGCTTTTTCCCTGACTTGAGAGAAAATGCTTTTTTTACCCCAAACCTTAGAGCTGTCTGAATCACAAACATGAGAGAGACTGATCAGACACCTCAGAGACAGTGGAATAGCCCCACTGACCATCCCCTCTTGGACCATGGGGTTTGGGAGAAACACTTTCTTCTAATTTCCTATCATTTCTACTTCCAAGATTTACTATCCTGCTATAAAAGCACTCTCTCTCTCTCAAAAAAAAAAAAAAAATCAGCAAATGCCCATTTGACAAAAACCTTTATATTCACAGAAAATTTTCATTTCAGCTACAAAGGGAGATTCTTGGCTGTTGGGAATGGGGAGGTTCTCAATCTGTTCACAATCTGAGGACAAATTGTCTACTGTTTTCCCATAAGAAGTCATAATAAAAACCATACAGAAAACAAATCATTCACCCATCCACTTCAATAATAAAAAGTACCTCAGAAGTCTATGCTTTCAGTGGTAAAAATAAATAAGATAAATCAATATTATTTATAAAAATAATGAATTAAAATAAATTAATATAAATAATTTGATGGATTAATCTAGCACTATTTTTCTTCTGTGAATTTACCTGCCTTTCTCAAGGTGTTATTTATTATTGAAAGTAAAGAATTTGGACCTTTCTTTTAACTGTGAGAGCACCACAGTCAATATAGTTTAAAACTGGGAAGGAAAAACTACAGAAAAGAATGGATTTTTTTAATGCAGCAAACAGGCCTTCTACGTGAAGTTCATAACACTTTGTGTTTTCCTGTACAGTCAGGCTGATTCCCATGAAAGCTTGCTATGGTTCTGAGTATTTTTGTTCTTTTTAAGACCTTTCCTCAGTTCTTTGTTTCTTCTTTCTTCTCTGGCATTCCATTTGATTCAGAAAGCTTTGAGAAAAAAAATTATCAACCATAGGTATTGCTTTCCATTATTAACCCACAGACATTTTTCTAAGGCATATCTCATTTAAGCTTTTCTAATCTGCTGATTAGTTCCATATTAAACTAAATCAATATTATTTGTGCTATACCCATTGCAAGAACTAGATAAATAAATATGAAGCAAAGAAGAAGTATCCCACAACAAGAATTTAACAATCAAACTCTTACCTGATCAGGTGAAGACTATATCCACACCTATACAATAGCTATGAATAGTCCAAAATAATTCCACATTTGCCACAGATGGTATTTAACATTCATGGTTTCTAAAATTTCCAATTATATATACATAAATTTATGTTCTAAAGGCTCTGTGAGATATTTTATTATAAAAAGAGAAGCTGGGAGTACAAAAAAGGCCTATGCTTTCCCTCTGAAATTTTAATCAGTAATGTGAAGATATATGTTATACAAAAGAAGCAGGCAGGATGGGACAAATACATGCACTGGTCTTCTCTCAAGACAGCCAGATAAATAAAAAACAAATTTAGACATTGATCAACTGAATAAAGCCTAAAGTATTGTATTTGTCCTGCACTGAAGAGCATCAACTGAGAAACTGTGTAACATCATAAAACTGTCAAAAATAAAAACAATCCATAACAACTCATCCAGAATGACTCTGTTTCTTAAGGACAATTATTCCTAAAGGAAAAGAAAAGAAAGTAGGAAAAAAAATATGCAAAGAGATACTATTATTCATGAGGTCTGGGAAAATTTGAAGGAAGGAATAGAGAAAACACAAGAATCAAAATTTTTGCACAGTTTGATTGCAGTAAAACCTGTCTAATAAAGGAGATAGCAAAAAAAAAGTCAATCTAAACTTGATTATCATTTAGCATACATACTTATTGTTAAACCCCTTGCATTTAGAAAATTCTGTGCTTTGTAAACAAACAATCATCTCCATCTTCATAACAGATTTTTCTGCTTACATCAGCTGGAGAGGAAAGTACCAGTTTCCCTGTAAGTTTGATCAACCCCATAGGCTTCAATCTCTTTGAGACACTTTTCAGTATTAGCAGTACAAACAGAATATGATGATGCAATTTGTTAAAAAGACATCAGTGGTACTACTTGCAGAAGGAAGTGTTATAAAAGTAAACTGTTCCAAAGATGTTGAGAAGAGTTTGCATTTACCCAACAAGAATGAAAGATATGATTGTGCATATGAGCAAACATCATCCCATCCCCACAGCACTAAAGTCCACAGTCCCAAATGAAATCAGTGGGACCCATCATCTATCAGATCACAAACTGTGTTCCTGAAGGGAAACTTTTGTATGGTACAGAGTGTCATTGTTTCATTTAATGGTAATTCTCTTCTGAGTTTCACTGTCTTTTTTAAAGTTGTTAGTCTTTATTCATGTAAGGAGTATATGCAAAACAGCTTTGTGGACCATATTAATTTACCCAAACTCTAACCATGTCTTCAGTAAAGTTGGCAATCCTTTTGAAATTGATATCACTGCTATCAAAAATTTACGAAACTGAGTCCAGCCTTTGCTTAGATCACACAGATGAAGAAGAAATAGAAGGAAAAAAGGAGTTACAGGTTGTTTGTTTAGGATTGTGTTTTAGTTTCTTTGGTTAAATTTTATTTTCTTCTCCTGCATACTGTGGAGTTACATCTATGTCCTTTGTCACAGGTCGCATATCTATGTCACAGGTATTGCACACTCTAAGAAACAGAAACCAAGCACCCCTTCATGCTTAATGAGCTGAAAAAGGAAACTCTTGGAAAACTAACTCTAGATATATATTTAGCTTTTACACTAAGTACCAAGGTTTCACAAACACTAAGCCCTAGTGACACCCATTGACCTGCAAGTCAAACCTTTATTTTAGGAATGTAACATAAACAAGGACAAAGGTTAAACCTAGGTAAGAGTTTTGGGAACATATGTTTCACTGAAACTCCTAGGCACTCTCAAAAGAACCACTAAAAATTGAAGTTATAATTTAGGGAGAGGTTTTTCAAAAGTTCGATTGGCACATAGTTTTAAAAGTCAGATATGGAAAGTGGCACAGACAGCTTCCAAGAGAATTTTCAAAAGCATTGGGACTCATACAAGAGTTGTATATTTGACACTTTTTAATCCCCCGCTTAGTGCTTGTCTGCAGTTTTTATGGCTAGATATTAGTGGACTGATTTAAAAAAAAAAAATAAAAATTAAAACCACTAATATCTTGGAATATCTCAATTAAGAAAATGTAATGTCAGATGATCTCACCTTTATAGTTGCAGAAAGCATACAACCTAGCTTCTCCTGTCGTATATATACATGCATGAGTGATTATATATATATATATGTGAACCTTTGGAAGGTTCATTCAGTTTTTAAAAATCTACACTTAGCATACCATATTGAATGCCTTTCAGTGGTATTTTTCATTTAAAGTCAAAGAGGAACTTTTTCAGTCTTGACAATATTTTTTATATTTAGCAATATGTGCTATAAACACATAATGACTTTATTTCCCCCGTCAGCTATCTTTAATACTATACTCTTCAATGAAAAAGTGTAATTGAGCAGATTACCAAAGCTCATGATTGGACTGTCTGTATGCGCATGTGAGAATGCGTTCACTTACTTATTTTCATGAAGATTGCGCAACACATCTTCTACACTACAACTGGAAAGTGAAAATGTGTGTAGACATGCCTGAATACTTTTTTTTTTTCACAAAGTGAATTGTTAACTGACCTAAAAGCCTGAGTGCTGAAAGCCAATATTTATGTGAATATTCAAAAATATGAACAGTCAGATTTTGTCATCTCCTGTGTTAAAAATGTTCACCAAACCATTATGTACTGTGGCTTTATCTCCCAATACTTTTAATTCTTCCTCATATCATAATGCATCTTATTAATGTGAGGCATGTTATAACATTTTTCCCCTATCTGTTCAAAATTTCAACAAGGAAAACTTTCAACAGGAAATTAATGAAATTATGCCTGTCAAGATCACTTTTTGGGGCGGGGGGGAAGAGGAAATCTGCTGTAAGCTTCTCTTTATTCCACAAGATGGAGCTCAATCACTATATTACAATTCTGTAAGACCGAGACGACTATTGTCCCTTTCACATTCTCTTGCGAGAATAAGCAACAGTCAAGACTAAGTGTGATGTAATAGTCCTGTATTTATGGATGACAGAAATGTCTGCCAAAAACACTGCTTGGATCCTACCGTGGTGTATCCGCAACCAGCATGCAAGTTCTAAACTTAAGATTTAAAGATCAATTGTTATTTTATAGCAGTAACAAGATTTTATTACTATATGACATTTAGATTCAGAATCTAGCACTTATGCAATAGAACAACACAAAGATTTGCCATACAGGGAGAGTTTTCTCCTGGGTAGACATAATGATTGCATCTTTGACCCAAAAAGGAGCTTGACTGTTTATGTAAAACCAAACTCCAGAATCCAAATTACAACCTCAAAACATGAACCAGCTAGAGTTTTTCTCTGACTATCATGTCTCATTAAGAGTAAGAGCAAGGGTCGCCAGGTTATCCTATAGTAATTCTGTGACTGAAAAGTGTAGGTGTCTGCAAAGACTCCACTTTCTCTGTGTGGGTAGCACACACAATCAACGTGATATTTCACAGCAATACCTGTGAATTACAGAATCACAATTTGGCTGGAAAGGACCTCTGGAACTCATCTAGTCCACCCCTTATGCAAAGTCAGAGCAGGGACAACTTCATGTAGGTCTGCTTGTTGTTAATAATGTGTCCAGCTTTCTGAAAGGTGATGACAATCTGTAATCCTGACTGTTCAGTTAAAAATACGGGCTATGTACTTCCAATATTTGAATAGAACTTTCAGTAGAAATATCAATCTTTCAGCTACAGCGTGTTGGCACACATATTCTGTGAAATACTGAGCACCTGTAAAAACTGTGGAAGTAGATCAAAATGAGATGGAAAGCTTTTAAGTTTCATTAAAGGACACATCCAAAAGCCTACTTGATGTATGCTGCTTTGGTACATCTGCCATGGAAAGAATACAGTAGGCAAGAAGATTTTTAACCTTGACAATTATGTCAGTTAGAACAACTTTAGAATCCAGAAACCTCATTCAGCTAACACACAGCTAAGGCAACCTCATTCAACATTGCAGCTAATTTTGCAATGTTTTGATATGCCTTAAGTGAAGTTTCATGCATTTTCAGTTGTTGGATTACCATTTACCTTTGTTTCTGTGAGCACAGTGGGCGAGATCTAACATAATATGGTTTCAGAAGCACAGAACTCAACCATCCCCTTTTTTCTTTCCATGAAAGCTTTTGTGGGCTCACAGATATTGCAGTAATATCGATCAGCTTTCACCCAAAGCAATAAAATGATAAAATAGAATTTAAAAAGTCACACTTTCATAGCATTTTCCAATTCTACTTTTTTTTTACCAGTCCTAGTCCACAGCAATTTTGTACATCTCTCACCCAGTTCTTACCCTCATCCATGTTCTGAACAAATATATCACGTAAACTTCTCACGCTGTACTACTATACTCTTTACCTTTATGTCAGTACAAACTCAAGATTCTTCCTTTTTCTGTTTTCCTTCATTGTTTTCCTCCCTTTCAAACAAGTCCAAATCCAAATCCCACACCCATAGTTCTGCAACCAACTCTCTGACATTATATTCTTTTACTATTGCCATCCTGCATGCCTATTATTCCCATCCCACTTATCTATCCTTCTGAGAACCTCCACCAGGTTTGTGCTGTCTTTGTAATTGTTCTCCTTTTCCTTTCTCTGGAACGTTTCCTCCACCCATAGAATAAAATATACTAAAATAAAATGGAACAAAAATACAGCCATTCACAGCACTTTTACTGCCATCCAAGCTTCTGATTTATGGAGACCTGGATCATTTAATGCGATCCTCTCGTCTTTGCACCTACCCATTGTAGACCAGATCAGGCTGTTGGTGTTGGGACACTCCCCTCATCATTTCTTGCAAACCCTCTCAGTTCTTCTTTCACTTTCAACACTTGCAGGAAGTCTCCTCTCTTCTTTACAACTGCTGCCATATCCTATCACTGCAAATCATCTCATGACATTTCAGCTTTCCTCTCTAATTTCAGCTTCGATCTCTCTCTCCCTCCCTCAGCATCCTGCACTTTTCCTTAGCTTCTTTGTTAATGATCCATTTGATCCATTTCACTGCTGCTTCTCTCTTCCTTTGCCCCGATTCTTTACCTCAGCTCTCTGACTTGCCAAAATGTTCATCCTTTACATTTCATGCTTTCATTAAGCTCCACTCTCTTTTTCTGTCTGATTACTTTCTTGCTGAGTTTTCCTTGTTCCAGCTATCAGCTAGTCTCTCTCATCACTCATCATCGGGCTTCTCTGTCTTCCCTTGTGACATTGCAGAGCAATTTCTTTCGACAGCACTGGTAAGTGCCTTATGATTACACTCTTTTGGATTTTTTTTTTTTTTTTCATTTCCTGCGATGGAACTGATGGGCATTTTTCAAATATGCCTTATCAGTTAGGCTTCAGAAAATAGTCCCCCTCTCTCAGCTGCAGAGGACAGAAATGAGTGTGTTCACTTGCAGTACATGAAACATTTTTTTCAGTTTCTCCTTTAAATGTGGATTTTTATGTAGATCATTCTCTTCTCATTGCCTTAGCTATCAGATTCTGGAAAGGGTTGTATTTTCAATCCAAACAAGAAGGATTTTGCAGAAAAATGTTTAGTTTCCAGCCTTGATGTATGCACTATATAACGGTGAAAAGATTATTAGACTAAAGCAGTAAAGTTTCCTTCACACTCAGGTGAGTATCCCACTTGCTGGATTACACAGCATTTTTCTCTCCTTTCCTGACTTTCTCACATCCACAGTGGGGTATTTAATTACCCAATGCTAAGTGGAACAACCTTGAAAGGTAGATGTAGATGTCTTCTATAAATAAAACCTAGCACACCACAGAGTGCCTTACTATGTGTTACATCATAAAATGCCTAATGAGGTAATTACAACTTTCCCATAGAAAGTGAGAAATCTGGGTACGCATTAACTCAAGAGAGAAGGGAAATAAATGAAGGAGGACTCAGTGGATAATGGGATCAAAAGGAGGCCTGAACTGAGTAATACCATCCTGAGATTCCTAATTCTCAGTGAATGTTATAGAGTGAGCTAAATTCGGTTCAACTAACTGAACTAGGCAGATGCCAAAAAGTTAGGAAGTCAAATGCTTTATGTCAGTCTGAGGGTTCACTTTTGAGGTTGCAAACTTTGAACAGAAAAATTCTTCAGTAGACATAATTGAGGATGGTGTCTGATTGAGTCCATATGCACTCATTGAAAGACAAAATTATATTACAAAAATTGAAAAATGAGAACAGGGATCCGTCCTTTTATAGAGAGTATTAGAATAGACTCTAATCTGAGTCACCTAGTTAGCAGGGGTTCAAACTGCTACCGCTGTTTCCTTTCACATGCCTAAATACCATTTAACAGTGTTCAGAAGATAATAACTATCACATAATTGGCATATTTGGTTGATATGGGAAACCATGCATAAAAAAGAGGAAGATAGATCCTAGTAATTCAAGAGATTCTAAGTATCCTTGTAATAAATTATATCTGTGTTTAAAAGTGAAAGGAAAATATACTTATTCAACAGAACAAGTCAGAAAAAAATTGTTTGAAAAAGTAGTAAATTAAGCCCACAGTTGTCCACATAGTGTTGTTTAACTTACTGCAGCAACACTCTTACGACATATGTTGTATGACTGTACACTGTTATCTGGATTAGTCACTTTTCTTCGCAACCATAGAAAAATGATTAATAGTTTCAAATAGTGGCAGAGTGAAAAATCACTTGAGTTTTTTTACCACTTCTCTCTCTTGAATTCACTGTCTGCGCTTCCAGAAACATCAGAGAATGGAACAAAGGGGTTTGAAATGGCTGTTTTGTAATTCTTTGCATTTCATTCATTATCAAATGCAAATTGACTTTGAACGTGGCTAGATAACGACCTTTAGTTCAACCTGAGGAACAGAAATATTCCCGACTCTACAACAAAGCTTTTAGTCATGAGTGGGATTAGGCAGGTGTTAAATGGGAGATCTAACCTCTGGTTGGAGGCACCTCAGTAGCAGATAGGTTCCCATTTTACATTCCTGAGAACCTGTGTCAAACTCTGACCTGTCTTAATTCCATTTCCTATTCACCAAAACAAAACAAAGAAACAAACAAGCAAAAACATGCCTTTGACAGCACATCTTAGTTTTGGTTAATAGCGAGACAGAGGAGTGTAAAGCTCCCCTCGTGTTAGACATAGGACTGAATAGATGCAATCTTCGGTCTTCTCTCTCACAGTCGTACTTAGATTTTGTTGCCAAAAGTATTGATCGTATCCGTCACTCCACACGTGCACACCCCTGCCTTTGGTGGAAGGAAGCTGGAAGGAGTGGGGGAAGGCACAGGAGAGGAAGCACGAGAGGCAGAGGGCACAGACCTTACTGCAGGGATCTCAGCTTTGCTCTGACACATGGAGTGATACCCCACTATTCATGGGATTTGACAACATGACACTTCCCCAGAGTTTCGCACTCAAGAAAGCACATAGCATTCGGCAGCAGCACTTGCATAGACGTGTCTTGAGAGAAATCTACTGCCCCTGGATGGTGACTCAGACAGAATACGTGAGGCAGCTCTTCTGCACTGTCTTCAGTGAAGAGAGGCTCCTACGTTACATATTGCAAATTTCCCTTGAGGAAGCAGCTGAATATTTGTCTTGGCACAGAGGTACCAGTTGAACTCCTGACTTTGTTTTCTGACATTGTGCTTTCATTTTCAACTGAAAAAAAAGTCATAGTTGGAATATTATGAAGAAATGGGAGACTGAAGATATGATTTAAAAATACGATCATCTGATCAAAATGAATAGGGATTAAGCACAACTTTGCAGATACAAATTTTCCAAAAATATGGAGGAGAAAAATGTATTAAAGTATATCATTTTACCAATCTATTTTTCCATCTGTTTTGTATTTTTTATTGAATAGGTTTTTTTGTTTGTTTGTAGGTTGTTTTTTTTTTAATGTAGATTTTCTGTAGCATTTTAAAACTTGTGTGGGGCAGGGACAGCACGTTATATGCAGGATGGAAGATAAATTGGAAAATTATAAATAATGAACAAAGAATATTTTCAGCAAAACGTTTTGGTATTTAAATTCTATAAATTTCATTATTTTAATGGAAATCAAATACACAAATACCTTTGGAAATCTGTCCCAGAAATATTATACTGTATAATCAGGTACAGCTGAGAGGAATGAATTAAGAGATTTGCTTGATTAAATTCCCAGTTACTGTTGCACTGAGTATTTGTGCCAGCAGATGCTTTTAATGAACCTGGGATTTATAATACAAAAGGGAAACATAAGGAAAACAAGGTTACACGTTAAAGAAAAAAGGTAGTAACATGGAAACTCACTACAGAGCTTGATTTAAGGTATGACCTCTCTCCCAAGCTTCCTTTCCACCCGCTGGCTCCCCAGGCAGAACACCGGCATCAGAGTGTCGGGGTGGACAACTCCAGCACAGCCTGTACAACCGCTGTGGCAAAATACAGGATGTACTCCAGCCAGTGCTGGTTTTATTCAGATGTTTAGGGTTTTTTTCATTTTAACTTAATGGGAAACTGTTCCTTCTGATTAGGTGACACTGACTATTTTGATGCATAAAAAGAAGAGCTTTAATTGTAGCACCGGGTTTTGTACTTGTTTGAGAGAAACATTGAGCTGCATCATACCTTTTTTTTATTAAATGCCAGTCTATCTTCAGATCATCTTGGGAAATAATATGTCTCATCCATAACCACGTCCATCTACCTTAACTACTCAATTTTTCACTTGCACTGAATTCTTTGGTGTCTTGTTATGTTACTTACAAGATGTACATTTTATTCTTACCAGAACTTTCTTGTGTTATATTTTTTTTCTCTTTTGTATGATTTCCTTCACAGCTCCTTTTCCTTTCTGTAAGTTACTATACAAGGGTCTTCTCATCCTTTCTCTTCTCTATCTCTCAGACTCTTTTCCCTTTTTCTCTTTTTCCATTTTCATGTATATTCACTGTCATGCTCTTTTCCTTTTTCTTTCTCCGGTTCATTCATGGTTTCTGTTCCTCAGCAACTACTTAGAGCCAAGGACCTGCCAAATATGTGTTTTCATAGTTTACATACATTATCGTATACTCTCTCTACCTTCACATAATTTGAAGTTTCTATTCCCCATCTTCTTTTTCTGTATGCTAATTGATTAATTCTGTTGTTAATTGATATTTTAGGAACTCAGATACTTCTGAGATCCCTTCCCACCAATTTAGGAAGAAAATAAGCATGGGACTGGGAAACTAGTGATCAAGGGGACATATATAGCTAATATTACTTTCAGTGTTACTGTAAGATACAGGATGTAGACAATTTGGGATGCAAAATAAGGAAATCAAATGGAATCCTGAAAACACAGACTGGAGTCTGAAGGAATTGCAAGGACCAGTGGAATTTGTCCTCTTTCAAAGTAAGATAGACAATCTTTGATCTGACAGCTATATTAACCCTTTCCTCTTGAGAGGTGGGCCCATGTAAACCTCATGAAGTTCAACTAGGCCAAGTACAAGGTCCTGCGCATGGGTCGGGGCAATCCCAAGCACAAATACAGGCTGGGTGATGAGTGGGTTGAGAGCAGTCCTGAGGAGAAGGACTTGGGGGTGTTGGTTGACGAGAAGCTCAGTGTGACCTGGCAGTGTGAGCTTGCAGCCCAGAAATCCAGTTGTACCCTGGGCCGCATCAAAAGAAGCGTGGCCAGCAGGTTGAGGGAGGTGATTCTGCCCCTCTACTCCACTCTGATGAGACCCCACCTGCAGTACTGTGTTCAACTCCGGGGCCCCCAACATAAGAAGAACATGGACCTGTTGGAGTGAGTCCAGGGGAGGCCCATGAAGGTGATCAGGGGGCTGGAGCCCCTCTCCTATGAAGACAGTCTGAGAGAGTTGGGGTTGTTCAGCCTGGAGAAGAGAAGGCTCCAGGGACATCTTATAGCAGCCTTCCAGTACCTAAAGGGGGTCTACAGGAAAGCTGGAGAGGGACTTTTTACAAGGACGTGTAGAGATAGGACAAGGGGTAATGGCTTTAAACTGAAAGAGGGTAGATTTAGATTAGGTATGAGGAAAAAATTCTTTACTGTGAGGGTGGTGAGGCGCTGGGACAGGTTGCCCAGAGAGGCTGTGGATGCCCCATCCCTGGAAGTGTTCAAGGCCAGGTTGGATGGGGTTTTGAGCAACCTGGTCTAGTGCAAGGTGTCCCTGCCCATGGCAGGGGGGTTGGAATTAGATGATCTTTAATGTCTCTTCCAACCCAAACCATTCTATGATTCTATAATCATTGCTTACTTTCCTATTACAGAACCTTATTTACAGGTTGCTTGCATGGAGCAATACTTACTCACTGAAGAAATAACAACAGAAGTTTTAATTTCTTCTTGATTTTAAAATGAGGAGATGTGCAGCTCCATGTTTTTCCTCCTCACAGTTATTTATGTATATGTATACATAACTTTTTTCTTTATTTGTAATGCAAATTGTTTGCTATGTTACAAATGCAGCCATTTACCTATGCATCACTTAATTAAGAATTCACAGTATTGCAAATTAATGCATTAATCAACTTTCTTGTCAATATATCTCAAGTAATTTAACATTTATGATGCAAACCATTAGTAATACTGCCTCACCCCTGGGAATTTGACAATTTAACCACTGCCAGCATCAGCTCATTTCAATAGCTATTAAAAAGAAAAAAATAAGGATAATTTTTCATATGCTTGGTGATTCATAATAGGATCTGGTACCATTCTTTTTCTGAAAAATCAAATATGAAATTATTCAAATACAGTAATATATTTAAATGTATTCCTAACACTGAGCTATTGTAGGTTAGACAGGGAAGTCCATAAAGATAATGGCATTAGTGTCAGGAAACAAAAGATCCTAATACAGTTCATAATAATTGTAATTTCGGAATGGTTCAAATTAGATCCCAGAGGAAAGAAAATCACTATTTGGTAAAATAGGCTTGTACGCAGAAGGTAACAGTAGCCATCTGACATAAATTACTTTTCTGCATTCCATTTTTTGCCACAAAAGAGTAGATTCTTGGAAGCTACTCGGAAGCCATTTAATGCCAAAGGAATAGTAAAAAAAAACCAAACAAACCCACCAAAAACCTCTTCAACTTCATAATTAGATGAAAAGGTAAGAATTAAAATGTTTTACTAGCATTTTTAGTTCACAAGAGCAAAATTTTGCAAAGCAAAGATAGAATATTCACATTGTACACTGCTGTACTTCCAATATTTTATCTAGGATTCCTTAAAAAACGCAACCAATCCCTCATTCTTTCATATGTTAAATCTCTTTGAATATATGTGCTTTGGAACAAGAAGAAGACAAGCTTATGACAACACTTTTCAAGCAAAAAAAGCTCTTTTGAAGTCACAATTAAATTCATATACTTTTAATTGGGATGATAATTATCAGAAAAGTTTGCATTGAGAAAAGTGTTTATGAAAAAGGCATTGAATCTTTGACTTATGCCTTATCTGCTGCCATGACTGTGACCTTTAGATAGGTTTTAAAGTCTGTGCATATATGATCAGTACATAGCCTCTGATCTTATTACAGGAGTGGCTTTTAAGATAGATCAAAGAGATGGAAGGCACCATAAGAGGTAACCAAGGTTGTGCATATGCCTCAAGCCCACACCAAGTATGTCTAAACTATATCTGATGTGCTTATCTGGATGGGTAAACAGGATTCAAAACTAGAGCAGTATCATTGGTCTGATTTTCAAACTTTTATGAGTGGATCAATTACTAGAGCAGGCTCTCAGAAGGCTGAACATAAGGATTAGCTTGGTGACCTATACAAGATTTACAGCAAAACCCTAGGTAAAGGAGTGCACGAGTTCAGAAATAAGCCATTATTTTTTGTTTATTTCCATGGTTGGATTTTATCCAACTAGGCTGCTGCAGGAATCTGCACTTCTGAACTAAGTAATCATCAATGTATCACGAGAACATTGGTAGCAGAAAGACTGGAATGTGCTACTCACTGGTGTAAGCAAATACTGGAAAGTATGTAAAATTTGCAGGATGCCAAGATCAGGATAGCTCCCCAACTCAGAAAGACAGAATACCGTTTTTTATCTTCCACTGCCTTCTGTAGTTTCCTGTAAAACTCCTTATTTAACTTCAGGCTCTCATGTGCTTGCTTCACCCTACTTTACTGACGTTATATGCATTTTCCTTCCCACAATTATAACTTAATATCTTTCATTCTTCTGATGAGTACGCATCATTCAGAATGAAAATTCAATTTTTGTCACCAAGCTCAGTTAAGAAATGGATAAACATGTTAGCATAAAACAGGGAACATGAGGTACTTAAAATTTATTTTTAGCTTTACATATGCCAGTAACAATTTGCTAAGAAATTAGTATTTTATCTAACAACATAACCTAAGTTTTTGACCTCAGAATAATACTGATACAAATATTTAGACATTAACCACCAAGTTTATCTTGCAGTATAGAGATGCTTCAACATAGACCATTTAAATGTTTTTTCCTCTGGGGGTGGGATTGGGGGTGGTGTGCAAAACAAAAGCAAACAGCAACAATAAAACCAAATCCTTCTTGATATGAAAGAAACAAATAATTTTTCCATGGTTCTAAAACATATCTCACAATTATCTGTTCCTCTGTGTAAGCAGCTCAGTCTTAAATAAAAATACAATTTCTTCCTTTGACAATATTTCTCTCCTTTGATCAGTGGTTTATATGGCTTTTAACTTTTTCAGTTCCACTGTACCATGTTGTCATTATTCCTTCTTGGGAAAACGTTTGATCTTTGTGAGAACATGCTGTGGTTTGAAAATAATGACTTTGGCTTAAGTAAGGGAAGCAGAACCATATCCAAAAGCATGCAGAACAACGATGCTTTTATCTCCAGGCAATGTCACATTAGTGGCTGTGTGCTCAGCAGGAATCGAAGGCTTATCCAACATATTTGCTTTGAAAATTTCACAGATAGCAATGTACAAAAACATTAATTTGAAAAACTGGTAGTTACTATGCACTAAGGCAATAACAGAATTATAGTAAATGGCATATTCAAGTAAGTGAATAAACATATTTTTTAAACTAAATAGTCCTGTTTTTCTGTTCCCACTAAGTTACATTTTTGGATAGTGTGCATCTGCTTTGGCCAGTAATTTACACTGACTTCTAACTCTGACAATTTTATCTATTCCATGGAGTAAAAGCTTCTAAATTGTTTTCTTCTGCCAAGAAAGGACTTGTTACATATCTTCTCAAATAGAACCATCCTAAATCACTGTTCCTTCCGTCAAAAAACATCTTTCCATTGACTCCAATATCCATTAAAGTCTTCAGGATTCATTTTCTGTAAACATCTGGGGCATTTATTATACTGACAAAATGTAATGGAAATTAAATGTCAATGCAACTTACACATGCATCTGAAAAGTATTGCCTGATTTAATGTAACAGTCATAGCTCAGAAGCAAAGATGTCATTTCAGTTATTCATGAACCAACCACAAACAGAAAAAAAGTATCTCTGAGGAAACTGTGATCTTTTAATGTGTGTTACAGGATCAGTCTGAGAGTCTGAACTTGGCTGAGTGAAGTATGGGCTGGGAATGTTTATTCCAACTCCCGTGCAGTGAGAATGAACAGTTCCTTTTCAGATACCTGACAACGTTACTATGCCATGCATTATATCACGGTTGTTTATTTGGCATTTGACAAGACACATACCACAAAAGGAAGAGTCCTCTTCTGCTTTGTTAAAAGCAGTTTCTGGACCTAGGGATAAAAGAGCTTTTAAATAAGTTAAAAAAAAAATTATAGTTTTCAAGAAACCCCAGAATTATTATTTTTTCATCTTCCCTTCCCAGGGATGTATCCTCTAATATTTCTGTAACAACAGTTGTTGATACTAGCAGTGTATGATGAGTATGAGCCAGAGAAGGGGCCTGGCTCATGGTGTCTTCCAGCATTGTATTTCCTATTGCAAATGTTGAAGATAGATAAATGGATGATTGGTCTGACCTAATAAGACATGTCTTCTGTTCTGATGTTCTCCTGCGCAGTTGCTGCTTATATTTCCCTCTGTGTCTAGCCTCTACTTAGCATTCTTTTCATCTTGTCCAAGACTGTTACAATAGGTTACTGTGGGATACCTGCAAGACAATGGTCACATAGTGAGCAATCCTGACACTCTGAGTTTGGACTACGTGACTCTGAGAGAGTAGGCCTCCGGTCACTCAAGAACGTTTGCGGTTAAAAAGTATGTTGAGCAAGTAATGCAAGAACCTCAAGAGTTAGAGTTGTTAGGATCAGTCATCATGGATGCCTGTGTGATGTTTAATTACACCTATAACACCACTCGAAAGGGTCAGAATGTAAATGCTATGCTTTACCTGCTAACCAAGGCTATGCTTTACCGGAGGGGATGTTTTTAACTTGTGGGGACATTTCTTTGAGCCTGATTATTTAGAGTTAGCATAAGTAGGCCACAGTTAGCATGACTGGGCCGGAGTACGTGACAGCTGCAGTATGAGCGAACCTTGAACCACCAGAAGAACAATGGACATGAGGAACTTGGACAGTGGAGCAATCAATAAACAAGATAACAGAACTGCAGAGGCAGGAAAGAGCTGCAAGA
>JANXJC010000049.1:5767694-5791481 GCA_027564655.1 Leptodon cayanensis
GGCTGGTATTGGCTCTGTCGAACACAGGAGAAGCTTCCAGCAGCTTCTTACAGAAGCCACCCCTGTAATCCCCCCCACCTCCACTACCAAAACCTTGCTACTCAAAGCCAATACATAAGGTTCTTGCAAATTACTAGATAGGCAGTTTGATATATTAAATGAGCTACCTGTAAATAAGAGCAAAGTTCATTTATTAGCAGGAATGAAAAAAAAATCTCTAAAGAAAGCATAAATAAGAGAAATTGCAAGTGTTGAAAATGTCAGTATCAATACACACTTTAACATTTTTTTTATATTTTAAGGCACTTTGTCTGTTTATACTATAGTTTTCAACTGAAAATACTGTCCTGAACGTTAAAATTAGGGCCCCTGGTTTGTGAGCTGAAGCTTTTATTTAAGCCCCTGGAAGGGCATTGCCTGTGAGAACACCAAAACTTCTTGGATTAATAAAGTGATCTAGTGGAATAGGCATTGCCACTAAGCAGTCTTTTAAAGTGGCTGTGGTTTTCCAGGGATCAGAAAAGTATTCCTTTTCTCAAATGAGATCAAAATTCATGAATCAGTGAGTCTAGAGGAATAGGCCAAGTTGCCTGGTGAAGACGACACACTTTTTTGCCATGCTGCCAACACCAAGTCAGCTAACACCGTTACATACCTTTTCTTATTCTGTAGTGCATACCAGGGAACAGCCTAGGAGACAGGAAATGTAGCCTTAAAATCTATAAAGGAGAAGAAGGAGCTGAAAGTTAGAACTCACACATATACATATGCTGCACCACCTGCTCTTTGGTGTAAAAGAGGAGTAGCACAAGCACTGACATTTCTGGGAAATTAGCTTTCTTGGCTTCTTTATAAATATTCAGCATAAGAAGTGGAACATGCTGTGCCAAAGCAAATAACTGCCCTTCTCCCATTCTTGCCCCCCACTTTTTCATATATCACTAGAAAATCTGAATAGGGATTTGGTTCACTCCAAGGTAAGTTTGGCTTTTGTGTCAAGGTCTTGAATACCCCAAGATCCTCTGCAGTCCTCAGCCTTGACCCCTCCCTGCACTACGCCATGGGTATTCCTCTTCTTTGCTCCCTTCTCTTGCTGAGCCTTGACTTGCTGAGCCTTGCCTTGCTGACATGACTTGGACCTGCTTTGTCACTGTGGATTTGCACGGCCATCACGGGGCTGTTGCCCAAACTTGTCTCCTCTTATTGGTCCTGGTCTGTCCTCCTTGCTCAGGTCCTGCTGGACTGGACCCTTGCTGATGAGGACATTGGTCCTCCCTGCCTCGCTGTCACTATTGGCTCTTGCTTACATTCCACTTCATGAAGCAGCCCAACCTTGCTGTTCCCTGACTTCTGTTCGTTGTTTTTTTGTTTTTGTTGAGGTTTATTTATTTATAATTATTATTCAGCAGATAGCTTCTCAGCTGAAGCTAAAAGGTCAATTTATGGAGATTGGGTTCCTCTTATTCCCAATTCAGCAGCTTAGTGAAAAACTTATTAGACACTTATTGAATAAAGTATTGCTCAGTGGGGTGTTGATCTGCATTTAGTCTCTTATTAAAGATCAGCATTAGTGAAGGATGGAAGGACTTGCTATTTTTCCACAGAAAAGCAAAACTCAGGAACATTTGCATTGTTCAAAACTTCTGGCAAATCTCCAAGGTCTGGTAGAAGTATAAAAAGACGCAAAGTGGGTGAAAAAAGCCCCAACATAGCATAAGTTAGGAAACAATGTGCTTCCCTGTGAAAACTTTTCTATTTTAGGGTGAAAAAAAATTGTGTCACAACAGCCGTGATGCCACAAAGATAAAAAAATGTTTTCACTCTCAAAGTGAATACTCTGCAGAAAGTAAGATAGTTTTAAGTTTACTATACAATAGGCATGAGCTGCACCAAGTCTAACATTTTCCCCTCAATATTCTCAGAGAAGGAACAATCATGACAGATCAAAACACTGGTTGCTCAAAACCAGTTTCCCCTCTTGATCAGTGGTGCTAATGACTTGCAGGGGCTTCTCCAAGCATCAGTACAGAACAATGCAAAGACAAAGTTAACCTTTTAATAATAGTCTTTTTTTCAGTTTTTCCCATAAATAAATGTGTTTATGAGGATTGTGATTTTAGGACTGCTTCTAGATGAAGCAGAGGATCATCAGCTCTTGCTACTGTTTTGCACCAGAAGTTTGAGAAGGAAGCAGCTCAAAACAGTTCTTCTGCCAGACTGGTACTGCTGACTGAATGAGTATGTTGCCCATCTATACTATAAAGCTCTCTAACATACAAAAAAGACTTTTGAAAAGCAAGCAATGCTTTAGGGGTTAGAGGCTCCTGAGCTGAACAGATCTTGCATACTTTTGGAGGACCGGGATGTCCACATCACATGTTTTCATGACAACACACAAGACAAGCAAAACAAATGAGGCTGGTGGAGCACTAACAACATGCTGCTGCTGCTGCTCACAGAATTCAGGCTAGCTAACGTATTTTTCAAATCCAAAACATATGCCACGTAGGCATCATAAGACTTAAATTACAGAGATATTCCAGACCACAAGTAATTTGCTCAGCTCCTTGGCCAATGCGCTTTTATAGCTCTGACTGACATTCCATACTTCGGGATGCGCTCACAAAGAAATGCATAATCAGGGTTAGGCACTAGGTGGTGCGGAAGGGCTGGTTAGTAGGAAAGTGAATTTGCGCAGTTCTTGAATTGACTAATATTCGCCTTTTTTTGCAGCTGATGTAGCAGGATTTGTTCTTCCTAATAATTCATCTGGATCTCTAGAATTAATCAGGTACTTTGATTTAGTTTTCATACTTGTAGATGCATATCAAGATGATGTTCTAAGTTGTACTTCTTTCTCCTTTGTCTGGAGTTACAAATATATTCCCGTAAGTGAAAACAGCCTTTTCATGTGTTTTATTGCTGAAGAGCTTATATAACCTGACCTTGTAAAATCTGAAATAAAAATTTTTCCAAAGAAGTGTATTTAATCTTAACCTGTGTTGGGCACAGACTACAGAAGGATTATGTTCTCTTTTCTTTTTCTTTTTTTTTCTTTTTTTTCCAAATAACACAAGTGCAAGTAAATATGAGAGGAAAAGAAATCATGTGTCAGTGCCTCGTTTCATCAAAGTCTTTTAACCGTGCTAAATGTACAGCTAGTTTTCCAAATATTAAATATACACATCAAGTTAAAATTAAATATAGAATAATCTATTCAGCTCTTTGTTGCTTAAAATCCTTCTGCTTAAAAGATGAGCAGATTATGTAAATAACAAGTGATCTCACTAAATTAATGACAATATTCTGCTCAAAAAGGTGGAAGTAACATAAGAATTCAAAACCAGGGTTTGTAAATATTATTTACTCACTGTCTTCAGTTTTAACTAAATTAGTCTGAAAATTATATGCAGCTACACTTACAATAAACAGCTATTATACTGCATAATGTGTACACAAGAGACAGAAAAGTGTACACATCTATCTCTTCCAGGCCAATAACATTTTCTGTGTTTGTCTGAGGGTAAAATTGACTTCAGGGGCTTCTCTTAATTTTAATTTTATTTTTAAGGGTAGGTGTTCTTTAGTGGGTTGATCTCAAAAGTTTTCGAGCTTAATTTCCGCCAACTGTTCAAAGCAAGATTTCTTAAAATTTATCATTATTTCTATGATCTAGAAATCCATAACAGAAAATATTACAGAATCAGCCTCTCCCTAGATATCAAGAAGCCAGATTTCCAGCTGCAATGAGCTTGTGTGAGATCTTCAACAGTCATCTCTGTCCGGGTATGGCAAGTGGGGTCCAATTACCAAACACATAGAATGTATTGAAAGGATTAAAAACCTATATGATACTTTCAAATATCTCACAATTTTAAGGAGACCATGCTTGTTAAAAGGAGAACTGGGGTGAATATTATCTGAACTAGTCACCCATCCATAATTAAGCCCTATGTCATAACGAAGACAACATTAAAGTTATTGACTTCTGCACTTGCTTAGCATCACAGACACCACTGCTTGAAGAGTCACTGTCTTCACAAGGAGAGCCAAGACTTGGCCCAAGGTAAAGACTTTTAACATACCAACTGGCCATAGAGCTGTGTGAAGTTGCAGCATGGCTCTCTATCCCTGCATTTGCATCCGGTTAAAAGAAGCCTGTGGATTGCTTCAGAGTTACCAGAGTACTGCCACAGGCACTGATGCAAAGGTGCAAGCCAAGTAGAAAAAACCCAGAAGAGTCACAAAGAATGAAGTGAAAGCAAAGGTGGCAAACTCAGCAATAAGCAAATAAGCAAATAAACATCCTTCTCTCACCAAACCACAAAATATACATGGCAAACCAGAATGACTTCCGAAAACTATTTTTATTTAACTGTGCATACTTATTCCATTTGACGTATTTATAGCTCTTTAATTCTCTCCGTCTCCTAATAACTTGCCTGTTAATATGCAGGGTATAAACTACAGTACTTTGTGGTAATTGGCTAATCAATCAAAAGAATTCTCATTTATACCCACACTTTTGTGGTCTAGGGAGGTCATTTTAATATTCTGCAAATACCTTTAAGCAAACCCCAGGGACAAACTAAGTAAAAAATGCTATAAGCAGCTAGTTTCCTATAGCCATGTCTAGTGTTTATGGTCTGGTGTTAAATACTGTAGGATCATTTTATTGAGCCTTTTGAGTGTAATAAGCATAAATGTTACATATACCACCATATGGTTTCTACATATGGACAGGCTGCAATTAATGTTGGAAACTATGATTTGCCTCTTAGTTGCATTATTTATCTATGTGATCAAAGTTAACTCATTTGCACTGAGTATTTGTATATATACATGACTATATGCATAACTGCTTCAGTGCTTAACTACTGGTTGTGCAGAATGAAGCCTGTGTGTAGTATGTGATCAACAGCAGAATGCAGAAGAAATACTTAACGTCAAGAAAATTGTTGTAAACATACTGTGCTATAATACTGTTATTTTTTTCTTGGTCTTTAACGTGGACAACTACCAGAAAATATAATATTCTTCTAATTAAACAATTATCATGTATATAGCACATTTAAGACAGTGGGTTAAAGTGGATTTGCTTTTTCTTAATTAAATGTTATGCTCTGATTTCATTCATTGCATCCTCTGAAAAGTTCCTGAAGGTACAAATAAAATTTTCAGCAAGAGCCAAGAAAAACTTGGATCTGAAAAATTAAGCAACCAATAGTATTTGTGATCTACGAGTGGATAATTCGCAAAACAATTCTATGGCATCAGGACTGGCAGTTTTGGCAAGTCATATTGAGATACACAGAGGCATACACACTGAAGAAGTACCTCTTTCTTTTTTGTCTTAATTTGGGGCACAGCTAGATAGCTACCGTAAACTAGTAAGTATTTCTCTGCCCTTTTCTCAATAAAAGACACACTGACATTCAGTACAAAACAATCTGAGATCATTTCATGATGAAGTTCTGTTTCATAACACTCAAAGTAACGAACTCTGATTTTGCTGTCTCCTTGTGTAATACTTTTGCATGGAATAGCAAATCTTAAAATTGTTGGCAGCCAACATTTCTCTTAGACCTTTGTTTGAACCAAAGTTTTTTCAAAATACCATTTTGCACTTATCAGTAATACTTAGATGTGTTAGAATATAAACAGAACTACATAAGGGAAGCTTCATGTGATAAATTAGATTCTATTGCCTAAAGGTCTAAGCTTGTTTAGATTGTTAGTCAACTTGTGTGATGCCTTGGTATGTCATTAAGCTTTCACATGGTATTGGTGAAATAAGAACTAGTTTGATTTTTAGCAGAGCAGTTAGTATGTGATATCTTCTGTGTAACACTTTTTCATTAAAAAATGTACAGCACAGCAAGTGAAGGGTAGTATAATTGTATACATATGGGCTTAGTAATTATGTGTATATACATGGGGTTAACAGTGATGAAAATCCAACAGTGTGTGTAAAGCATTTTCTTGTTGACAATATTTGAAGATAAGCTAAAGAAGGATTTAGTAAAATCTAGGTTTTGTACTGTATATATTATTTAATAACGTGGTATAATGCAAGTTTCAAGCAAAGATACAGGTATAAAATTTAGGGCCTTGAGGAACATTCCATCTAACCCTGTTGTTTCAAAAATTTTATGTCAAGTACAAATTTTGAAAGAAATTTTTTCCCTTAAGACATGGAAATGTGGGAGTCTTTTCAATGCTAAAAGTAAAGAAACTTGCACCAAAACTACACTGGAAATGTACTTGCAAATTGTGCACACCTGCTTAAGTTATGAAGACTGTTATTAACTGAAAAAATAATAAGAGTCTGTACTAAAACCCACCCTCGACATAACTCAATTGGAGCTAATGAAGTTGTGCCAGCAGGACTACGTCGTGTTTCCGTAAGGCTGTTCTAAAATTACACATCTGCTTCAAATGCATAAACTAAGGTCAATGGGGAAAAAAATGGAGACACATTCACCACTGGCATAACTCTCCTGACATCTGTGGGGAATTATGCTCATGTTTTTCTAAGATTGCTCTAAAAAACAAACAATAGATTGTGGGCTATCCAAGCAGCAGCCAGGGCAAACCTGAGGGAGAGAATAATTAAGTATTCTTCTTTATGTGCCTGTCCTTCCCCCATCATTGGACTTTGTTCAATCTAAAGACAAAGATTTCACTGGCAGTATGCTTTACTTGGTCACTTTTGTTCAAAGTCTCCATCCAGCAAAGATTTAAAAACACTTAATATACCTTCACATCCTATTAATTTCCAATGTTTTGTTCATCCACTGAGTAAACATGCATGGACTAGAGATTAATTTTCTCCAGAAAACCTAATGTTAATACTTAAAGACCGTTTTAAAAGTAATTTAAGGGTGTAGTATTGGATGGTGCTTGTAGGCACATACCATCTGTTTCATCATCCCTACTCATTTAACCAAATTTACTTTTGGTCACTCAACTGCTATTGGTTTTCATCCTTATTGGTTTGTTTCCTGTGTATTGTACTTTTTAATCTCACAACATAGATAACATTGTTTGGATAAAGTAATAAAACCAAATACCCATAACAATGTAGGTCTGTATTAATAGCTTAGGCAACAACAACAAAATCTGTTTCTTATAGTACATTCGCCATCTTTAAAACCAAAAGTGTCTCATTCAGATATAACAGCTTACTCGCAGCATCTATTTTGTTTGATGGTTATGTAAATCACATGTAACCCTAAAATGAAATGACAGGGCTGATAGATTCCTAACAATTGCGCTGGCAGAGAGACGTGCAAGTGATTAGCACTGGCAATAGCTTTGAACAGTCTGTGTTATGGTTTCCCTAGCAAAGTTGGAGTAATATGTAAGTGGCTAAAAGTCTAGATCTAGACTGCCAGCTTTTCATATCAACTAATAACATCAGTTTTTTTCTCTTAAAAACCCAACGAAACCTGATGCAATAACTGATGCATAAAGCAGCTGGTGCGCAGGGTGCCTGGAGCATGGCCTTGGGGGGACACTCATGTCACTCACGTAGCAACGAAACACACCCACAAAGGCCCTCAGTGCTGGGCACGGTCGAGAACACGCCGCGGGATCACACGCTTCCCTTTCTAAATACACCTCTGGACTGAAGAATCAGTTTGTTAAAGTAATTCCACTGACATCCCTTCTGCAGGAGGGAAAAAAAGGTAAGAAAACAAAAGGGATCTTCACTCGGCACTGCTTAGTGACTGTTGTCTGCCACCGCAGCTGCAGAGGGGAGCTGGGCTGCTCCGTCATGAGGGACAGAGCTGTCCTGCAAGACCTGTAAGGCATACTTGGCCCGTACCTGAATTTGAAATCCTTTGTCCTACATCTTCCAGATAAGAATGGAATTAGGGTTAAAGCAGGCTGAAAACCCACAGTGGCTACCATGTTAAAAAATTTTATTCTGCCCAGAGCACAAAATAAAATTCATAGCATCTTTCTGCTGTGCAAAGCTGATACCATTTAGTAACTGACACATGTGATGAAATCTGGACACAGAATGCACAGACGCTGTCTGGCATTATTCACTCCCTGAAGTGAAAAGGATTTTAATAAAAGGAGAGCAGGCCCATGTAGCCATACATGAGCAGTTACAGCAAAACCCTGGCCTACAGGAGGCCTTTTGTGCTTCTTTCAGGTTTAGTTTTGATTCATTTTCTACATATAAACACCACACTCATCTGCTTCCAATTGAATGCTTAACTTACAGTAGAGAACTACCAGGAATAGGGAAAACCCTTCTAGAATGTATCAAATTGATTTACTTCAAATCAACTAAAAAATATAAAAGAACTCACCTTCAGCTGTTTCAGGGAATCAATTTCTCTAATCTCATAAATGAGGATCACATATTTCTTTTTTAATTCACCATTAAGTACAAATAAATGTGGCAGATTAATCTAAAATTCAGAGGGTAACTAGAGCATCGATCCAAGATAACATTCCCTGCAGCTTTTAGATAGGGAAAACCACCTCTGCATGGTAACCATATTAGCTCTCAGGATTCTCTAGGGAAGCAAGGAAGGTATGACTACTCACAACATGCGCTCCCTCATTTATTTTTGGCTTGAAAAATCCTCGCCCAGAGAAGGTATTAAATGAACTGTCTATTATTTATTCTTTGCTCACTGAATTCCTTTTCAGAAGAACGGGAAAATGAGAAGAAATATGAGAAGGAAAAACACTTGTCTGTCATACCAATATTCATGGGGGTCAGAGATTGTTAGGGTATTGGAAACTCTGTGGATCTTCAGATGCAAACTTCACCATAATACTAATCAGCCAGTTTAAAACTTGCTAAATATCCTACATTGACAAATAACCATAGAGTAAGTTAAGTTTAATGGGTTTGTCTGGCTGCTTTTGAGCATGAATATTAAGTTTACCTTAGTGAGAACTGTATTTTGGTAATCTCTTTTTAGTCAGGAACAGGCATCTTTTTAATGTGCATATGTGAGAGCAGGGAATGCATAACAAGCCTTACCCTATTCTCTTAATAGAGCAGCTCCAGGGAGCAGCTCATTTCAGACTTTGATGCTTTCCTTTCCCCAACGGACAAAGTCCATTTCTAACAAGTCCCTGGCACTTGATGATTTTATTTTGAATAACTGTAACGGTGTTACATGCTTCAGAGATGTGTCTGACATCGACTGCCACCTTTGTATTACATGTCTCTCTCTCATCCAGTTTCTGGCATTGTTACATCCCGAAGCTGAATGTGGTAGTAGTGTGACTTTTTATTTCTGCTGCCAATTAATCTGCCATCTCTTTTTTTGCCTACAGGTCTTTTGGTTCCCTATGAGCATGCAGCATCTATCTTTGACACAGAGGGTTGTTTACAGATTTCTGGTCATTACCCATAGAAACTCAGTGCCTACTCCCTTTTCAGGTTTTTTTCAAAACTAACTTATTTCTTTCAGAATTATTATAAAGATGCAGAACTGTAGATTATTTTATTCAGCTCCTCTTTCATTAATATATGGCTCCTCTATAATTTAGAAGGTTTTTTTTTAAAGAGACATTAAATGTACCACTTGCAATAAAGGAAAAAGTAATCCTAAATAAAATCCGTGCATAAATCTTGTTCATTGAAAGTGTTCCCCATCTTTTTCATCGAATATTTTGAGATGTCTACAGTAAGCAGGGGTTACTTCATATATTATTCTAAAGAAGGACACAGAAGTACAATGACACACCAACTCTGTATAAGGGGTCAATATTCATACACGTTGCACTGCACTTTGCACAGTAGGGAAGGACACAGTGTACCAATTAAGAAGGTACAGAATTTGAAAAAAAAAGCAATCACTTTATTGTTCTTTCTTTATAATTGCCAGGGTCAGTCTATGCTATGAGAGATGTCCTACTGTGCAAGAAGAACATAGGAACATAGGTTTCATCCAAAGGAAAACCAAAGGCAAACTTTTCAAAAGATAGTTCATTCAAATTTGCAAGTCACTGAGGGGGAAAAAAAAAAAGAAAGGGAAAGTGAGGAAGACAGCCATGTCATTAAATCATTATTTCTTTCCCACACTAAGGAACACATTAAGCAAAAAAATGTTGTCACCTATTCCACTTCTCTGTCTTAATACTAAACCTAAAATCATTAACAAATAGGCTCATTAACCTAAGACAATACAATGTTTCACAGGAGGAGACTTGAGGCACCATGAAGTTATACATGATCTTCAGTTTCAAAAACATAGCCTTTTCTTATTTAAAAGAAGAGTAATAAAATCAATGTATTTTCATATTGAAAATATACAGGGAAGAGGGTAAAGGAATAATGAGCATTTGTCGTGCTGTTTGATCAAACCAACCTTTTTAATGCAAGCTTCAAATATACAGACAGAGGGAGTCCATGCTTTACACACAGAACCCCTGCAAAACAGTGCATCAGTTTGTAGGTATTATACTACATAATAGCAAAAAAACCCCTAACACACAGCCATAATATATGGCTTTTCTAATCAGTCAATAGCTGCAAAGAATGCAGCTCATGTAAGAAATAGAATTTCTAAAGAGTAATCTCATGCCCATTCAAAACTATCCTAATAGTTTTATGTCTGCCTGGACAATAAAAGTTGTGACATGTCCTATTTATAGTCTGACCTCTGAATTACTGATATCCTACCCTGACTTCTTCAGTCTCATCCTTGCTATTTGGCAGTATTTTAAACATTTCTTAAACTGCCATCTTTCACAGTTTGGAAAGAGTTTACTGTGCAGCACTTTATCTGCTTCCACTTGGAATTATCATTCTGAACTAAAACCCTTCATGCACTCTTTTTTTCTGATGGTCTGTAAATTCATTGCCTCACTAATTCAGGGTTTTTTTCTGAGCTGTCATTTTAAGCACAGTCTAAGAAGAGACAGTCTTTTGATGCTTAGTCTTTTCTCTCTAATCTCCATGTAGAAAACATTTTTATTACTTATTTATTTATTTATTTTTGCATAGAAAACATTACGAAAAATGTATGGTTAGATTCCCTTTCCTCCACTGCACACAGCCTCTCCCCTTACAGAGCTGCCTATGACCTTCTGCCTGTCAAGAGGCACATTTGTTTTCTCTTTTTTTTTTTTTACTTTTTTTTATGTAGAACCATTCAAGCTTCAGTCACGGTAAACAATCATCTCTTTGCCCTCATTCTTGGGAGCCCCAATGTGATTTCATTACCACTCTCCACAAATGGTTCCCATTACCAGTTATCAGCAGGAGGAAAATTGATTCCAGACTGTAAACAAGACAGGACTTTAGCTTCATTTTTAATATGAAATGATGAGGGTTTAAAAAATATTATTATTTAATTTGCATCACATGAAAAATTAGATATTGTCTTCCTTTTATGTCAGATATTCAGACACCATTTTGAAGCATCTTGACAAAATTAATTGTAATGTTAATTGATAGCCAGCTGCAGTAAACACCACTTCTAACATTATTAGGGCTGCATACTGTTTGTTGGAATGCCATTTATGTAAAGAATATAGATATTTTCTGACCTTATGAATGCAGTTTTTTTTTAAACAAAAATTGCCGAAGGCCATTAATGAAATGTTATATACCCATGAACAGATACATTCTCAAACTCTGAAGGTTATATTAAATAGATTTTTAGTGATGCTAAACTTTAGCTTCTACACTCAGAATATGAGTAAATGACAGAGACGTTACTGGGAGGAATCCATGCAATATTTGACATTTTGATTCTTTCTTTCATTCTAAAAGTGGTAACATGGCACAAATCACAGTGTAAATATTTTTGATAAAGTCAAAATATCCATGTGTCAATACAGTATTAATATAAACTACAGAAAGTATACAGTAGTAATATAAGTTATTGTAATTAAAAGTAAATTGAATTTAAAAAAAATCAATACTTTTAATCCAAAAAACATGTGACTACTTTTTTTAAAAACTGTTATTTCACTGAAAATGCTTCTTCTACTGTCAAAATAAAATCATAAAAAGTTAACCATGTTGTTTTTCAGCTAAACCAAAATCACACTGCTTTTATATAGTCACTTTAACATAATATTCTCTCACTTAAGAAACAGATATTTCCAAGGGATAGAGAATGAATTTCACCCCAATATGTAATGATCTCTTTGTCTTGGTCAAAACTCAGCATAACAGTTTTAGTGGTGTAATATTTCTTGGGCAGAAATCCAATAACAGGGAAACCAAGTTACTCAGTTATGAAAGCTGTCTGTCTGGAGACATGTTATTAAACAACACTTGAGCTTTCTGTTTACTTTGGTGGTATTTATAGTTATGGCTATGCATTTGTGGCTCGCTCTTGCTAAATATTCCTCAAATGCAGTTGCTGTAATAGACAACACAAATCATCAGAGCTTCAGCAGTATTGTTTTTCTAAGACAGAAAAAGGAAAGGCAATGGAAGATTTTTGTGGCTCTTCACTTTTCTTCTACCTCTTATTCTTCAGTGTCTTGTTGCTTTATAAATAATACATTTATATTACTTTTTATAAAGATATATGTATTCCAGATTATTATAGTACCTGAACATCCCATACATGAATGCTTTTATGCTCATAGATCCCTTTGAGATGGAAAATAAATGTAATCCTGCCAGAGAGCTGTGGGGCCTAGTTTGCAGTGGGGGACTCTTACTGTTTTTTTAGAAGCAGCCCTACAGCTAACCTCAAAACTATCCCATCCAACTTCCTATATTGCAAGCATGCAAATGACTTCAAGGACTGATTAAAGTGCCCACCAGACCAGGCAAGAATCTACACATTCACGGAGAAAGGAGGCAAGAGGGCAGGGCAGGCAGGTGACAAAAGTCTCAAAGAAGAGGACATTACCATTCTGGTCATTCATAAAGGCACAGATATAACCTGGCAGATCAGCTGACAGTCAAAGACCACCAGGATCAGTGGCAGACCAGGGGAATCATTTCAGACCTCCCTAATGACATCAAGTTGTGCTTTCTATTCCTCTTTCAGACTGCCAATAGCTACGTATACAGAGCTTGTGTGGAATTGAAATTTCCCAAGATTTTACTTAAGCTACGCAACACTAGCGTATTTTTATCAAGCTAATTCAAATAATAGAAAGATCTGCACAGAAAAGAAGAATCCAATGCTTGAAACAGTCTTGCTGTGTTCAAAAATACAGTCTTAAAATCCAAATCAATCCATCAGGCCCCTCTCACCTCTGATATAACAAAATTAAAACCATAGGCTACAAAATAACTTAACCAAATCACAGACAATCACTTATGACACTCCTGGCCTTTAAGCTTATTGACTGAAATGTAACTTCTTGTTTGCAAGCATAACCCTAGAGGTAAATCACCTAATTGAAAAGCTCTTATGACAGATGAGTAGGACAAGGTAAAATAAAAGCAGGTGTAACTATGGAGGGATTAGAAGGCAGTGCAAAAAATGTATGTTGTACCATGTTTCACTGCTGCCCACCACTGAATACCAGCAAAGAAATTAAGAATTCTGCCTATTTTGTTCAGCAGCAAGGAGGGCAGAGATAATTTACAGCACTGGGGCTGTTCCCTGGTGAAAATTATGTTAGTCCAGAGACTCCAAGAGTTGCAGGCTTCTGAGGCGGCTGCCTCTAAGGGCTGCTCAGCTCCTCGAAGGGATGGGTCCCTATGAAAAGGAAATCAAAAACCTCATAAAGCCTGCTGGTCCAAGAGTCTGGATGCCTTAATCTACATATAGACTAAGTGTTTGGTGTACCCAAACACAAGGAAAGATCAGAATTTTCCTATATTTCTCCAAGACTACCCTCCATCACCATTTTCGATACAGAATGATACCTCCTAGGGACAGGATCTAGCTCCTTCTGCACAGCCAGGTCAGCTGAAGAACAAAAGACCTGGGAAGGGAAAGAGGGATGGTCTGACATCTGCTCACAAACTTTACTGAACCTGAACTTCCAGGACTGTTGCCTAAACGTTATAACGCTGCAGTAAAACATTGTGGCTTTCCAGCATTTTGTTTCTTTTATATCATTATGATGAATGATGCAAATGTCATCCCCTATTTATCGGGAGAATTTTTTCTCTATTACTAAGTAAGTCACTGATTCTTTATTTTTTCCCTCTGAAATCCCAATAAAATATTCATAAATTAAGTATGCCTTCTGTGAACAGTTGATAATATTATGACCAAAATAAAATGGCTTATCTCAAAAACATCTGGGCATGAGTAACGGTGAAAATAGGCATTGATCATAATTTGAAACATGAAAGCTCTTCTGAGGTTCTAGCTACAAAACAGTTAGCTCAATCACATTGCAACTAAATTTTTCTTTTCAAATAAACTGAAAGGTCAGAGCAGGGCAGGTGAGAGGTCTTCTCAAGAGCTACAGTGCACTCAGTTACCTTTTGTTGAACTTAATTAACTTGATCGTCCACGTCAACACCAGGATGGATCCCCTGGGCTGGTAGCATATTCCTCCTTTACCACATAACACTTCTGGGTAAGATCCTGGCTCTACACATTGCCAGGCTGGTGTGGCAAGGTGCTCAAAAAGGGGTTTAAATCCAGATTGGTGCATGCTCAGGACTGGTTCTTATATGCTCGAGATAGGCCTTCCAGGTGGAAGAGACTGAAGGTTGGATTTTTGGTTTGTGGTTGTAAAGGGGAGCAAGGGGTGGGAAGCGTTGATGCCTGCAGCCACAGTATGATACCACTTGCCTTTCCTCTCTTCTTTTGGGGTGCTGATGGTCAGGGTGTACCTCCCAGGCCTGTGGGTGCCTGGCCTCCCAGATCACGACAAAAAAGCCAATTCCATCACACAGGAGGAGAGCCAGAAGTGCAGCTCAGTGGGATTTATGGGGACAAGCCATCTCCTGTGGAGGAAGTACATGTGTCTAGTCACCATATGTCTTTTAACATTCAAAGTGACTAGCATCAAGGGAACAATTCGAAAATACTAAAAAAAAAATTAATATATAAATTAATACAATTAATATATTAATATAATATATTAATATAAAATCTATATATGTAATTAAAAATAATAAAAATTCATTAATCTTAAAATGTTTAATGAGAAAGTTCTATCAGTGTTCTCCAGATATGTTTTCTAAATTATGTCACCACTTCTTTTCTTTAAGAATTACACCAAGCTCAGATTACGACTGTTTGAAACTTCTGTGTATTTTACGAGATGAACACATATTTACAAATACACTGTTAATGCCTCAAATCTTACCTTTGCCACAGAATTCCCACTGGAGGCATGAGGATCCTTTAGGGTTAATGACATGTGAAACACAGAAAATAGTCCCTGCCTTGTCCACTTATGGAATCTGACTTGAAACAAGATGTCCTTTACACATCAATCCCTGCCTTTTACTCTAAACACTAGAGCCAACGTCACCTTCTTCCTCTCATCTTCTATAACAAAGTGCTAAGATCATATCCTGCTATCACTCATCAGCTAGGGGATTTTAGCTAGATTAAAGGAAACTGAGCCAGCATAGTCCTGAAAAACACTGACTTGTTTTGCATTCTGATCCAACAAGGTAAAGATTTCTTGCACGCTTCAATGGCTCGGTGAACAACGTGTATCTGCAAATTGGAAACTTTAGGTAATAAGAAATTTAGACACCTCAGTCTCTAATCTCTCCTGTTAGCCAATTTTATCTGTATGTCTACCAGGTATTCATAAATATACATGCAGACACAAATATATTTCGGACGTGCAGTTGCAATCCAAATATACATGCTTTTCATTTCTTCATCTCATTATCCTTCAAATTCATCTTGCATTTTTTTGTTTAGTTACGTTACTGGCTGCCACTCAGTTTGCTCCTTACATAGTGGTATCTTGGTAGAGGCTTGCTCACCACCTTTCATTCAGATTAAACAGAAGGAGGAATTAAATCTCTCTTAAGTGCCAATTAAATGCTGAAACAGTGGGCTGCCACCACCCACGGCAAGGTGCTACTTGGAAGGCTAGTCAGAAGCTAAGCCATGAGAGCAAAAATGCTAGCTGGAAAAGCAAAGGCAACCACGGGATCCCCATGGTTTGAGTGGCTGCAGCTGTGTGAGGGAAGCAGCAGGCCAACAGGCAGGCAGTGGGTGGCATGTGCCACATGGACCTGGGAGAAAGCCAAAGAGCACACCTTCCATTGGCCAAGATAGCTACACAAACAGCAAATCTGGGAATCTTAACATGTAAGATGCCGTCTCTGCTTGTTCACAACATACTGGGAGAAAGGTGAGATGATTAAACAAACAAATTTATTCCCATGAAACATTGGAATCATACAGTAAATTATTTTTATTCCAGCAATTGATTAAAAAGGCTCTGTGTACTGGTAATTGCTCAGGCTGGAAGGGCTGGTGGTTAATATTGTTCGGTATCACTACCAGCAAAGTCAGTGGAGTAACAATAAAACTTGCTACTTTAGTTTTTGTTTTGGGAGAGCTGACAAATAAAGTGCCTCCGAGGCACCTTTTAATAGAATAGGTGGGAGTGTTTATAAAAATATTTTAAAGGTGAAAGACGTGGAAAATATCTGCTTGTTGCAATGACTTTCATTATTGTAAATGAACTGA
The DNA here is from genome assembly GCA_027564655.1 of Leptodon cayanensis. Classification (NCBI taxonomy): domain Eukaryota; kingdom Metazoa; phylum Chordata; class Aves; order Accipitriformes; family Accipitridae; genus Leptodon; species Leptodon cayanensis. The sequence goes on from JANXJC010000049.1 coordinate 5,784,278, forward strand.
CAAGTTGGAACAATGTGTTTATATTAATATTATTTATATCTGTAGTTAGTTATATAGTTATACTTTATATTGATAATGATGTAATTTATAAATAGTTTCTCACATACTCCTATAATTCTTATATAAATTTCATTAAAGTCTTCTGAAGTATTTCCTGAATCCACCAGTAACTGTTGTCTCCCAAACCTACTATTATCATCAGTGTGAGAATGTGGGATTTGATTTAGCTCAAATCCTTCTTTCAGTCGGAAGCCCTCTTTCACTTGCTTTAACAGATATTTTGGAGAAATTGATATGTTCTGCTCTTTAATTCTACTTGCTTCCTTCTATTTTAAATTGTCTAACTCAATGTAACTAATAAAAAACACACACCTGCCTGATGAGTCTCAAATTTGTTCTTGTTTGTGAGTGGGATCATATCCTCAGTTTGAGGAACCAGACCATTTACCAAATACCTTGCTAATTTACCCTGTGGAATTTATTAACAAGGTAGGATTTGGGTTTGAGCTGACCAAAGCATTACTTCCTACAACTGGCGCAGGTAATTTATTAATTTCCATGAGCTCTCCTTGGACCGGAAAGCTATTTGTCCAAATCTGATTCATATTTTTCTGTGATACTATCAGATGTTCATGACTGGAATCAGTTGATATCATGAATGTTCTGATTTTCATGCCGTTATGTGTGTATGCACTATTATCCTGAAAGGTTTAATAGAATTAAGTTCTCATCAGCCTAAGAAATAATTACATATAATGAGAGAAGAAGATGAGAAATATAGGGAAAGAGTGACAAACTCCTGATAAAATGTAGATTCAGGATACTAATGTAATATATTGAACTGATGTAGAGAATTCTGAAATATCATTGTTTTAGGTTCCACGTTCTTCTTTTTTCAACAACAGCAACAAACGTGAATGACAACCAGTCTTTTTCTTACAAGAAAAACATCACTGTATGTTACATAAGTCTTTAATTCCACCAGATTTTTTCTGTCACCGCTTTGGCAAACCTGATGGTGACTGGTTTATTCATATACCTTTACTGCTACACCGAAGCGGTTTGATGCATAATACCACAAGAGATTCATGTTATGACAGGCTCTTTCCACAGGAACAAAGTTAGGTAGTCACTTTTCACAAGCTTACGTATGAGCAGCTATTTCTACATATTTCTACAGAAATCTTCAGATCTAAATCAAAACTGCTTTAGTCATTTATAAAGAAAGCACATTAAGAGACTTCCTTCTCAGTTCTTAGTTTATCCCTCCAAGAGCTAGCACTTCCAAGCAGTAGATCAGCATGAGAAAAATGCTAAATTAATTTCTACACAGCTGAGTAACAAGCATGACATCAAGCCCAGCTTAGATGAAATGCAACGGCACCATTCAACGTAACCTCTCTCCTTCTCCCCCAGTCCCTCCCCTTTTCCTGTTGTTCTGATGAAAAGCCTGACCTCCAACAACTGACTATAATCACATTTTCCCCTCTCTTTTCTGAAAGGCATGGAATTCAGACTAAGTGGAAAGGCAGCAAAAAGCCATGGACTTCTCGCAGAGCATGGCCAGCTACTGCTTCTTGGGTATGGTACAGGCTCCAGGTCAGGTACCTCGGCTCATCCTGGACACAACAAACCACAGAGAAAGGTGCACACAGTCATGGGGGATGCCCTGAAGCAATGTGGTATTCCCACAGTGAAAAGATCATTTTTTTCATTGTATGTTTGCTTAGTACAAGGCATTTGAACCCAACATTTGGTCTTTAAGTCTTGCCAAAATATGAAAGCAGAATAGGCCTACTTAAACTTTTTCAGGGAGACCTGAGCTTGTGCTGTCTGCTCTTTGAGCTCTTTCAGTGCAAGCCAGCCCTGAAAAGAAAATCATATGAGGCAAAGTGGAGGGCTCAGGACAAAAAAAGCTCATTTCTTTAGTAGTACCTAGCTTGTGTGTAGCAGTGCGCAAATACAACCCTGCTAACACAATTGAGCATGTCTAACCAGACTTGAGTTCAAGTGTGTTTTAAAAGATTATGCTTTTTTTTTTTCATAAGTATAACCTTTTAAATGTGTATGTACTATGCTGGATAACCACTTTTTAACAAAATAGTTTAAGTTTGCATTTTGTTATTTGAAAACCGAAATAAAGTTAGATATGTACGAAAAAAATATGAAAACCAGAAAGAACTCAGGGTTTCAAGATGGGTTCACAACTCAGTTAATGTTTTTGTTTAAATTGTGTATATTATCCTACTTTATGATTTGGGCATGCGCAGCAATACTATGGCAGATTTCATAGAAAAACATAACTTACAGTTCAAAAGTCTTGATACATATTCATGAAACTTGTCATGTTTATTCATAAGCCTTACACAATATTTCTATAAAATATTAATACATTTTTACCATATTGCCATGCTTAATTTTTTGTACCTCAGAGTAAGAATTTAAGATAGATTAAAATACTAATGGTTTTGAGGTACTTCAAATGAAAAAGATCAGAATTAATTCCTCAAAGTTTGCACAGATTGGGAACAAAATAAGGGGTGAAGATTTATAGATTCCTTATAAATGTTGCGCAAGAATAATGAACAATAATCCATACTTTCAGCTTTGAAAACACTATATTTACATTTCAAGAAAATAAATATGTATAAATTGATTTGGTTTTATTTAATTTTATTTTTGCATCCCAAAGGTAAGGACAAAATTAAAAATTATTAATAGCAGGTGGTTGTGTATGTTAGATTTATTCCAACACGACTTAGTACCTGCATTAATTGGGTTGTATAATTACCTGTTCACTCCAATATAACCAGCAGACTATCTTAGACTGTGACCTCTAAGCAGTGATAGTCCCTCTGCGTGCTCCACGCATCCTCGGAAAGTGATGAGCTGTCCTGTTCTTGCACATCCAATCAGGGTTACCTTGGCAACCGCTTGATAAGATGGTGCCATAATGTCTGTCCAGCTTTTTTTGGTATAGCATGAGTTTATAGACTAGACAATTTCAAAAAATGGTTTTCCACCTTAGGCCTTGGTATAGATTTCTTCCTATCTTAATAACAAACATGCTACTTTACTTGCCAACAATCCTATGCTTTTTATGGGGCTACTCCCCACATGTAAGCAGGCATAGACTCGACTGCTCTGTGTTCTACTAAATGCATTTACTAAATACTTATTTTTATCCTAGGTTTCTCAAATTTCTGTGACCGTGCTTTCTATGGGTAGGTTTATCTTTGTTCATCTCCATTCTAAATTCTGCTTGCCCCTAATGTTCAACCATGTGACAATTTTAACTAAGTTTTAAGAAAGACAGGGATGTCAAAGGTATTAATTTGTTTTTTTATTAGTTTGGTATAATAATATTATTAAAAATATAATTTAATGTTAATTTGATGTACTGACATACAGAAGACAGATTTCAAAGCTACTGTTTTCTGACACAATTTCTGAAACTAGGCAGCTGAAGAGAGGAGAGAGACACTATTACTGCCAGCAGTGAGGCAGTAGAGAATGCTCTGTGAGCTCAAACAAAAGTATATATGAGAGACAGGTCATGGATCTTAGAACACGCAGAAGTGTAATTGGAGAGACACCAGATAATCCATTTTGAGATTTTTCTTCTCTTAGGTTTCTGTGATTGCTGATGAAGGTCCAAGTCACACAGCAGGTGTAGTAGAACAAAAGTCCCTTGCCAGACACAGGAGAAATTCACTGAAAAACCTCCCAACTGTGCTGCTTCTGTTTTTACATCATGTTTATGTTTTCAAATCCTTCAATATTCACAGAGGTTAAAACCTTGCGAACAAAATGCTTCTAGTGCTGAAGAGCCCGTTGTAGCCCTGGCTGATCAGCCAGGCAGACCCAGCAGCACTTTCCTAGTGACCCAGAATAATCTTCAGAGACGATATCCAGCAGCTGTGTCAGTGAGACCTGGCGTAGCTGCTTCAGTTCTTCTCAGAGAAAATGGGATTATTCAGGGTGGGGGTGAGGGGATCCTTAGAGAAGTAAATCTATGTGGGAGAAAGTAAAATTTCATTTACTTCCCATAGACAGGAACAGAAGTTATTTGCAGTGGCTGGTTTTGTGAACTGTTCCTCCCAGTAGCTGATCAGCCATGTAATTTCTATGGTAAATTTATTTGGATCATATTATTTTAAAGTTTTTTCATTTCAGTTAAAGTTTCTTGTGACCTGCATTAATTACTCTTCCTATTATGTCCTTTCATCTTTTAAGTACCACTTACATAATTTTCTTTCTCCTACCTGATAAGAAAGCAAAAAATGACACATGATAGAATGTGAACTGTGGCCATAAAAGCAGGTCTCACAGTAACAAATTCTGATGTCTTTTAACTAGGGTCTTGGACATTCTCTTTAGCAGGTTGCTGTTTGCTGAGTTCCTAGCTAGCCTATTAACTTCATATGAACATGGGGGTTTTTTGTTCTCCAGGTATCTTGGTTCTTACATAGTTCTTCCCACTTTAAAGTCAGAAAGGCTCACCAAAATTAATGATTTTGTTCTCAGAAGTTTCCAAAAATAAGACAATTTTATTTTTTATTTTTTATTTCTGACACAGAGAGTAAGTTCATACCTATTTTGCATGATAGAGCATAATACAAAAAATACTGAACAAGTTCTAATAGGGCCTTTCACAGTCACTGGTAACTTCGAATTAATAAAGTCTTAATTAATTTAGGTCACAGAGCAGCTTGAAAGGACAATATGTCATGAAAGGTATAGTTTTGGTTTTTAATTATTACAACTCTATATGTGGTACTCTCAGCCATTTTACCAAGTAAGTAAAGTGTTCTCTGCTCTTCTTTTTCTCCATTTTCTTTTTGGTAAGTTAATTTTTTTTTTCTTTTTACTATTGACATGGACAAGCTAATTTTCAGCTTCCTTTTAACAACAAATAAAACTCCAGGGATGTATTTATTTTTTTATTTTAATGCCTCAGTAATCATTTGACAAGTTGTAAAGTGGGAGTTGACAACTGCTGAGGCTGACAAATCCTGTTGTAAAATTAAATGTGTCAGAAATTTCAGTGTGTGGTTTGTAAAGAGAGAGGGATGCTTAGGTACTTGAAATAGACTGGGTGAAGCCTCACCCACTCACGTACATTAATCTGGTGAGGCAACCTAAGGAAGCACTCTTTTCTCTATGCTGAAATAAAACACTAGCTAGTTTCAGGACAAGACTAGAAGAACTCAAGCCTAGATTAAAGATTTTGGTAGCCTGAACAAAAGACACATTAGAGCTTGAATTTAATTTTTTGACCTGGGGAGGTATACTAGATAAGTTCAAAACTTTACCCAACATGCAGGTTATGACAGCCTGGTTCTCTGTAGGTGCTGCAAAACCAACACCATGTGCTTTTTTATTTTAGAGCTAGCTCAAAGTGCAGCAGGCTCTGTTGCATTGCACAGACATGTTCTACCTTCACTTTCTGAGGTCTCCCAGGAAATCTAAAGTTAAAAGAAAAACGGACTTCCAAAGTCAAAGCTAGTGCCTTAATTAAAAAAAAAAAAAGTTTTGTGGATTCTAGTTGCCCATCCTCTCCACAGGTAGTATTAGCATTTTTAAGTTGTTTTTTAAACAGCTAGAGAAAATGTGTCAGGATCAATTTATCTAGCATTACCCTTGCAAATTGGAATTATTGACAGCATCAATTTTCATAAAAATCAATGCAGTCATGCAAGAGGGTAGACTAGTGAACTTCTAAGGTTCTTTCCAACCTTGTTCTTCTATGATTCTATGAATTTGACAAAACCTGACAAATCTAAAAGGCTCTGGGCTTTAAAAGATCAAGATAAAAAGTAGATATGAAACGCTTTAAGATCTTTCTAGATTAAGAGATTTGCTATGGAAAATAAAAAGTAATTATTACCTACTGTTTATTATTTGTGGAGAGGTGAAAGCCAGCAACATGCTCTCTAAATGACAGAATTTACTATGATTTCCATTTCCTTTCAAAGGGGGTCCTGAAACAGCTCGTGAATGATATACAGCCCATAAAATCTAAGAGTAACTCTTTGCATTATTCTTCCATAAAAGCTATCAATAAAATAGATTGTGTTTGGAATATAAACCCAGAAAAATTTTGAATAAATTAATGTAAATTAAGATCAAGATCCAGATGGTTTTACTCGCTTTAAAACTTGGGAAACCAGTGTTCCTTAGATGTAATTAAGTGATAGTATCACAAGATTAAAGAGCACGATATTTTCCTCTGCCTCTCTAAATCAATAAAAATAGACAAAAAAAAACCCCAAAACCAAAAAAAACCAACCAAACCAAAAAACCCCAACAAAAAGTCAGAGTTATGAGGGGTTTATTTAAATGTCCACCATTTCTAGTAACCACTATACAAATAGCAAGGTACAGCTACTTGGTGGCTGGTCCACTAGTGATTATTATTACTTAGAATCCAGTACATCCCCTCTGTCCTGTCTTTGACATTTTACTTCAGCTATCTTCTTTATTTACCTCTGGTGCTTTTGTATTTTTCAAGCTCTGTCAAACCGCTGTGGAGTGTATTCTATTGTCCTTTTGTCAAGCGGTACCTGGTATTTTGGCCTTTGAGAGGCAACTTTCTGATAGAAGGAAAAGTAGTGATATGGAGCTGTATTGAGCTTATTTATTTATAGAGTGTATGCCCTCGAGAGGCTCCACAGTAGGTCACAAAGACACAGGAAACCCCCTTCTTTCACAAATTTCAGTTCAAACACCAAGAAACAACAAAGCTCTGAAAATTTTCCTTAATTAAAACTTCATGGAAGAGAGCAATTTCTTCCTCCTTTTGCCAGAATGCACACCAAGAAACTGTGTCACACAAGTAATAACTAAACAGTGTTTCTTCAGCTAATGTACACTGCTTACATTAATTTTAAAAAATGTAAAATCATGTATAAGATTTCCATCTGATGATTCTCACAAGAAAAATATTATTTTCTCACAACACGGCCTTACTTTATATGCCAAGAGACCTCAACTAAATAACATTGCTAGAAGTATCAGAATGAGAATTCTGGAGGAAAGACCCATGACCAGACTGTCCTGGTTTCATCTGGAATAGAGTTAATTATCTTCTTAGTAGCTGGTACGGTGCTATGTTTTGAGTTCAATATGTGAAGAATGTTGATAACACTGATGTTTTCAGTTGTTGCTAAGTACTGTTTAGTCTAAAATCAAGGACTTTTCA
>JANXJC010000049.1:5793771-5803973 GCA_027564655.1 Leptodon cayanensis
CCCACTGGGTGGGGGGGAAGTGAGTGAGCGGCTGCGTGGTGCTTAGTTGCTGGCTGGGGTTAAACCACGACAAGTACAAACATTATAAACTTAAATAAAAAAAAATTGGTTAAATATTAAATGACAACAGCCATATTGAAAGGAAAAATATTGAACTGCGAACAGAATAATTGTGAAAGTTGTAAGGAATATCTTGGGACTGATTTCATTTAACATTTCCTTAATGACCTTGGTAAAACAAGTTGGAATGTGCTTAAGAAATCAGATAAAGATTTGTAAGATACAATCAATGCAAGACGGTGAGCAGTATTTTATACTGAACATTTGGATAACCTTGAAAACAGAATAATGGAAATTAAGTGAAACTTATCAGTATACCATGTGAAAGATGGACAGTGTGGGACTCAGTAGTGGTTTTTCCCAGCACAAATAGTGATGAGCCAAAGGCTTACCTAGTTGCTGAAGTAGAGCAAGTTCCATTTTTAGGCATTGCCTACAGCTGTGTAGGTCTGAGCTATGTGATCTAGGAAATCAGCCTATTGCTATGTTGAGCTCTTGGACTCAAGAATTCTTTGCTTCAGTGAGTACTCTGCTTTAATTACAAGCAATCCTTTCATTTGGTTTAAATTTCCTACCTTATAATTAAATTAAATGTTGTCCTGTTCCCAATACAGAACTTTTTTCTACCTCCTGTCTTGTTTATCTGATTTCTAAAGCAACCGATCCCAATCTTGCCATATCAAAGCTTTAACATTTTCATCACCTTTCTTAATTCCTCAATATCTGGGTTATCCTGCAACTTTGATATTAATATCAAACAAATGATAAAACCTGGATCACCTTTCATTAGCTCATGTTTACATTCATTTCCATTGTGTTCTACCAAACTTTTATTTCTCTACATGATGGAAAGTCTAGATATTACAAGTCTGGGAAAAAAAAAAAAACAAACAAACCAAAACATGTAAAATTTTATTCGACAGACTTGCTATGTTGTGACAAGATTTAGCTGAGGAAAAGAGAAATTGAGAAAGAATTTGATTGTGTTCATTTTTTTTGGTCAGTTGAATGTAATTATGCTGAATCAGGTGTCAGGTAGTTTTATACATAATCATAGCATAAAATAAATGAATCTAAAATTAATGAACTAAATAAATTAAATACACAAATTGGGTCAGATATATTGTTACCAAAGGAAGCAATCTTGTGTAAGCATTTTGGGGGGATTTGCTTCCAATCTAGATACCTGCTACAAAGACACTTTTTAAACCATATGTGCGGGGGGAGTTATTTTTCAGAACCTAATTGTCTCCTTTCCTTAATGATCTTTCATTTAAATTACTGTTGCAAATACAACAGTGACAGCATGTGATTGACACTTTACACTCTCATCATCACAGCTTGTCAACTATTTTCTATAAGCCAAAACCCTGTTCTTTCCATTTTTTCTGCAGTGTCAGGTATGAAGACCAGTTACATTTTTATTCTCTCCTGACAACCCTTATTAACCAAACCACAATGCAACACTTTAAAGTACTGTTGTTGTCTTCATAACCACCTTGAAATTCCAGAACCTCTGTTGAAAGAAAAGTTACCACAGTTCTGTCTTTCTAGGACGTACCTATTCCATGTTATTATAATTCACCTCAATGTGATGGGTTGACTTTGGCTGGCTGCCTGATGGCCATCCAGCTGCTCTCTCACTCACCCTCTACAACAGGACAGTGGGACAAAATAAAGAGATAAAGACAGGGAGATCACTTACCAACTACTGTCAAAACAGACTCACAGGTCAATGGGGAATGGGGAGTTGTGGTCAGTCCATAACAGCTCCTCTCTGCTGTTCTTCCTCCTCTCACTTCTCCAGCACGGGTTCTCTCCACGGACTGCAGTCTTTCAGGGTAAACCTGCTCCAGCATGGCCTCTCCACAGGCTGCAGAGGAATCTCTGCTCCGGCCTCTGGAGCACCTCCTCCCCTCCTTCTTCACTGACCTGGAGGTCTGCAGGGCTGTTTCTCTCACATTTTTTCCTCACTCCTCTCACTGCTGCATGGCATTTTTTACCCTATCCAACAAACGCTTTCTCAGAGGCCACCATCTTGGCTGAGGGGCTCAGCCGTGCCCTGCAGTGGGTTGTCTGGAACCGGCTGGAACCGGCTGTGTCCGGCACAGGGCAGCCCCGGCCTCTCCTCACAGAGGCTGCCCTGCAGCCCCCGCTGCCAGTGCCTGGGCACCAGCATCCCGTACACTTGAAATGGCACTTTTTAAAAAGAAAGTTCACTTGATAAAATTGTTATTTGAGTTTAGACCATTAAGGAAGCTGTGGCTTCCTTAATCTCAATAAGAATAGATTATGTTTCAGTTCTTTCTATAACCATTGGATTACAGTTAAGGATTTCTAAAGGACTTCAGGTTTTCTAGGGAGTTCTTTAATGTTCTGTGGCAAATCTTTACATTTCAGTCATCCATCTTCGCTTTCATGACAGCTTTTGAAATATTCGGGTCTTAATTTTTCATGCTTCCTTAAATACAGTTCAATGTTGAAAATGAATGTAAAAACATAAGGTCAATGATGAAAAATTATTCCACACAGTGACACCTTTGCAACAGTTCTATCAGAGAAGAAAAAAATAAATATCTGATGAAAGTTAGGGGCCTGGTAAGTACTGGGGTACATTATACACAGACACATGCAAACACACACAGAGAAATGTGTGTTCCAGTTTTTCTTGGCTTTCTGTGATGGTGGCTACTAGGTATGCACAGTGACTGACATCAGTCAGTCTGCCCTTATGAGCAGTAGTTGAACTGAAACCCAAATATCAGTTCAGACCTCGTCTAGTTTAATGACAGAATACTACTTTGCAATTAGGTGTTACTGAAGAAAAGAGCATTTAGCTCCTAGAGAATAGCTGTCTACAGGCTGAGTAAGCATTGTCAAAAGTGACATTAAGTGACACTCTGTCTAGTATTCCTAGCAGAAGGGCAAAGACTGAACAGATGTCGAATTATTTTTGTCTGTAAAAAAGGTTTGAGCTGCGCTGTTAATATACCTGTGAAAATCTTGTATTTCGGAAATTCAAGGATTAAAAAACCCAGAAAAATGATCCGTGTGATATCTTCAACTTCCTATCCACCATCAATTGCATCATAATACCTTCATAATCTTTTCTTGGATCTGACAGGTTTGCCAGACCCTGTAATTTCAGATCTGTGTATCTCGCCCTGATTATACGTATAGATAGATATATAATAATATTAGTGGCACCCAGTTTCCCCTGTACCTGTCACCTGTGCCCATCCCCCAGACATCATACAATAGGCCTAATCTTGCTAATAGTTCTTAGAGGGCACCTGCTTACACCAATAACATTTGAAATCCCTGGTGGTGTATGTGAGTGCTTAGAGCTTCCCAATATAAAACTCAGTAACTTGTCCCCTGTTTACAGAAAGAAATTGTAACAATTTAGTTAAATCAATTCTCAAATTGATTTAAACTAGTGAAATCCCTTGTGTAGATGCTCTTAAATTGGCTTAAGGGTGGCTAATATTGATGTATCTCATTCATTTTGATCTAGAATTTAATTCTATTAAATTGGCTCAAATTCTTTGTATACACTGGAGCCTCAAGTCTAGGAGTCCAAATTGAATTTCACACTGCAGGGTCAAAGGACCTCAATGAAGTTAGGACCTATAATGACACAGCAATTTTAGAAATTACTTCTGAGAGCCCATGAGTGAACAACTGCAAAAAAATAAACAGAAGTTTTCAATAAATATTAATAACTAGACATTATTCTGAAGATTTTATGTAGGGGAAATATTTTTTTTAAATTCTGAGCAAACAAGGATGGTGATATACAGAGCAACAAATTTTGAGAAAATGATGGCAAAAATGAAATATGTGCCATGCATTTTTGCTGTCTGTCTTTCATTTCCAGCTTAAATTTGCCCTCTGACTATTGCTGGGCCCATCAGGTTTGGCATAATACTGAGAATGAAGACATGCATGAACATCTGTGAGAAATGGTTCCAGTTCATCATGATTTCTAGTCTCCATTATGTGCAAGACAAAAGTACCTGTGCCTGTCTTGGCTGCAGAGCCAGGAAAATTACATGTGAGAGAAAGGAAAAGTAAAAATAAAATTTGCAAATTCTCTTTTCCCAGAGTCAATGACATTTTTTTTATCAACACATAGAAATCAATAGTCTTTCTACTCTTTTACTGTTCATCCCCACTTCCAGCTGCTTTGAAATTGTTATTACATTAAGTCAAACCTGTGAACATATACAACCTACTTTCAAGACTTCTTCAATAATGCATGCTGGCACTAGAATAGGAAGAAATACCTTGAGTGAGATAGGAGATAAGAAGAAAGTATGGGGAAATAATAAACAAATAGCCTGAAATCTGTCTATTATTTCAAATATTGAAACTCCTTCCCATTATCAAATTCAGCTTGACAAAATTTGCTAGTAACTCCTCAGTTAACACTGATAAATTTGCAGCTGCATAAATGCTGCTTCTTTCTCTGATTTTGGCTTGAACGTGTTACTGTTAGATTTGGATCGAAACGGAAGGCACAAACCCTCTCTACCTGGCACAGGCTCCTTTGCTTACAGTCCCAGCAGCTTTGTTTCATTCTTCTGTGTCAGTGGAATTTAAAATATAAAAAATTATTTTCCTGCTGGTTACTCTGAAAGGCCCATGTACATCAAGGTGCCTTTTGAATGCATAGAGATATGGTCCCAAATAATAGCAGTTGCTATGGGAGCAGAGCACGGTGCTTTATGCAGACGTGCAGAAAGAGGAATGGAGGAAGAGCGTGTGTGTAGTCTGTAAATCTGGTACAGATTGGCCTAAGGCCTGATTGGCTCTAAGCACAATGTTAGTTCCCCTAAATATACTGTGGTAAATCATGCTTATACATCAGAGGATACAAAAGTTTATATTTAACTGAGTTCTGTTTATTTACTTATAAGAAGATTTATGGTCACCGGGAGGCTCATTAACATTGATTTTCATAGTCCTCACTTGGAATTAATATGTGTCCTTGATATAGGAAATTATCCGGAGTTGATATAAATGGCTAGTTGGAATGATTCCATGGATATTTAGCAGATTTGTATTATCTTGTGGGGGAGCCAGACAAAAGATCCAGCCTTCCTGAATGATTGCAACAACAACTTTATTAAAAAATAACGCATGCATACATTAATGCAGTAATGAGAGTGCCAACTTTGTTTAAAATTCTAAGGTCAAAAAGGGTCATTTGTAGACCAAGGAACCAGTCAGCCCAAGAAAAATCAAATAGCATTTTATTTCCTTCAGGAAAACATAAAAGGTCTATAATTTATCTAAGGGGTCTATCCCTCATGACATCCTTGTCTCTGACTTGGAGACGCATGGTTTTGATGGATGGACCACCTGGTGGATAAGGAACTGGCTGGATGGTTGCACTCAAAGAGTTGAGGTCAACGGCTCGATGTCCAAGTGGACACCAGTGAGGAGTGGTGTTCCTCAGGAATCAGTATCGGGACCGGTGCTGTTTAACAGCTTTGTTGGTGACATGGACAGTGGGATCAAGTGCACCCTCAGCAAGTTTGCTGACAACACCATGCTGTGTGGTGTGGTCAACACACTGGAGGGAAGGGATTCCATCCAGAGTGACCTGGACAGGCTTGAGAGGTGGGCCTGTGCAAACCTCATGAAGTTCAACGAGGCCAAGTGTGAAGTCCTGCACATGGGTCAGGGCCAATCCCAAGCACAAATACAGGCTGGGTGATGAGTGGATTGAGAGCAGTCCTGAGGAGAAGGACTTGGGGGTGTTGGTTGACGAGAAACTCAGTGTGACCTGGCAATGTGTGCTCGCAGCCCAGAAAGCCAGCCGTACCCTGGGCCGCATCAAAAGAAGGGTGACCAGCAGGTCGAGGGAGGTGATTCTGCCCCTCTACTCCGCTCTGATGAGACCCCACCTGCAGTACTGTGTTCAGCTCTGGGGCCCCCAACATAAGAAGGACATGGACCTGTTGGAGTGAGTCCAGGGGAGACCCATAAAGGTGATCAGGGGGCTGGAGCCCCTCTCCTATGAAGACAGGCTGAGAAAGTTGGGGTTGTTCAGCCTGGAGAAGAGAAGGCTCCAGGGAGACCTTATAGCAGCCTTCCAGTACCAGAAGGGGGCCTACAGGAAAGCTGGAGAGGGACTTTTTACAAGGGCCTGTTGTGATACGACAAGGGGTAATGGCTTTAAACTGAAAGAGGGTAGATTTAGATTAGGTATGAGGAAAAAATTCTTTACTGTGAGGGTGGTGAGGCGCTGGGACAGGTTGCCCAGAGAGGCTGTGGATGCCCCATCCCTGGAAGTGTTCAAGGCCAGGTTGGATGGGGTTTTGAGCAACCTGGTCTAGTGGAAGGTGTCCCTGCCCAAGGCAGAGGGGTTGGAACTAGATGATCTTTAAGGTGCCTTCCAACTCAAACCATTCTACAATTCTATGATTCTATAATTACTTTCATCACTAGCAAGGCAGCCTGTAATGTGTACATGTATCTTTCCAATGTGGCTGAAGCAAAGAGAGGTTTCTTTGACTAAGAATAATTTTTTTTAATAGATTCAGAAAGGGTTTGGGAATTTACTTATACACAGGTTGTCTAAACAACAGTTTAGAAGTGTATTAGCTCAGTGGGACAGAAGGCCTTAAAAAGTCTAACAGATGACTTAATTTTGTCCATTTCTTTCAATCATATTACCTCTATGAAGGAATCTTTAAAAGTGGTCATTTCGCTCATCCAAATTTATCAGGTACAGCAACCTGGCAGCACAGTTAATTCACCTTGTTATGTATTTTTCCTTTCCATATTCCTATTTACATCTTCCAGTGAAATTACTCCATTTAGCTCCTATTAAGCTGCCCTTAGACCTTGCCAATCCATGAAAAATTCAACTGCTCCCTCTTCAGTTCTCCCACTTTTTCATGCTAATGTCTGTTTGCATGTTGGATTTATTTTTTTTCTCTCCACAACATGAATACAGCTGTTGCACAATTTTCTCTGGAGTTCTAAACTTTATACAAATTTGCTTTAAAAGTAAATTTTATTCAGCAACTCTACTGTGAGCATTTTCTTCCTGCCCCAGCATTATAACATGCTGGCATTGTCTGGACAGCTGGGATCCCACGAAGAACGCTTCTGAAGGGACATGAAACGTATGAAAAACAGGGACAGAAAACTGCAGGCACATGACAGAAGATACTATTACTTACCAGTTGTAAGCTTTAGCTGGGGCTATTTACTGCATGGCAGGACAGTCTGACAGTGCATGCACAACCAATTAGCAAGGATGGTGTAACTCATTAGACCACTAGCAACTCCACAGCTTTCACTACTATCTCCTTAGGCTTAGAGTGCATGAAGTATTTATATATAAGTCAGTGTTGAGTAGCTAACACATTAGTATAAATTTATTAATTTATATACAAGTTCACCATCTTTCTACAAACTTGTGTGTTTAACTGGAAGACAGTAAAAAGAATCTTCTTTCATTTTGTGTTTAGCTACTTAGTCTGAAGCCATTCAGACTCTGTAGAAATATTTTATTCTACAATTTCTCTGTAATACATATCAATTTAAAACCCTGTTTTTTTTAAAAAAATACTGGATCCTGAAATGAATACTATAATATTCAAAATAATAAATAGGAAATTTGACAATGTACTGTAGTTTACTTTCAGCTTCTATCAATATTCTTGAAATAGTGACAAAAAAATAACAAGTGTTGTTAGGATTTTTTTCTAACTCTGCTGTCATTCAGTGACAGGGTGAAGTGACGTTTTTAGGCAAAGTAGTCACTTCGAGCCTGACAAAATTTTTTATTTTAGCCAGTAGAGATTTACTATTGATAGAGATTGGGGAAACCGCAGTGGTGCTGCCTTGACAAAATTTGAGATAAGACCTAGAATTAACTAGCCAATAAAACAGCAAAGTGATTAAGTTATTTCCATTTACAGAAACTCTTAGTCTTCAATTAGGGAGACTGAGGTAATCTATACTGCAGTCAGACCTGTTTAGCAGCTGTGCAAAAGGGAACATGTTTTTGCTGTTGTTTAGAAAATATCCAGACACTGCAAGTGGCAATTAGAGACAATTTTTTTTCTCTCCTCCCTCAGTAGATCTCTAGCAGATGATGCACTTTCCCAGACAGAAACTGCCTTAGCTCAGGCAAGAGTTTCACACAGAAATTAAACTGGAACAAGCCAACTCTACCACCAAAAGAAGCAATCCTTCTTCTGCCCTTGGCCTTGACTGTTTATCTTAATGTTTGTCACCCCTTCCTTTGATCTAGCACAATGAACTCCACAGTCACACAGTGAACTAGAGCAAAGATATAACCTAATCTAAAATTATTCTCTTATTTTTCCCCTGGAGTGAATGACAGAAAGATGTATGGATATGTAAATATATGTATGCTAGTTTGTACAAAATCCTCAAATCAAGTCTAACGAAGTCTTGGCAGAAATAGTCGTCTATTATATTTCTAAGGTGCGACAGTTATATTTAATGAAAAAACAAGAGAAGGTAAAAAAATAAAGAATAAACCAGTGGCATCAAAGCTGGGGAATATCCTTTAAAATGAAGATTTTAAAACAAAAATTATTAAAAGTATACTTCATAAAATTTGCATTTATTATATTTCTATTTGCTATAGAATTAAAATTATATTTATTTATAATAATTTATTAATTTATCTCTAAATTTGTGCTTCAAAAATAATTTTTAAAAGGGATGGGCAGAAAACTTCAATTTTCCGTTCTGAAGAACTATTTTTAAATTCCTTTTTTCAGTCTTCTGACCTTTGCAGGGAGACCAGTTTTTTAACTCCTATGCTCATGATGCAGGCCAAAACAATTGTATTTTGAGTATGATCAAGCTCTCAGATTTTCAAACTTGGTTATTGTAGTTTTCCCAAATACAATGTCCAAATTCTTGGGCACTGTAGGAAACAGGCAACCCAACTGGACTAGTGAAAAAATAGTTTCCCTATGGTATCTAGCAGCTCCGGTCAAAGTCATAATTTTGCTATTTATTGTGTAAAGAAATTGTGAAAGTTTGTATTGTATAAAGACATTGTAAAGAAATAGTAAAATAGATTCTGTAAAGAAATAGTAAAATAGATTGTATAAAGAAATAGTAAAAGTAAAGCCTGATGACTCTATTTATTACAAGTGGTTTACTATGGAGTTATACTCCCCTTTGATATTCTAATTTTTAAAATGCAGGAGAGAGATTCTATCAGTAGCTGAAACAGTAATAGGTAGGCTCGTCCCTTGTCTCAACAGAATAATTAAAATTCAAATCTACCAGTAAGGTCCAATTTTTATCCAGACTCTGTGATACAGCAACTCCACTGTAAAATGAGGATCTCTGCCCCACTGTATTTTATAGACATATGAAAAACTCTAGAGACATTTTCTTGCAGCTCCCAAATTGAATTCAATAGAAGTTTAGTGCCACAACCAATGTAAAACTAGATTAAATCATTTCAGTATTTTAGCAAACATCTTTAATGTTCTCTTACTCTTTCAGTAAGTGTAATAATGTACATTATGCATAAAGAACAAGATTCAGATAAACAAATTAGACTTTAGATTAAAATGCTGGTCATAATAAAGGTTATATTTTTGTAGATGAAGCCTCAATACATTTAAATTAGAAAGACACTTACTGGGTTATGGCAATGCTGAATCAAGTAAATGACCGACACTAGAATAAGATTATCAAGGCTATTTAAGAGCTTTCATAAAATAATTGCCTGGGTGTGCTTAATTTCAAAAGTGTCCTAATATAATTCCCACTGGGAATGCAACAAGCTCTTTTTTTTTTTTTTTAATTAAAAATCCAATGTGTTTCTTTTTCTAAAAGTGATGCCATCATATAAATCAGTATGATTAACACTATTATACAGTTTATGATGTCTGTCGTGGTTTAACCCCAGCCGGCAGCTCAGCCCCGTGCAACCGCTTGCTCACTCCCCCTGCAGCATGATGGGGGAGAGAAACAGAAGGGTAAAAGTGAGAAAACCCATGGGGTGAGATAAAGACAGTTTTTTAGGGAAAGCAAAAGCCCCACACACAAGCAAAGCAAAACAAGGAATTCCTTCCCCACTTCCCATGGGCAGGCAGGTGTTCAGCCATCTCCAGGAAAGCAGG
>JANXJC010000049.1:5804052-5833558 GCA_027564655.1 Leptodon cayanensis
GCTTTATACGCTGAGCGTGATGTCCTATGTTCTGGGATATCCCTTGGGTCAGTTGGGGTCAGCTGTCCCGGCTGTGTCCCCCCAACTCCTTGTGCCTCCCCAGCCTCCTCGCTGGTGGGGTGGGGTGAGAAGCAGAACAGCCCTTGGCTCTGGGTAAGCACTGCTCAGCAAGAACAAAACCAGCCCTGTGTTATCAACACTGTTCTCAGCACAAATCCAAAACACAGCCCCATACCAGCTGCTAAGGGAAAAATTAACTCTATCCTAATCAAAACCAGCACAATGTCGAGAAGTCAGTGATGTGTAAATCCAAAGCTAACTTTAATTGACAAAATAGAGAAATCAATTTTGTTGTATCACATGGTTTCATATCTTCAGCATATTTATGTGACAGATTTATACAATGACTGCTGTAAACAAAAGTAACCTTTTTTTTCTTTCCTAGTTGAAAATGGTAACTTCATCATTTGCTAAATCTCCCTTGACTTGTTTTTCTTTTTAGTATGTAAAGTTAACATTTCAATTTGCAAACAGTTGAAATGTCTGCAGAATATATGAATATGGATAAGTGACTGTGTATTATTTTTAGGAAATAGAGAAGACTTAGGGAAATATTCAGGTAGGTGTACTTAGGAAGGAGCAGGCAAAGGCCTAATAACAATGATAAGAGCTAAGCATGTGAATCCCCTTGCATAAAACTGAAAATCAATTTACTTTTCAGCTTTCAATTTCAAGTGACATATAGTATATGGTAATATTTCTATAGAAACATTATGGTATTATTTCTATAGAACAATCTCTTCCTGAAATCTGCAATAGATATAATATTCAATATTAGAATTCTACCAGATTTCAAATATATCCTATACAAAATTAGGTCCTCTTTCAACAAGGCATTTATGCATGTGCTTAATCTTGAGCTTTTGGGTTAAAGACAATCCCTTAGCTGAGACCTAGTATGAATTGGTAAATGTGATGAACTTTATGCATTTGCTGACAAAACTACCATCTCTGAAAATGTGTGACCAGTTTCCAATTTCAGAAAGTTTCAGCCAGTCCTAATATATGGGAACTCAAAGGCACCATTTAGGTTCAGGCACTTTCTTAAATTTCACAGAAGGTTAAATTCCATTTTCTACTTTTGCATGTAAAAATAATATATAGGAGAGTTACTTTAAAAAAAAGGTTAGAAAAAGAAATCTTGACAGCCACTGAAGACATCTGGTTTTAACTAACATGCTGGTTTTGCAAAAACGTTCTTTCACCTTTCATAGATGAAGTCAAACTTTTCTTCAGAATGCTGGCCAGCTAAGCCTAACCACATCCAGCTAAACTAAGGTTCTGCTATGTCTAGAGAAGCTGTTCAACAAAATAATGGCCCCATATCCCCAGTATAAATAATGATGCCAGCAAACACAGTCTTTGGCTGACTCCATATCTACCAAGACACTGAAGGACTCAGCAGTTCAGTGAAGTGGAAGAGAATTCAAAAGTTGTTTGTAGACTGCAAGAGATAACACTCGAATAGGATGTCAAACAGAAGCAGGGGAAAGCAGAAAGCCAAAATAAAATATTAGGGTAACGTCATCTCAAAAAAAAAAAAGAAGTCCCCAAAACTGAAAAAGTCATCGCTCCAAAACAAGAGAATGTGAATTAGCACAAGTACTGGATTTTTTCTGTCTTTCAATCCATCTCTCCCCAGAACTGTTAATTTGGTCTCTCTATATAGCAGCACATCTATGTGTAATTTCTTTAAATATTTTCCTGTAATTGTCCTCTATGTTATAAACACAACAATCCAAATTTCTGACTGTACTGATATATCTCTTTCTTCCCAGGTCTAGAAGAAAATGTTCCTCAGTCAGGCATGTCCTTGTTTCCTAGCTTTCTACATACAATTTGGTTTACTTTAACAAACTTTTGATTTCTTAAACAGCAGTTCAGGCCAATTTTAATTCCATTACCTGAAGAGGTAGAAGTCACATGTGAGTCATCTTTTTTTTACTGATGTATTTTCAAACTACTGTCTTCATTGTTGAGATAGATTGTAAACATACAGGCACTGTGGATGTTCCTAGCTCAAGTATTAGTTGCAGCAGCAGGGATATCTTCACAATATTTCCTTTGCCTGTCCATTTATGAGTTTGGGGTTTTTTCATGGTCTTTAAGTAAAGATTATTAGCTATAAACATTACCGCATGGTATGTTATTATTTCAGATCACCATCCAACTGGTTTTGACCTTTGTTTACTGCAAGAGATGCTTTTGTGAATCCAAAATTCATAGGCAATTCACATATTTGGTTTATACTAGGCCAAGGTTAATTTAAGGTCAGATGCTACAAATTTTGTCACACAGTAGTCATTCCCTAGTAGTTGAATAGTTAGCAGCAGAACAAACAACAAATACAGCATTGTTTGTGACCATTGGTATTTACAAGATGGGACCCAAATTGCTAATTCCACTCCTTAAAAGCTTGAAACAAATTTGACTTTCTCCAACCCTGAATTACAACTAGATTAACATGACTGTCTCTTTTAAAGAAAGAAAAGAGCAAAAGAAAAGCAAATGAGGATGGTAGCCTTTTAAGGCTGAATCAGACACTGGAAGAAACAACATATTGTACCACAAAAACAAATGTCAGGTGACATGATAAAAAATTAATGGTTTGTGGAGAAAAGCTTATTTCCTTTGGTATGTGCCTTTGTTGTGTTTTCTTATCATGGATGCGTTAAAAGTAAAGCCACCTGGATCTTCACAACAAAGTACCTGTGTCAAGACTTGAGAAAAATCGGTTTGTAATGAGTCTCTAGAGTTAGACATCGTATAAAAAGAGGTCACTGTAAACTGACCTTACAAACCATCTACCTGTCTATCCCATCACATATTGGCTTCTACTAAAAAACAACAGAAAAAAATCCCTAAAGGTTTCCACTTCTTCCCCTTCTCTTAGCTCAGAAGAAAAGACAAGAGAATTGTTTGCTGCCATTTAGATAAAGATGACATAGCAGACATTTTATTGTTTTTCAGAGAAAGGATGACAGACAACAAAGGAATCCTTTTGCTCTTGGGGTGATAAAAAAATAAGAATACTGTAGATGAGAAATTCTAGTTCCCTTTCTAAATAAATCAACACCATAAAGAATATTATCATGTGATCTAAAAGAATGGAAATAAAAACTTCTTTTGCTTTTGACATTTGTTGGTATGGTAATGTATTAGCTCTTTTTAAATAGCTGATGGCACTTGGGAAAAAGATTAAGTGAGAGAGTCAATTCTTCCAGCTAAAAATCCTTCTTTTTGCAGAACAATGTACTAGTACTTATAGATAGATAGATAGATACACATACATAAAAATCCTTCTTCAGAAAAAAACTTATGAAATATTTCTAAAACAATTGTAGGTCTGTGGTCCTCAGTACCACAGATAGAGCTGGGTTCTGATTAAGTGTAATTACCGATTCAAACCATAACCTCTGCTATGAGTTCCGTGCAATAAAGCCAGCAATACTGCTATCAACAATGAGCAGCACAACGTAAATATTGCTATAACTATACATGTTGGGACACTAGGAATTTTCTGCATTGTGGAAGACACTGTCCAATCTCATTACCCATTCATCTTAAAGACTGCTCATGCTAATTAGTCAGCTTTTATTGTGCTATTCTGATAAGACCAGCTCAAAAACATAGTTGTCCCATTCCAGAGCACTTACAAATCTCCTTAAATGAAAATTTGGGAGGAGTGAGGTGGGGAGAGGGGTGTGTCTATAAATATTTTCCCAGTCTCATAGAGTTTGCCCAATGGAGCTTTTTGGGTTTTTTTAATGAATATCAAAAGACTTCATCTAAACTGTTCTATGCTGATGATTTTTCACAAACAAGCTGTTTTCAGAGCTTAAGATTTCTCTTGTTTCATTGTTGCAAGGAAAGGATAATTTCTAGTCAACTCTAACATACTGGAAAAGGGTGAAGACTCACTGTACAACTGTCAGCCCTGTTTCTTCTAGTGGCGAAAGGTCAGACATGTCTAGAGAAGAATAAGGATTAGGATTTATCTAAATCAAAAGGGAAGGAAAAAAAAAAACACCAAAAAGAAATTATAAATAACAATCTTTTTGGGAGAAATAGCCTCAGTGAAACCTTGTAAAATGGTATTAACCTACTTTTGAAGGAGTAAATGTTAATACTCTAACCTCTTGTTTTCTGTTTTTCCCACTATATATAGCTGTAGTTTATATTTATGGAAAAAATAAAGGAAACATGGTATGCATGCTTGCAATAAAGGGCAGATGGGGGTGGTATTCTGAGTTAAAATTTTTATTTGTCTCAAGAATACCTGAAGAATACACTGGGAATAGAAAATATGTTTGTATCAAGGACCTGTAATCAAGGACCTGTAACATCCCCAGGAGTCTATAGTAAAAAATGTATAATAAATTTTATATTAATACATAAATAAAAATTAAAATATTGAGAGAAATTTACTGTGAGTTAATACAAATTAATTTTAAACTAAAGATTAAAGTGTTTTTTTTGGAAACCAGATGTATAGAATCATAGAATGGTTTGGGTTAGAAGGGACCTTAAATATCATCTAGTTCCATGTATATATAAAGGCAAAAAATCATTTTTTGCCAAAACGCAGATTAGATATCACTGAATCATATTTTATTTGCACCATTGCAGCATCCAGCCATGATGTGGGAATCTACCAAGGAATTAGTTAAGTGGGGAATTTTAGATTTTCATTAGCAAGATGTTGACATGTTTTTCAACTGTTTACACTGCTTATCTAGAGGAAAAAAAAAGTATGTCAAGCCTTTCTGCTTCCTCCAGAGTACTCTGCCTCTGTAGTGGCAACATCGTGCTTTCACAGCACTAGGTCAGGACAGCGCTGAAGAGTGTCAAGATTCAGTATATGTTGAGGAGATTTGTAACTGCTGCCCCAATGTCTTCAGACGTGCAACCACCATGTCACTGACCAGAAGTCACAAGCTTCCACTCAGATATTAACCTTCTTTTTTTCTTAAGGAGAAAATACCACTGAATTTCTACTGATTTTTTTATGTTGTGAGAATACTTCTCCAATTATGGTATAAGGTCAGGTAGTTGGTTTCTTCCTTCATGTCTTCTTACGTTTCATCACACAAATGATGAATGCATGTTGTCTCTGACACAGCTTGCATTATCTGGTTGGGTTTGGAGCAGAAGCATTTTGGTAGCTATAGCCAAATACATGGTTTCAAACAAACAGTGTCTTTCTTTGTCTACAAGTGAAGGTTTTGGCTGAATGCCACATGTTGAAAACTGTAAAATTAATTCTCAACATATTGAACTTAAAGTGCAAGGAATTTATTCTCTTTCCAAATACATAATTAAACTTCATGACCTTAAGAGTGACTGCAAGCTAGAAATGAGCTGTTTTGCAGAGATTTTGGATTGCTGTTGACTTTAAGTGAAAAATCTTTTCTGACACAGTATACTGACTCAGTTATGTAAACAGAACTTTCCAGAGAAATAATATCTTTATTAATAAATAAATTAACTATAGATGAAAAAAAAAAAAAAAAAACAAAACAACAAATAAAAAAAAACCCCAACCTATTTCAATTACATTAAGGCTGTCACAAGTTTACACAGGGCCAGGCTGCTAATAGATAACTAAGTCTAAAGCATATTCCTTCAATCATAGCTATAATGCTGACACTCATACCACAGCAAAGCCAAATCATTATGATCATCGGGGAGCTTTTAATTTTATTTATTGAACATTTGTGTGGGCATAGACATTCTGCATGCCAGGAACATGTTCCTTAGGTATGTGATCAAATGCTTTTAACGGATTGAACTTAGACGTCACACTAAATATTTTTTTCTAGGTAATTTATTTCTGCAGATTTCTCCAGCCCTTGGTTTTGTCAAGATCAGAATCCTGAGCACAGAAATAGCATACACTGCTGTTACCCAGTTTTGAAAAAGAAAAAGAAAGGGTTGATTATGCTACTACTTACTGTCATAACTCTGTATTTATTATAAACTACTTTTGAGCAGGCATTGCAAATTTATTTAGCGGATTTTGTCCAAAATAGCTGTGCTAGCTGAATAGTGTGAAAGACTAGATCTGACTTGAGATATTGTTTTCCTTCGTACATTGAAGATTAATGCCTCCAAAAAGATGAAAGCAGGAGGATAAAAGTATGATGTTTTCAAAGATAATTCTACCAGTGGCAATCATGATCATTAGATGAAAATAAATAAGTCATTTTCATTATCATGTGGCTTGAAAGGAAGCAAGATTCACTGTGAAGGAAAGGCATAAAAGAGGGGAAATTAAAGGCTTTGAGAAATTAACATTGATCCCAGAGTGCACCTGGGCTTTTATTTCCACTGTTCTGTCTCCAAACATCAGCTCATATTCTGAGATGTTTTGATAGTAGACAATACCAAATTTAATGCAAAATACACCAGACTTAACCCAATCAAGGGCTTTTCTTATGAAAACAAAAGCTTTTTATAACTCAGTGTCCTTGTCACTTCTAGTTCTACTGCCCTGTTGTACGTAAACTCACATGATGGGTGTCATTTGGGCTCTGGGAACAACTTATTTTCCCAGACAATAGAAAGAAAAAGACAAAATTAAAAGATGAAGTGAAAACTTCCCCTCCTTCCCTTGCCAGTGTTCAAAACCAAAGTAAGACATACTACTTTTGGCCTCACATAGCAATTGCAAATAATGTTTGTAAGAAAGAAAAGGAACTAAATGGGAAAAGAGGTAGTACTGCATTGTCTGATGCATTGTGCTTTGCTCTGTAGCGTTAAAAACAGGGATATGCCACACTGTTGGTACCTACAATTTATTAAATCAGCCATTGCAAAACTGATTAGATCTTCTTTCAGCTCATCCCTACCTGTTAAGTAACTGATCTTGGCTTTCTTTTCTGTTTACCATTCTTCTATAAATTCATCTACAGTTTCTCCAGACTATTCAATTTTCATTGTTCCTACTGTCCTATTAAAATCCCTTACTGACTTAGCGTGTCTTACATCTTTATCCCAAATTTGAACTTGCCCTTCATGCTGACCCTGCACATATCCCCCTAATACTCCTCAGATTCTGCCTAGCCCAACTAAACTGTCAAATCTTCCTATGTGCAGCTTCATTCTGCTAACCGAATGCTTCCCTGTGCTAAAACAGGCACGTCAGGTTTATTCTCTTTCAATTCTAGCATAAGATTTACAGACATCTGTCAGCCACTAGAAATCCTTTCCTAACTCAGTTTTTCTTCAGCATTTCTTTCTTCTGCAATTCACATATTCTGTATTTTCTGGAAGCACAGGTCCAAAAATGTTTTTTCCCCTGCGTGCAACGAGAGTTGTGTAATCAGAGTGAGACAGGGACAATCAGTGAATATCCGAAAAAGAAGCTTTGTGAATCATATGGGCAATTCTCTGTGTGACTAGTTTAAGTGCTTACATCAGGTTATGGATGATTATCCGAACTCTCACTATGAACTTTTGAGGTTTACCTTTCATTAACCATGGCAGTCTGGTGTAACAACTCTCTGATCAAGAGACGTTCATGTTTCTCAATCTGGGACATCAAGACTTTTGCAACCACAAAGACAGAACTAATAAAGTCTCCAATTACTGTTTATACATTATTTACAAAATCTTGGAGAATGGAAAAGCAGCATGATTTTGTGAGCCCTCAAACTAACATTAAACATAATTGCAGATTCAATTACAAAACTTTGAAAACTGTAACA
Source organism: Leptodon cayanensis (assembly GCA_027564655.1). Lineage (NCBI taxonomy): Eukaryota > Metazoa > Chordata > Aves > Accipitriformes > Accipitridae > Leptodon > Leptodon cayanensis. The sequence continues at coordinate 5,811,822 of JANXJC010000049.1, forward strand.
GATGTCTGGAGAATTAAAAGATGAGCAAGAGTGTATTTTAATAACTATTATCCAAAACACCCAGTAGCCTGTGACAGATGAGAAGTTACTGACCCATTCCATTTGATCTGTTCTTTATTGCAATCTGAAAAAAACTCACTCAAGAGCAGACACGACAACATATAAGCAGGAGCAGTCACGACAACATATAAGCAGAAGTACTTTTAATATACCAATCTGAACTTCAGCATGTCTTTTATTCCTTCATTGAACCCTTAAAATTTACAAATGATTTTGTTGGTTTTCCAATGAATTTACACAAGAGGCTCCAGCTTTATTGATTTCTCAGGAGATTTTGATGTTCTGGTCCATCCTCTCTTTATGAACAAACAGCAGCCAGGGTTAGGATAAGGAGGAATTAACTGGGTATAAGTGATAGATAAAGGAATAATAATGATCTGGAGTTTATTTTAGGCCAAATACATGTTTTTTTTAATTTTCTGTTTCCAACCCACCAAAAGTTTTAGTTAAACTTTAACTATTGTTGATCCTGCTATTTATTAGTAAGCCACTCAACATTTCTGCATTCAGTTAAAATCAACCTTTTTTTTAGTATGCAATCGTTTATTGTCAATCTGTGTCAGACCAACTGAACAATAACTAGAGTTAGATGCCATTTTCAACTTTTGTAATTAGGATGGCTTTTGCCTAAAATAATTCAATATTTTACTTTTTAAAACAGCATGTAATTAAGAATCTACTTTTTGTTGTTGACCTGAATGAAATTCCTCTCTACTTTTAGTATGACTTCTTTACTTCTTAGTAGTCCTTTGAGGTACTGAAGCACTTTTACTTTCCTTGAGAGATAGCTTACAGGAACACCTTGAGAGATGTGCCTTCATTTCCTGTGCACCTTTCCCACAGTGACAAGCAAACTCTGTTTTGATGGAGATGTTAATTTGTCTCTACAAGCGCCTACAAAGTCTTCATCATAGAACCTTAGCAGCTGTTATCTTGTATAGCCCTGTTGACTCCACCAATTTTAGCCTGGATGAAGAGACAAAGATCTTTCAGAAGCTTTATTTTCTGCCCTTAACAATAAGCTATACCACAGAAAAATGTAACATAGACTTCCTCAAAGAAGGTAGAGCAAGGAAAATTAAACATTGAAATTGTATCTCAGTGTCACAGTTGCTTTCAAACAGTTTCAGGTCAGAATCAATACCTTCACTGTGTTAGGCATTTTACAAACACATCCAAAAAAATACAACCCCTCCTCCAAAGAGCTTTTTTTCTGGGGGGGGGCAGGGATGAGGGTGGATTTCCCTTTAAAATTTGTCCTGCAGGTTTCAGGAAAATATTACAGTTTTTAAGAAGGACTATAATGAAGAAATATTGTCCTGAGGCTTCAGTCTCCAACTAGTTCACTAAAGGCCTTGATACACCTCAATCTGGAATAGTTGCACAGTACAGGCTACAGTACGTCTGATAAACTGCCTTTTGAAGTATAACCTGCTTCCACACAAACAGTGTGATGTATTTGACAAGAATTTGTGACTCTAAAGATGACCAACATGTCAAGAAGATTCCACCCGTTTATATGTATATATAAGTATACCCTGAACATAAGACTTCCTAACAACTAGGAAATTAAAATATTCGTATAGGTGTTAAAACATACACATGCACACAAGCGCACACACACACATCCAGTCTTGTGAAAACATGGACTATTTTCAACCTTCCAAGTTTACTGTGATGCAAAACAGTGTCCTTATTGAGCATATAATTTAAAACATTAATGAGGTAATATGTCTCTGTAAACTACTTATATTGGCAGACTAAAGGTCCTTGGCCACTAAACAGAATCCACTACCCTTTTCGGTGATAATCTTATTCAAATCTAACAACACTCTGCACTGGTTTTGGCTGGGATAGTGTTAATTTTCTTCATAGTAGCTAGTATGGGGCTGTGTTTTGGATTTGTGCTGGAAACAGTGCTGATAACACAGGGCTGGTTTAGTTACTGCTGAGCAGTGCTTACCCAGAGCCAAGGGCTGTTCTGCTTCTCACCCCAACCCACCAGTGAGGAGGCTGGGGGGGCACAAGGAGTTGGGGGGACACACAGCTGATCCCAGCTGACCAAAGAGATATCCCAGTCCACATGACATTGTGCTCAGCAACAAAAGCTGAGCTATGAGTCGCTGGAAGGAGACATGTCAAAGCTCTCATTTTCTTGCTGTCACTGTTCTCTTAATTTGTAAAAGAGTTCTTGAAACAGTCATGATCTTTCCATGTGCAATGGAAACAGCCTGAAATTTGTCCTTCTGTTTTTTTCGCCTTCTCACGTTCACCCCTCTGCATATCTTCCTTCTTTTTTTTTCCTTTTTTTTTTCCCCTCTAGAATAGTGTCATTTAGCAGCAGCCAGGCAGAATCACAAACTGTCAGCTCCTATCTACCCCCAATAAAATGTTATGATGGAGTAGGCTGGGGGAGAAGGTCATCCTGCAGGCTGCCATATAGTGTATGAGTTTCCAAGGTAATTTTAACCAAGAAAAACAAGAGAAATTGGCCCACACAAAGCTATGAACTGCAACAAACAGATTGCTTCCAAGATCAGAGTTTGCTTAAAGTCTCAGAGCATTACACAGTGTAAATTGCAAGTATGCTTAGTCTTGCTTTCATGTACAAACTAGCTGTGCTTTCTGTAGAAAAAAGAAAGGCTGGTGTACAAAGATACTCTGACTTTTTTCCATTAAAAATAAAAAACAAGTTCTGTTGAAAACTACATTTCTGAAACTAAATGATTTGGGGGAAAGTTTATTATTTCCACAGAAAACTTTATTGTTTCACTTGAAGCTAGACATAAATATTCACAAATTTTCTGCTGAGATTTAGAATAGTCCAACTCAGATGGTTCCATGGAATTTCCAGCTCCCATTGCCCTTGCTGGGCTCTGTGCTCAAATTTACCAGCCTCCTCCAGAGCTGAGTCTTGGAAACATTGTGAAAGATGAGGTATAAACATGGAGTCCAGCTTGAATTACAATACTTTCATTTTCAAACCTCATTGCCCTCTCTTTTGTCTTCAGAATGTCATTATTTGTGGAAAGTGCCCTCATAAAACAGAAAGACTTTCCAGTCCCCAGGTAACTCTAAAGACCATCCCAACCATCCCGAAGATGAATGAATAACTGGTGCCTTGTTCCTCTTGTGCACAGAGACCTAGGAATGAAGTATCCATGACCCTAGGGACAGCAAAGACCTCCACTGGGAAAGTTATATTACCTAAAACTAAGAGTCTTCAAGATAACATAAACCCAAGAACTATGAAACCCCCTGTTTGACAGCTTACACTGTTACGCTAATGTGAGCTTATTTATTACCATAGTGTATCACAAGTCTTTGATAATACATTTTGAATAGCACTAATATGGCATATGTCATAGCAGATCAGACCATCCACTCATCCAAATTCCTGTGACACAATTAATACCTGTTCTGATATAAGCCAGATAATAAAATTTAAAACTAATCTAAGTGGTCTGGAACAATATGTCTAAATATAACAACAACATGGCAAAACAGATGTTTTTAAACAAATACATCATCCTTTTGTTGCCAGAAATGTGAAACAAGATTGGATTTAGAGTATCTTAAAAAAAACCCCAACATGTTGTGGGGCTTGCTGTGAAGATAAGGATTTACATGAAGGAAAATTTTGAAGGGGGCTTGAGATGGCTTGAGAGTTTTGTAAAAACATATTTCAGCAATTAAGGTGTGCTTTTAATTGAAACTTTCATACTTTATGTATTATTACTATGTTTTTCTGCACACATACAACCTCAAAGTAATACAAATCCTTTTCCAATAGTAGAGAAGTATTTTTCAATAAAAAATAAAGGAAAATAAGATTTGATGCTTTTTAAGATAATTTATCACATTACGGATATTTTCAATTTCCTCAAAAGTCAAGTAAGCAATTTAGACTACAGCCTCTGGAAGGAAAAAATTCTCTATTTACAAATTACATTTATAGGGCATATGGTGCAGCTGACATTTCTTCTTCTAACATTACCTGCTAATATTTTCAAAGGGATGAATTACTCTTCCACTTCTTAACCATTGCAACTGCACAGAGAGATAGATATGTTCGTTTCTGTTTTCCTTTTCAAGGAGTATGTGTACCATGAATATTTTACGTACAATACGGTGCTGTCTGAAAAGAGGCTAAAACTACTGGAGTCTTTTGACTGATAAAGTGATATGGCACCACAATAAAAAGTCATTCTTTACAGTTAAAGGATACTCTGAGGTAAATACCATCATTAATTTGGTGTAGGTTAAATTACTGTGCAATGTTTCCACAAAAAACTACAAAAAAATCCCATTTTACTGTTCGTTGTTGCAATTTCAAGCTATAAGCTCCACTATAATGCACAAAGGGCTTACAAAGGGCTCTGTGGAGTATTCTGATGTTTAAAAACTCTATCCAAACTACAAATCAAATTAAAGGTCTATTTGCAAAAGTAAAGTTTAGGCATATAAAATCTCATATGCTTTAAAACTTACCATCACCATCTACAGAATTCCTGAGAAATATGGAGCAACTGAAGTGCTATCTCTTACTTCCACCTCCTTCTAAGCACTTCTTCAGTTTATCCACATTAGTGGATGTGATCAAGCTGAAAATTCTGCTGGCTTCATCTTCTAAAAGTTTAATATTTCTATCACTTGATTTTTCTTATGGAAGTTTTATGAACTGTCTTTTTTATGAAGAAAATATATGTGAAGATCTCTGAACACCTGTGGGTCTAACTACAGGTGTATACTGGGCCAAAAAAATGATGAGGCACATAAAATTGGAACTTTCTTGCTCTTTGTTATTATTGTGCAAAGAATCTAGTTATTTTGCCTACATCACATTCTCTGTTATGAATTTCATTTATGTAGAGTAAAGGTAGATGTGTAAATGCATCTCAGGTCAAAGCTTCATGTACACTTAGGCATAATTGGATATATTTCTTGGGAAAAGTCTTCCAATTTACAGTTCTTTTTTTATGACAGTTTTGAAACTGCAACTCTTAAACTGAAGCATTAAAAACTGAAGTTAAACACTGTCAGTTAATTTGCAAGCCAGCCATAACCAGAATTTATTTATTTAGATATTAAATTCAGTTTCTTATTACCACTCCAATATTTTAAGTGAATTATGTGTCTGAGATTGCAAACTTTATACTTTAGGATTACAATGCTAGTGACCTTCAGAGCTACTTGACCTTCAGAGTTACTTTTCCTCCAGACTGAAGATATCAGAAAGACAGTCTTTACTTCAGTGTTTGAGATCAAAATCCCATTTCTGGCATCAAGATAGATGACAAAGCAGGGTTAAAATCGTTAGTCTTGGATGTGATAATACTGGGAATACGATTATTATAATAAATGCAAATATTTCGTATCTTCCACTTGACACACCTCTTTACATCCAAATTTGTTCTTCTCCAGCTCAGTCAGCAATGTCAAACAATGCAATGAATAGCATCTGAGGAATTATTGCAACATAGCAAAATGAGGTTTATAACATCAGAACATGCAAGAAAGCAGGTGGCAGTATGATGTTCTACAGGACTAGAAGAAAATAATGCCTTGTTTCTTGCCTTCGGACCCTTTTCCTTATCTTCCACACAATTTTATTAAAGGAATAATAGAAAAACTACACATTAATGCTGGTGTATGACACACTAGACACAACACAACTAAATTTCATTGCTGTTGCCAAAAGTGCGTGGAAAGTAACCTTTTCTATCTCTCAGATAACGCTGATTGTCCTGGTTGTAAGCTGAACAACATGCAGCAGGGGATTAGAGTAACAGAAGAAGAGCAAAGGATCTGTACCTAGGCATTTTCGGTAAGAGAAGATAAGAAATGGAAGGGAGGGATTTGTAATAATGTCATAAGATACGATAAATTGTTCCTTATCATCACTCTAATGCCAACTGTCAAGCAAAATTTTGGGTTGCACTTCTATAGTGCATTTTAGTAATTAGTGATCTTTTTTCATTGTATAAGTTCTCCACCATTTTCAGTTAGCAACTGTGTTGCTTCATAGCTGGTAGGTTTATATATTATTAATTATTATAATATTATTTTGTTATTGTTATTATTCTTATTCTTTTTATTAACCCATATTTCCAGTCTCCATTCAAAGCATTGTGTTGAATCACATTTTTACTAGGTTTAGAAGGAGCAAACATTTACACCTTACAGTCCTGAATTTCATTTTGCTTACTAGATGGTGAGAAATGCTGATTTTTGAAGGTCCACGCAAAGAAAACAGTCTTAAACTGCAGTACATGCTATTCTTTACAGTATTTCAATATTAAGCAGACACATTTACAGATAACAAGTTGTTACTGAAAACTAAATACAACCATTTGGTGTTTATAGTAAATAGTAATTTCCTCTTAATCTACATGATGAATTTCTAATTGATGCTTACATTTGCCTAATGCCTGAAGAAAGTTACAATGAAAGTTTCAGTGTTTAGAATATACTGTAACTTTGCATAAACTTTTCCTTCTGCTTACCTATGTATTAAAAACAAATAAGGACAAAATTTCTCTCTGAAACACTTTCACACATCTCAATCTATCAAATTTTCATCCATTTAAGAGTGTACATGCTTTTGTTAATTTTAATGTTTCAACTGAGGAGCTACCTGTTTTGCCAAACATCATATTCTTCTATCATCCTTTCTTCCCCTTTTAGTTAATCTGAAATTATGACAAGTTGTGTTCAGCAGGATGAAGTTCTGTTAAGAACAGGAATAAGTGAATTCTTATGAAATATTTTTCACATATTAGTGGAAGCTGAGTATTGGCTTAAGTGCATACATTCAAATTGTTAACATCTGTTTATTTGCTTTGAATCACTGAAGAGTGCTGGCTGCTTTATAGATAACGTGTGTTTACACTTCATGTTTCGAAAAGCCTGCAATTAAAAAAAGCTTATGTTTCAGTCCTCCAGAACTGAATCAAATTTTATTCTTCCTTGACTTAGTACTTAGAAAAAAACTAAAAATTGCAAACATTTTTGCCAAGTCATTAATACACACCATCAAAAGTGTGGGACATAGGTACTGGTGAAATGAGTCATGGCAACACAATCCTTATTACATCAGTATGGCCCCATAATTGATTTAGTTAATGGCACCATCTGCTCATTTCCAGATTTTTCCTTCCAATTAGAATGTCAGATCATATATTTAATTTTTGTGAATTTAACTATGTTTTCTGCCTTTTTCCCCACCCTTGCACAAACCTAAGTTTGATCTGTACTACCTTTTTCTGTTTACATCCATTATTGAAATCGTATTTTTTGCTTTTGAGGAAATGAACAGTTTTGAGAGATTTGGCTTGGCTCTCAGAACCCTTTGGCTTTCCAAGTCATAAATGATTCTCTTGTGGTGATGAAATGTTGCTACTTAATGCAGAAAACATCTAGCAATGTTTTCAGTTATAAATGTGTCAAGTGCCAGGTCTCAAGAAAAATACTTCTAAATTGATAGTATTCATTTTCCATATCCTCCCCCAAAAGTGGAAATGGAAAAAAGGAACAGAACATTGCAGCCTATTTCACATAGTTGGCATATTATGTACTCCTTTAGTATGTCAACTTCAGCCAGAGATGACAATAGTATCTGAACAATATCATGAAACTGAGAATATGGTAGTGAATGATTTCTCACATCTTGGCATGAAGGGAAGACTTTCATTGAAAACTACCCCTCCATTGAAAAATTACAGTTCCCCTCCAATACGTCCTCCTCTAGCCTCTCATTCAATGACAAACTGTTAGAAGCAACCATTAACAGTCATATATTAACTTGCCAAATACACCTTGATGAGACCTATCTCTACGTTATTTTCTCATGAGCACCAATAAATATTTTTTTTTCTTTTTACTACAAATATATTGGAGCAACCAGTAAACAGTGTCCAGAGAAAGGGTCTGGGTAGACTCTGTGTATACTATTGATTGCTTTTTTCCTTAGAAATGACATAAAAAGTGATTTGCCATCTGCAATTTGTTTTCTACCAAATAGGTTTTTAAGGTCATCTGTAGAATAGAGACATAATTATTAATTATTATCAGAACTATTTTGACTTGCTTAGTATTAGAAATCAGAACACAGTACATGTCCTCAAAAGAACTTTGATTTACAAGATCAGGATTTATGAAAACCAAAAATCACCGAGTCAAACATACAAATGAGAATATAAAAGACTTTTGTGTTGTATTTTTAATTTGTAGCCTGTCATTTATTCCTCTGGTGTTTGAAACAATATTTGAAACTTAAGATACAGTAATGGATCTATTTCCAGATACTACTCTTCAACTATAAGATTCTTGACAAGGACCTGTTTCACACGTGTGCATATGCCATGCTGAGAATTCATTAATGCTCAATGATATCCTGATTAATGGAGCCCATAAAAGACCTTAGCCCATAAAACACAGGTCAAGTGTATTTTTGGTGAATGGCATCTAACTATTAATTTCATTATGTGCAAAGATACATTCATACACTATATTTTAAAAGAACTGAGGTAAGAAAAACTTCCCCTACGCCCCAAGAGCCAACACTTTCTTTGACAACACATTGATTTTAAATGGATCTTTTAAAGGGAAGCTACTCACCAGTCTGACACTGTATGACTTAATTTCTGCAATAACACATCAGTAGTGTAATGATAGAGTCAAGGTCCATATAAATTACTGAACTCAATTTTAAACCTTTTTTCTGGCATTTTATTGCATGTGGTTTTGCCATTACTATTAGGTCATCCATGATGGCTAGTAATATGAAAATATGCATATATATATATATATCCTGCCTACTGCCTTCGTAACAGTGCTATTGAAAAATCAACATGTGTTCACAATATTCAAATTCTGCAAGAAATAAAAGCACAGAAGTTTGGTCAGGGAGGATTTCTAGGGCTTAGTCTTAGAATAATTCTGGAAATGTTAATATGCATTTCTAACATGTGTCATGTCCCAATTTCTTAGGACGATGACTCAGGTTTGCTGATTCCCAGGTCAGCATTAAGGTGAAAAGACACCAGGGATCCTTTAACTCACAAAACTCAATTGCTATTTCCTCACAACAGGAATTGGCATGCTCACCACAAGAATCGGGATGCTCACAGCAAAAATTGGCATGAAACTATGTCAGTAAACAGTGTAAAATGTGCTAACCATGCATCACCAAACATAGACTACAGGCCTGGCTTATCTGGGAATGAGGTGAGGGCAGACAATAAGGTGAGCCCTCCCGTTGAGTCCCGAGGTTGAGAGCAGACCCCCTTGCTTTCTAGACTCCTTCTCAGAGAGGAGCCCAGGGGCGGTTGGGTCCGCTTCTAGTCCCAGGCTTGGTCAACGGCTTATGTATAAAGGGATGAGGTGTAAGGATTATGGAAAAGAGAAAGAGAGAGAGAGAAGAAAAAGATTTCACCAGTCCTGGGTCTAGCGTTGGTCCAGTCAGCCGAGTGCTCCAGTTCCGGTGGGCTTGAGCACCCGGGGCTTCAGTTTGTGTCCTTTTATCATCCTTGCCCCTCCTTCAGGCAGGCACTCAAACTTATTAGGCTACTTAGGTGTCATGAGTGGTTTGTGAGCCTTTGGGACTTGGGGGTCATTTGGGGAGTCACTTCCCCTTCCCTGCAGGGTGAGCTGTCCTGCTCAGCCCATCAGAACAGCGGTATCGGAGCCAGGAGCTGTGCGCCCTCCGGCACGGCCTCCCCCTCCTGCTGCTGATCAATGGGTGCCGATCGATGGGCTGCTTTTCACCTGGGCTTCCTTGCTGGGCAGGGTTCCTCATTATGCAGAGTTCGTCCTTAGGCAGAACTTGCCCCACCACAATGTTTGAGACACTAACTCTTTCAGTCCTTCACAATGCGTAATGCATAAACTACCCCAGTTATGAACAATCTTTGAGTACAAACCTTCTCACTTATACTGGGATATTATACTGGGATAGAGTAGATTAATTAAAAAGTGTAAAGTTATAAAAGTAATTTATAATGGTATAATGACTATTCATGCACATATGGCACATTTAAATGCATAAAGTAGAATAAAAGCCTTTAAAGTATCCCTGTACGTTTTAGGATACATAACCAAGCATATTTTATGAAAGGTTTGGGAAAATAAATATGAAAAGACATGAAACTAAATGTAAAAAGAGATGGTACTCTGCATTTGCTTTTTACTGAGCCTTATTCTTTATAACAAGAAAAGAAAGAACATTCTAATAAAGGAAGGCCACTTGCTTTTACTGGTAAACTTTAAGGAACCTCTGAACCTCGGGGACATACTGAAATTGAAGAACACAATTCAAATGGGTAGAGTTAACTTTCTGTACAGTAATAAATATGCTTTTGGCTTTGTTCAATTGGATTTGGTTCCATTTTTGTCCCTGTCATTCAAGGACAGCGGGAACCACCATTGATAAGGATGGGGGGGCTAAAATAGATGCATTAAGTGGCACTGAAAAGTGACAATAATACACCAACTGTGAAAATATTGTGCAGCAATGGTCTTGCTTACAAGTTTCTGAGAATAAAATCAATACAATATACATAAAATGAAAAAAATTGGCATGATACCCATAACATACTAGAGATGTTTCCCTGTGTTACTATCACCTTCTTAGTGTCCTTCTGGGCTGAACTGCAAACAGAACCTACTCACTACATGTCATTGCAAGATCCCACAAAATCCTGATCAGTGTGGTATGCATTTCCGTAATAAAGGAATACAAACCAGAAATCTCTGTAAACTGGTATGGACTAAGTCTGCCTCAAATTCCACAAGTTCATTTATTGATTTGCACACAGAGTTTGTACCTCTATCAAAACCTGAGCCTAATTAGAGCACTAGTGCTGAAGGAATACTGGGCCAGAGTTATATACTAGTCCCCTGGAAACCTACTTACTGCTATCAGGATGCAAAATTTAACCAGGACTTGGGCCCTCAACAGGAACATCTCCTGATCATGATTTATTCTTAGAGCCAGCTGCTTTGGGCTAACCCCGGTGGGCAGGCAAGCACCTCACTTGCTCGCTCACTTCCTGCCATGTCCCCAGTGGGATGGGGAAGAGGAGAGAAAGAATAGAAGCAAGAAAACTTGGAGGTCAAGATAAAACAAAAAAAATCCCAAGTTTAATAAGTGAAGGATAAGTGGGAGAAGAGAGAAGAAAATAGAACAAGTGATGCAAAGGCAATCACTCACTGCCTCCCATGGGTAGACTGATGCCCACCCAGTACCTGAGCAAAAGATGGCTAACCCTCCTAAAACCCCCTCTTTTCCCTTTTTTAGCTGAGCATGATGTTATATGGTATGGAATATCTCTTTAGTTAGTTGAGGTCGTCTGCCTGGCTGTGTCCCCTCCCAGCCTATAGCACACCACCCAGTCTAATCACTGTGGGGGACCAGACTGAGAAACAGAGAAGGTCTTGATGCTGTGCAAACACTGTTGAGCAAAAGCTAGAACATTGCTCTGTTATCAGTACTGTTTTAGTTAAAAATCTAAAACACAGCATCATATGAGCCGTTATGAAGAAAATTAACTCTATCCTTGCCAGGCCCAGTACACCAGCCTAACAATTAGCTCTTAGTACTCTCTTTTCATCTATTTCCCCCGCACATGAGAGTATCCATCTATTTTCCCCAATCTCAGTAATAAGAAAAATCCACTTCTGAGAAATAATTTCATATTAGTTGAATTCACAGTCTCCAACAATGTCATGGAAGCTGTTTTTTTTCATTAGGGCTTGCTACTTTACAATATTCTGGAGGTATCTGCCTGTATATTTGATCCCTTCTCCATTTAAAAGGTTATTAGGAAGTACTGAAAGCAATTTAATATGAACATAGAGAAGAGAGGAGATGAGAAGTGGATCGTTAACATTAGGATGTCACCTGCTGTCTACATTGAACTCATGACAGGATACAGGTTTTGGCCACAAATTTGTGATATTTGGTCCCAGAGCTTGAGTTTTTAATGAAGGTTATGTGGACCTCGCCACAGGTGATTAGTCAGAATACCTGACACAATCTGATAAACCAGATGGTGAGAGCAAACATGGAGACAGTGAGCAATTGAGATAGTAACATGGGGCAAGAGTTCTGAAAGAATATTAGGTAAGGCATATATTAATTAGGGTAGAAGTGATTAGCAGAATACAATGATTAAGAGACACAATATTGAAGGGCATATAGAAGGCAGATGCCCTGAAATTATTTGACAGAGTAATGGGCTGAAAAACAAAGGGCATGAACCAAAGCTAAGAAAAGACTGGTCAGCAAGGGAGTTCAGGATAAACTTCTTCACAGAGAAGGTAATTAATGTGTAGCACTGCAAGCTATTACGTGGGGAAAAATTAACCCTCAGATGCTAAACATATCTGAGAACAGACAGATAGGTAGATGAGCTGCATGGACTAATTTTGTATATTATTTCTGCTGCAAGAATGGTAATGGTAAAGCATTACTTAAATTAGTGGAATAATAAATGAAGTCATTTCAATGAGACTTACAGTGATAAAAACTAAAGGCAAGCACAATTAGTTTAGTAGAATCATAGAATAATTTAGGTTGGAAAAGACCTTTAAGATCATATAGTAGTATAGCTGTCCACAAAAAAACCCACAGAACTTGTTTTACTTCAAAGTATTTTAAGCAAAATTATCTTTTCTGATTTTACTGCTAACAAAAACATGAAAATTGTGGATGCATCTCCCACAGAAGTTGTGTACCTGTAATGAGGGACCCAACCAGGGTTTGTTAAAAGTCACAATTCTTTAAGGGAAGCCAAAACCAGGAACTTTAAAACCCAGAAGATTTCTCTCTCCAGTTTGTTAGCTGAATTTCCTGCCTGTAGGTCCAGCCATGGGGCAGGCTAAGCATGTGTTCAAGAGAAGAGATACACAGTATAACTTACCAACATAACAGCAGCAGCTGAGTGCTCAGTCAGAAAACCAGGCTATGTGCTAGCCCACATGGCTCTTCAGCGCTAGCCCACGTGGCTCTTCAGCGCTAAGCATGAATGGCGTTGCTCCATCTCTTCCACATGGAAGCACCAAACAAGATCTTCTGCCTTTTCCCACTTCTACTTACCCCTGCACTGAACAGCCAAACCAACACTACCTTCCATCAGCTCTACTTTCATCTTTAGCATCCACCAACCCCTAAACCGATACCCCACTCCACTCTGCCTTTTTTACCGCAGCATATGCTGCAAGCAGCTTGAGACCTGCTCTCCCTCTCTGCTGGCAGGAGAGTTTGGAGCTCCCAGATCAACAATAAGTGACACTTTGCGAGCACGTTTCTGGACACCCCAAGCCAACACTGATATGCCACCTTGTGCTGCTCCCTAAAAGGCTGTGCACAGCCAGCAGGTACCTGCTGCAGCTGAGTAGCTGGTACCAGAACTACATCACCCTGTTGCTGGGAAATGTCAGGCTTAGGTAGCCGAATCTGTTCTTACATAACTGCCAATTATCAGGCACGGAAATACTAGTCCCCGGTTCTCCACTGGATAAAAGCCTGCTGTATGTGAGCACTGCACCCCCAGCGTGCGGTAACAGGGATGATGCCTGCCTGCCTGAATACTCATCGCTTCCCTCTGGGCTTCCTGTGGCTCCTGAGCAAAGGCAGGATGAGTAAGGTGGCACTGCAAGTAGCTTATTCCCTTCCGTGCATAGACACGCATACACTAAATATAGCTCTCTTGGAGCTCAGTTCAGAAGTGTATCAGAGCATCAGCTCTGATATTTAACAACTTCAACTTTCCCTGGTGGAGACTGCAGTACCTTCAAACAAGTTATGTATGTGGACTTTTCTGTAGGCTGAGCAATATATTGACTGAGATCAAAAGCATTGGCCTTTGTTCTCCTGCAGATGAATTTCTGTGCTAAAAAAAAATTTATTAGCATCAGATGTTTTATGAACAATATCTAAATAACATAATGCTATGCAAATTTAAATTTCACATTTCTTTAATTCCCCCCACACACTCAAAAGAACGCAAGCCAAAACAAAATGTTAATGTTGGATTTTGTATATTTACAATTTCAAAATGCTTCTATAAGGCAAACAATTGGATCTCTACAATAAAATTAATACAATTTATACAACTGTACCCTAAATTCCAGGTTTTATAGAAAGCTTTCGGTTTTCTGTATTTCCATAGAACTCAACTGATCTAACGTTAACGGTAATAATTTTTCAAGTCGAATAGATATGTAAACATTTCAAAATTAACATTTTTTAAAAAGTTAATGTAACTTAAGTTTTCTAACACTGAAAAAAAAGAGTAATTTCCACATTACATATCTGTAAGTTATTTTTATGCAATAAGGGAATGTAGATCATTCTATAAAAAGCTTTTGAAGCAATTTATAAACTAAGAAACCAAAATGAGCCATTATCCAATTCAAATGATTGGCCTTTATTACATTTAAGATCATCAGTCAGGATGATTTATGAGTTTGAAGTCTGGATCCTCTCCAGACTGATATGGAGTTCAGCCCAACAGTAACAGAACTTATGTTGCAGTGTAAGTGCAGAAGAAAGAAAATACGGAAGTCAATTTACAGAAGGGATTTTCTCCTAAAAGCTTATTAGTTATCTTGCTCCCAAAGGTGCATAACTGTCCTCTAAACTGATCAGTGGGAGTGGAGCTTATACTTAAGAAACTCTGCTTAAGCCAGGAAGAGGTCTTCACCCAGACGGCTCATATTACAGCAGTAAATATTTTAGCTATATTCCCATATGTGAAAGAAGAGATTAGTGATACTGACCTTCTTTGTACAGCTCTACAAAGGAAGAGTGATATCAGGGAGGTAGCTAGTGCATTGGGAAATTACTTATTTGGCAAGTGCTTTTTCTGGACATAGAGCTGAAAAATAATTTTTAACAATCCCAAAGACTAAAGCAGCCAGGAAATTGTGTTCATACATTCTGCATTCCTTCATGCAAAGTTCTTAGAAAGTCAAATTTCCACATATTTCTGAATGCTGTTTTGGCAGGAAATTCCAAATATGATAGAAGTTTATCAACAGAAAGTGACTGCTAGAGATATAAGAAAAAACAAGACGCAGCATTCTTTATAATTCCTATGACAGTTCATCCATTAGTTATATGACACAAGAGATTCTGGGCTGGTAAGGAAGGAGTTTGACCACCTTTTTTTTAGGCTGGGAAGCACACAGAAGCATGAATTCTTATTGTACCACAAATTCAGGGGGATTGGTGTTGGCAGGGGGTGGAAGGGAGGAAATGGAGAATTAAAAGATTTATTTCAATGTGATTACAGCAGTTCTAACACAAACCAAGAATAATTCCTATAAGTTCTGACCATTGTTGCTCCTCGTACTGTTTTCTATGCTGCGATACCCCAAGCAGATAATGTGAATATCAGGAATGATCTCCTGCCTGTTACTTTTAAAGTGCTGTCTCTACCAGCATAGTCAAACATTTCCTGTTCACTAATCCGGACTCTGGCTGGTAGAGACTGAGCAGAACAGAAAGGCTGACTTGACTTTCTTTACTAACTGAATTAAAATGAGACAGACACTTAGCACATCCTTTGATTCGGCTAGTTCTTGTAACACTAACTTGGTCATAGCAACAGCCTCAGGCTTCACAGCCAGGATAATGAGGGAGCTTTTTTCCCCTGCTCCACACTAACATATTAGTATATCATTGACTTTGCTTTCTCCAAAGCTACTTCACCTATCTGAACATAGAGGACAGACCCTTAAAGGAGTCTTGTTTTCTTTATTAGTCGTCCAGACTGCTCCTTTCCCAACATCCTTCTGCCCTTAAGGTTGTTGCATTTGTATTTGGAAAGGGCTAAGGTAACTTTCAGTTTCCTAAACCAGACTGCCCTGCAACACCTTAAAATTTTTCTTCCTTTAAAAGCTGTGCTAGTTTCACTCTATGTCCATATTGCTCAGAAAGCACAAATCTCTTCTGTAGCTGGGAGTCTATGTACTGGAAAAAATGTTATACAAAAACATGACACAACTTCATTTATCTACAGATGGGAGGCCACAGCATGAAGAAGGTGTCACATCATTTATTCACAAAACTGATTTATCTCCTTGCTTCCAATTACATTACTACTCATAATAATCAAGATCTTATTACACAAGTGTAATTACTTTATTCTTAAGCATTCATATTCAAACAGTTTAATTTTTGTTTTTTTAATCAAAGGAGTTGCCTGCAGGAGTATAAAAAATTATGTACCTACACTATGTGGATTCAGACTCTGATGTTCATACTTGGCTTGCAACAAGATTGCCTCACTTGAATACAAAGAGAACTCATGATGAAGTATGTTTCAGTAAAAAGACAAATCTCAAAATAATTAAAAAATAAAAATAAGCTTGTAAATGCACAGGAACTTCGTTATAATATGAACATTAAGCAAAAGGGGGAAGATTACATCACCAAGTAGAGACTGAGTCTGCTTATAAAATACAATTCTACAAATGATTTATTACATTACTCCTTTTCTCTAACTCACCAGCATAATGGAAAATCCTAGGGAAAAAAAAAATCTCTGACTTGATTACTTCAAGTACTGAACCCAGAGGTGGTTTAAAGTTGCTAATCATCTCTGAATCTGGTGTTAGGTTCACTCAAGTTTCTTGGCCATATTGACCTTCCCTTGAGTTCCCTGTGCTCAGAATTATGTAAGATCTGCTGCATAAGTAATTTTATCAGAACTGAGCTAATACAGCTCTATTAAATATCAGTAGTCAAGCAACCAAAAACAACATTTATATATATATATATATGTTAAAATACACATACACACACATATTAGTTCTAGAGCGAAAAATGTAAATCAGTGGAAAATACAAAATACTGCAAAGACTTAGGAAGTAAACAAAAAACTGCTTCTAGATTCCTCTATCTATGTACGTGCAATAGTCGCACAAATACAAATGTCTTTAGCTTGATTTCTTAATGAAAAAAAGTATTAGCAATTTGACTGTCAATACATTAGTCTTTCATACCATAAATAAGTTTTAAACCTCTGGACAATTTCAACTGAGTTTATCAAAAGGGCAGAGATCACAGACCTTAAAAGATTTTACAACTGGCAGACAGGTATTTAATAAAGCCAGTGAAGGAAGCAAAGAGCCCTGATCCAGGCTCTTTGAATTGCCTCACAACCTGCAGTCCTAATCAGCGGTATGTAATTCTGACCAGCCAATGCAGCATATAGCAGCCAACAGGTCAACCAAAGGCAGGGGAAATAGCAGTGGCATCGCCATCGCTAGGTGTCCCAGAGGCTCACACAATCAAATTAAATAGGTGTTAAACTTGAACATTAGTAAACCACAGGTTCAGTGATGTAAGGGGAAATTAATGCTACACAACCAACTTAAGAATTCTTAAGCTTTAGAAACAATAACCCAAAATGTGCATATCACTCACCTAAAAGATGAGGGCTCTCAACCTCGAGGAGTTACCATGGGCAGTGTCCCGACCCACTGGGAGAGTCCCCGACGGCGAGGCTCTGTTTATGCCCTAGCCGAATAGGATCTGTGGTCAAATAGGTGTTGTTAGTCCTCACTGGCCAAGGGCCAACACTTCTTTATTCCTCAACCAAAGCATGTACCTGGCACTCATAACCCAACCCCACCTTGTGGGCAGGGCAGCTGGACCCCCAAACAATAGCTTCTCATTTTTTTCTCTTTTCCATGGTGGCTTCTAGGTTTTTTTTCTCTTTTCCATAGCCGAGGAGTTTCTCTCTCTGCCAGGGCAGGTGTGCCTGCTACATTAAGGTACATGCAGAACAGAAGACAAAGCAATGGGATGAAGGTCTGTCTCATTAGTAATGCAATGTTGGAAGGAATGGAGGAAAGATTTTAGTATAATTAAGGAAGTGGGGAAAACAGAGATTTTGAGGGCAAGAAATCACACTTGTGTTTAGGGCACGCAGGAAGAAACTTAGTGTATTTTAGAAGGGTAAGAGAGACCAACATGACCTACTGAGGTCTCTTCCTACCTGAAATATTCTATGAATCTAGGGGACGAAGACTCCAGTGTACAAAAGGCACTATTCTGTCATAAATGTGACTTCAGTAATTCCAGTGCTTCCAAAATATTTTTTTTTCCTAAATTATGTTTTTTCAGATCATGTTAGAAGATGCATGTCTCATCCCATACCCATGCAGTACAAAGTTGCTTAGTACTCAATTTTTTAACCGTTTGTGAAAAAGTATTTTTCAAACGGACGCTGTTATTGATATTTCTGCAGCAGTAAGCTCTGGCCTGAATTCCAATACTTTGTTGAATGGTAATTAGAAGTCCTATTTCTGTGAGTGCTGCTGGGATCAGACCTTATTTGACCCAGAATTACTGGTAAAGAAGTCCCAACAACTTTGCAGTGCCATTTTAGCCTCTGATAGTAGCAGGATTTGACCTCCCCTACTGAACAACATTACGTCCTCAAAGCACTTATTCCTACTGACCGGTGCTCTACTTGAGGCAAGAGAGTGAACTTTATGCTTTATTGCAAAATTATAAGAAGTATTCTTGCAAATACTTTTCAATTTTTTTCTGTTATTTTAGTTTGTGCTAGCAGGCAAAAGGTATGACCACATTTTAACTACAAAGCAGGCTGTTCTGCTAGCTGTCTGGAGAGGCATCCATGACCCTTAAGGATGAAAAAGATGCGATTTATAATTTCTGCACTAAAGATCTTGTAACTGATGATTGATGTAGTCTCCATTTAGCAGTCCTCAGCCTTAGATAAACACAACACTACCTAAAATTAACTCCTGCTCTGACAGCTCCCATGTGGTTTTGGAATTGGGATTTGAAGTTGTTGGTGTATGTCCTCTCTGGCTATGCCTCTATTTGCCTGTCAAGCAATTCCTCTGGCTGCCCCACCTCTATCAGCACAAGTCAGACAGAGAACAGTCCTGCAGAAGGCTTCATATACTGGAAGTAATATTTTCAAAGTTAACATAAATACAAGAGTATACCAAGGACTGTACATGGACAGGTCTATACAGGATGAGGACCAGGCTTATATGAAGACTAATGGAAATAAACATTCCAAACAGAAGAAGAAAAACAAAAAACAATCAAACAACCCCACCTAACTAAAAGACTACATTAATGCTATTTATTACAAAAATTTGAAAAGTTCATGCTAGAGAATAAAAGCATATAACTATCACTAAACAAGACCTATAACAACAGTAGATTCATTCCCATCAGGAATGGAGAATCCTGAGGTTCTTATTGATGTTCAACCTCAGTTTGGATGTCAATAGTGGGTGATAATGTTATGCTTTTTGAAGAATACATCATTCAACAGTTTGCACAACCCTGTCCCTCCCAATTAATCCTCCAAAAGATAAATTAGGAATACAAAATTATTATTCATCAAGATTTATACTGATTTCTTCTTTTAAGAACAAAGAAGAAAGAAACCTAGTACAAACATATTCCTTATGGAACTTAGGTGAAAAACATTTAACCTCAAGTAATTGAAGTTTTAAGATGTTTTGAAGTTTCATAAACCATTGATAAAGGCACCTTAGGAATGTCATTTTCTCATTAGGCAGCATAAGTGAGCTCCTGAAATAAGCATTATAAAGTATTTTTCTTTTATTTTTTAGTTCATATCTTCTTTCAGGGGAAAATAAAACACACAATGAGGTGGGTAATTTCCTCCAACAGTATATTTGCTTAATATTTTGTAGCTATGCAACGCAGCAACTTGTTAGAATTACTTCTGTAGACAACATAAACATAGGGCTCTTAATATGAACATTTCAATCCATTTTAGAGATGAGCAAATTGACATGCACTACAATTAATAACGAAAGTGTTAAAAATGAAAATCCACCATAAATAAGTCATTAACATGAAGTATCCTTAATTTTGAAAGCTACTTTGTTTTTATTTTAAATAAACTGATTTGCTCCCTCCCAAGTTGTTGGACACATTGCTTCACTGGGCCTTTGAATTATTCACTGCCATTTCCTGAGTGGATACTTGGCTAAGGTTAAGAAGAATTTGGAATTTACAAGATTATGTGAGTTAGCATTTGATCCTAGCAGGAAAGTTGGACAGGAAAAAGATTTCCTCTTTGGAAAAATATTTCTGATACCAGCATTTCCTCCATTTTGCATCAGGCTGAAAAACTAATGTTTTAAAAACAAGAAATTCTTACCTTTCCCAAAAATGCATAGCTGACCTGTAGCTACATATATCTTCAATGCTCAACAAAGATATCCCATACAGGGATTCAATCTCAGTGAGTGCTCTAGGAACCATGGCATTTTCTTTCCTATCTAAACAGAAATTAATAAATTAGTTAGATCTATTTCTTACCTGAAGAGAGACGTGTAGACCTGAAAGCTGGTTTACTTTTTTTTTGTATCTCCTTTAGAAATGAATATTACTTCTACTCATCACTTTGCCTTTTTTCTTTGGAGCAATTCTACTTTGTCCAACTGAAGTACTTATTAGCATAAAGAAAGACTCCAAAGCTTACAACCTGCCAAAACTTTGAATAATTCTTTGCTCTTTATTTCAACACAGACAGAAGCTTTCTAATTCTACAGGTTGGTTAGTATTTAATATAATTTATTAAATATTAAAATACATGTAATGAAGATTGCAATGAACACTCCTCAGTGCCCGGGTTTGTTCTACAGATAATTGCAAGTCCATTAGAAACAGGAAAGCTTTAGCCCAAGCACCAACATGCTGCATAAGTTCTTTTTTGATTATTACATTCATTAGGAGAACAGGGATTTTCCATTCTTTTTGTGTGCTTAACTGCTTATGTTATATGGTTTCCCCAAACTCTTTAGCTTTTGGGAGTTTGCAGCCTTTGACATGTAAATTTTTTAAAACTCTGATTGCCTTATTAGCAGAGTATTTTTGCCATTAGTCACAGATTACATTCATTTAAATTTCAGTTTTAAAATCTTTCCAGGCTACAGAAGATATAAGTGAAAAACAACAAAACTTCAGTGCTACCAAAGTCTGGATCCTAATGTCAAACATGGAAAATAGAGCCCTGATTTAGCCCCAAGAATGCACAGTAAGTCCCAAGAAGAATTAAGCTTCTCAAAACAGCCATCCAAAACAATCAGCAGAATAAGTGGAGATCAGACTGAAGTCAGATGTGTTCTGCCTGCAGCAGGGAGGGAGGAAACATTGACTCTGCACCCTTCCCAAGGCTGAAGTGGCTAGTGCCCTCTACTATTTGGGATATTGTATTGGCTTTGTGTGGCAGGGTTTTGATAGTGGGGGGGGGTGGGTTACAGGGGTGGCTTCTGTGAGAAGCTGCCGGAAGCTTCCCCTGTGTCTAACAGACCCAATACCAGCCGGCTCTAAGATGGACCCGCCGCTGACCCCTTGGGTCAATAGGTCACTACCAATCAGCAGTAGTGGTAGTGCCTCTGGGACAACAGATTTAAGAAGGAAAAAAAGTTGCTGGGACAGAGAAATGGCAGCTGGAGAGAGAAGTGAGAACATGTAAGAGAAACAGCCCTGCAGACCCCCAGGTCAGTGAAGAAGGAGGGGGAGGAGGTGCTCCAGGTGCCAGAGGAAAGATTGCCCTGCAGCCTGTGGTGAAGACCATGGTGAGGCAGGCTGTCCCCCTGCAGCCCAGGGAGGTCCATGGTGGAGCAGATCTCCACCTGCA
>JANXJC010000049.1:5833642-5853301 GCA_027564655.1 Leptodon cayanensis
GGCTGTGACCCCGTGGGAAGCCCGCGCTGGAGCAGGCTCCTGGCAGGACCTGCAGATCTGTGGAGAGAGGAGCCCACAGAACAGGTTTTCTGGCAGGACTTGTGACCCTGTGGGGGACCCATGCTGGAGCAGT
This sequence comes from Leptodon cayanensis, assembly GCA_027564655.1. Classification (NCBI taxonomy): domain Eukaryota; kingdom Metazoa; phylum Chordata; class Aves; order Accipitriformes; family Accipitridae; genus Leptodon; species Leptodon cayanensis. The sequence goes on from JANXJC010000049.1 coordinate 5,833,776, forward strand.
GTGCTCCTAAAGGACTGCACAACATGGCAGGGATCTATCCTGGAGAAGTTCATGGAGGACTGTCTCCCATGGGAGGGACCCCACGCTGGAGCAGGGAAGAGTGAGATGAGTCCTGCCCCTGAGCAGGATGAAGTGGCAGAAACAACGTGTGATGAACTGACTGTAAACCCCATTCCCCATCCCCCTGTGCCACTTGGGGTGGTAGGTAGAGAATCCCGGAGTGAAGTTGTGCCTGGGAAGAAGGGAGGGGTGGAGGGAAGCTGTTTTGAGATTTGGTTTTATTTCTTATTACCCTACTCTGGTTAATTGGTAATAAATTGAGTTTATTTTCCCCAAGCTGAGTCTGTTTTGCCTGTGACAGTAATTGGTGAGTGATCTCTCCTGTCCTTATCTCGACCCATGAGCCCTTTGTTATATTTTCTCTCCCCTGTCCAGCTGAGGAGGGGGGAGTGACAGAACAGCTTTGGTGGGCACCTGGTGTCCAGCCAGGGTCAACCTACCACAAATATGCAGCTCTGAACCTTCTTCCAATATAAAACATATTTTTCCTAGAAAAGAAAAAAAATGGGACTTTTCCTATAGAAAGAGAGTTGGTGCATATCACTTATAAAATAACAAGTAGCAACAGCTCAAGGACTAGAAGTCTTCCCCCAGACTAAAGGAATTTAAAGATACAGGTTTTTAAAGTGGGTGCCTTAACCAGGAAACTACAGCTTATTTACTTAGAAGCCTTTTCAGCTGAAGCTGTGATGATATGCAGAAAGAATTGAGTCATTGAAAAAAAAAAAATCAAGAAATAAAAAGGTAAGTGGAAGGCTACGTTGTAAAATTGGGAGTTAGAGCAGCCACTTGGAATGAACTATTGCTGGGTACCAGTCCCTGCTTCCAGGATTGCATTCATATTTTTTCAAGGATTTTTTCATGTCCAGATAATTCTGAATTAGGAAACCAAATCCAGAGTACTGAGAGTGGTAAGCATCTCACATACCTTTAGGAGCACATTCAAGGTGTTAGGTAGCAGCAAGAATGGGGTTACTCCATGAGGGAGGATAAGCCAGGGGTGACCCCGGAGCAGGCAACACCCTCACTGACCCAGGCGCAGTCACACAGAACCCATGCAGGGCACTGATGACAGGGACCATCCAGACACATCCAGTGGTGAACCAGGCCCAGGGACCCTTCAGGGGCCAAGCAAGGAGGGGCAGGAGGTTGGTCCAAAGGCGAGACTGTCACACAGGCACAAGGTGTCCATCTGGGAAACAGGCCAGGAGGCAGGCACACCTACAGCATAGCTAAAGAAGGGATTAAGGCCCTCAAACCAAGTTGACATGGGGCTCCCAGACCCATGGAGAGGTGCAGGGGGAGGTCCCAGGGGCAGGTGGTCAGGCTAGTAAGGCCTGCTAGTGCCCTCAGGGCCCTGACACAAAGCATCCGTCAAGCTTCAAGAGCCAAGGGTTTAGGCTTTGCGGTAATTCTCAGCATAGTGGTGGCCTTGAGTACTGAGATATTCTAATCTCGCTACCATAGGTCTGAGACTCAGATGGTATATTAGTGTGTAGCCAGCTGAGGGAAGATAATTACAGTGGGCGTGTCTCCATTTGCATGTAGGCAACCCACATTTTTATCAGATTTGCCACAAAGTTCAGAATATTGAATTGAGTTGGCTGTTGAGGTTCTACTTACCATGTTGGTAAAATTCCACTCTCAGATCAAGAAAAATAACCACAAGAGTGTTGCAGAAACACTAGGCTGACAGCAATATGTTTCAAAAGTCAATTTTCTTTAATGATATCAAAATGCAACAGTCAAAATGAATAGGAATGTTATGTGGTATTGAAATACAGCATCCAGATTGAACAGGGCTATTAGGTTGTAAACACTGCGACAAACACAACTTATTTAAAGGTTCCGGATGTCAGTTGGGAACCATCACTACACGAACCATAACAGCGAAAATAAAGAACAACACTTCACATTCAACTTGCTTCAGCTGCCAAAACAACAGAACAATCTTGATACTAATTCCCAGTGATAGGGTTTTTGTGGCAATTATGTCATCACTGTGATTAATTTCACAGTGAACATTGTATTCGGCCTGTGTAATCCTCCCACCGAGTAGCACTGATCTCTCAGCCTGGTCTAATTAGACAAAAGTTTCAGGATTACATTAGGGTCAGAGAGAAGACATTTACAGAGAGTGAGGTCAGTGAATTACACATAGGAGGCAGCAGTGGTACTGGAGTAATGGTCATGCCTTGAACAAGGAAAGAGTGTGGCCTTTTGGGAATCTAATGGAAAACCAAACAAAGCCTTGAGCTCTTGCCCAGTTTACAAATGCCAAGAAAAGAGACAAAAATCAAACAAGGTAAAAATTATAAACACATAAGGAGACATAAGTCTCCTTGCACACATTTAGGAAAGCCAAGTATAGTCCCAGTTATTGTTATAGCTGAACTGGTTTTGGCAAAAGATGCATTTTTAATAAAATAATCTAGTCACTGGGCACTGAAACTCCATTCCAAAGTGGAGTTTATTCTGCTGGGGATATACAAAGCTATTTTTCTTAACTACTCAAGCCACTCTGTCTACCACAAGCCTACTTCTGCTCTATTGAAGTCAATAAAAAGGCTCCTATTGATTTCAACAGGCATGGGATCAGATCTAATGCCAAAATCATCCAGGAGGTAGAAAAGAAAATAACAGCTGAATATTGAAATGGCATGATGAATACCTGCCATTTTTAGCACTGCTTTTATACATTATTGTAAAAAGAATAACAGGAAGGTGTTTCTATTTTGCTGAAATATTCATCAGAAATAATAGATGTTTCATCAATGCATAAAAGTGCTGTGGACTTATTACTTTGCTTTGTGCATTGTTGATCCGAAAAAGGACAGTGGATCCATAAGCTCCTTTATTTATTCAAATTGTATCAGAAACACTAATAAATAAGACACATGCTAGATCAAAGTTGTGTGTATGCAGAAACTGTCTCTCTTTGCAAAAGGCGAGTCCAAGAAATTCCTATTTTTGGTTACATGTAATGTTTCCATTAACAGCTAGATATCAGAAAATTAGACTACTAATTTCAAAATGTTCACTACAGATAACTGTTCATATATGTGAAGCCAATTAGGCTGGACTTAAAGATTCCCAAGTAATTACTTTAAAAGTGTTTGCGTTAGTAAACTATAACTAAAGAAAACAAGACTGCACCAAAGTTTGATTTGTTGAATAAACAAACTATGTTTGTCTAGAGGTAAAAACAAAGACTGTATCAAATACAATCCCTAGGCCAAGAAGCAGAGTAATAAAAAGTATCTTTTCTGCTACAGGTTCTGATTTTTCTACAGATTCCTCCTATTTTCAGCTTCACCTAAAGCAAGTGGTAAAAAATAATAACATTATTTCAACAAAAGAAAGCATAAAGGATAATAAAGAAAGCTTTTGTGTGTCTCTTTCTGCATTTTTCCTCAAAATATTTTTACTTCCAACTTTCTGTAAAGGCTTTTGCACGTAAGAAATTCGGCACTGCCAAAACCAGCACTACTTATCAATGTATAAATACATTTTAGGCAGCATCTGTCTCTAAGCTATTGGAACTGTCAGCTGAACTTTTAATGCAACATTTATGTTATGCACAACAGTCATGCACTAAAAAGAAAGCTGATTCTCTACCTTGTATCTCATAAAGACAGCTAAAATCCAGTATATTCAGCTAAACTTTATTGAAATCAATGCAAGTGGGTAATAAAAACCAATAAAGATCATAAACATTAATTTACTTATATTTTACATATTCTGCTCATGTCTAATTACAGTAGCATTTCTGATCATGCTTAAAATCCATGACAAATGGCTTCTGTAATACATACAGTGTCAGGTTGTTTTGAGGTTGGCAGGCTAACAAGAGCACATTATACCTTCATTGTTATGGTTTCCTTCCCTTGGGAAGAAAAGAACAAGTGGGGAAAGAGGGCATGCCTTGGAAGTTAAGAGGATCATCTGAACCCAGAAAATAGAGTGCACTCATATTGTGCTCCTCCTGGTACCCTCTAGGGACTGTTTCTTATCCTTCTTTCTTCTCACACTGTCTCTTGTTGTATATTAGAAAATAAGCAATGGTCTCAAAGAGGTGTTTGGTTATAGGGATGCAGAATCTCATACAATAGGACAAACTTCCTTGAATATGTCTCAAGGTGTAAATAATAATTATAATCTTACTAAGCACAACTTAATGTAAGCTAATGAAGATGACAGAAGTGCCTTAAGCAAAGATTGAGAAGTGTGATTGAAACTCAGAGGTGCATTCTGTTTTACTTCAGTGCTCCCTAGCAGCAGTTCTATCTATTCGACATCTGTTGAATTGACATTCTATATATTTGGCATCTGCTTTTTCATATGTGTGTGTGTGTACTGCTTTTATATATAATATATTTGACATCTGCTTTCACAGATTTAGAAAAAGTTAATAAATTATTGGCTAAATATAAGCCCTCATTTCTTCTGCCTTGTTCAGAATTTTCTGAATTACAATACTTTCCAAAAGCAAAACAAAGAAATTCTGGCTGAAATTATAGTTAAAAATCCCCAAACAAACCAAAACCAAATGGCAACACTGATTTAGCTCTGATGGTAAATTTATTGTTATAGTTTAAGTGATGATACCCATGGTATTTTCCTCATAGATTCCTTCACTTCATTATGCATAATGCAATTCAACTAGAAGAGCCAGAGGAGCTATTTCAGCATCCCATGGAGATAAAGCAGGCCACAAAATACACACATAATGACAGTCAAATATTTCATGATGCTGTCTACACCACGCACTGGAAAACAAGGAAAACTGAATTTCAAAATCTACAGAACTATGACAAATTCATTGGCTATATAAAGATCCTTAATAGAAATGGTAAGATTGATACGAATGAGGCATAAATGCAAATACATTGATGTGGAAGCACCTGAAGGGAAAAAAACAACAAAAGGGCCATAAGAATGATCTAACAGGTCATCAAGGTCCTAGCACATACCTCTGTGCTGCTTCTCAGGACACAGACTGAGAGAGAAATCTTGGCAATTCACAGATCTGTGACAAGAGACTGATCACTGCCAGCTCCTACAGTGTACAAAAAGGCACATACAAACCCAGTACCTGGTAAGCAAATGATGAAGACACCTAGAAATATGAGTAGGACTCAATAGGTCCTTGTCCTCAACATCACCACAAGGAATCCTGGACAGACTAGTTGTATACAAGCATTTTGGCATCTGATGATTGGCCAAACTACCATGACACATACATCTTGCTGTTTGCAAGTATGTGGTTGTCAGAGTACAATACTCTCTGAACAGGTTCTTTTAGATATTCTACGTGTGGAGGGTGTAATATTTAATAAAATTTACTTACCTGAAGATATTTGATGTTACATGGGATTTCTGATTTGGTAGAATGATACAAAATGTACTGAAAACACAATACAAATGTAAGCTACGCGTAGCAAAATAGAGCAATTGCAATACACAGTTCAATCCCAATAGCAATCTGATCTCCATTACTGGTCTCTATACTATGCTCACCGTCATGACACTGGGCATTCCCAGTTGCCGGGAAGGAATATGTGGGTTAAAGCCAGCGCAAGCCTATCACTTTCATCAAAATTCTTTTGCTAGTTATCTAGTTTTTGTACTTTACATTGGGCTGAACCACGTATACACTCCCCCTATGCTGGTGTGGCTAACTCAGGGAGACATGCAGACTCTTTTAATGAGTTCATTAAAACATTTACACCACTGAGTTGACTCACTCAGCTGTGATGTATCAGCTGATCCACCCAGCTGATCCAGCTGACCTAGTCAAACAAAGTCCCCTGTATGTTGAGATAAAGTCAGTTGCTTTGCAGTGGCTGTGGTCAGTCATGCCTTATGTTATTTCCTGAGCTTCATGGGCACAGCACGCTTGCCCATTGCATCTGAGCCTTCTTCTGTTGTAGGGGATTATTAATCAGCCACAGTGGTACAACAATGGGAGTATGTATAAGCAAAATCAGATGTTTGAACTTACACCTTCCCTAAGAGCTCACACTGAAATTTCCTATGTTGTTGGTGCAGTGCTCCAAGAATATTTCCTGCAGAAATTCTTTTGTTATTAATTCCCTTTCCACTGAAGATTGCTTTAGATCTTGTTTCTTTTGCTCTTCTACTTTCATTTTATAGGATGGAGGTGTTTGTTCTCCCCCTTCCACTGTCCTCTAAGCCTTTAGAAAAAGGCAGGTGATCACAGTGTTTATTCACCATAGGTACCATAAAGGTGAAAAGCAGCCCTTTACTTTCTCGTTGCATGCTTCAAGAATAGTAAAGCATGAAGAGCACTGCCATGTTCAACACACTGTTTGTCCTAAGCTTGATCCTCAGTCCTTCTATTATGCTGCTGCTAAATTTGACCAGAGTCAGAAGCACTTCTGTCATGTTGTCTTCTAGTCAAGACTAGTACAGGGGAATATTTCTCTCCTGCTCTGTTTAAATGAAATACCAGACTTGGAGCAGGAACTGAAGAAAAGATGCCAGGCATCAACCTCCAGCACCACTTCCAGTTAAGACACTGCTGGAGAGACCTTCTTTGTTCACGTAGAGTCTCATGACTTGAACATTGTCTTTATGCTAAATACTTTGACTTTGTGCTAGTTTCTAAGAGCACTCATACAGCTGAGTTGGAAGGAAGGCTGCGATTAACATCTGTTAGTTGCCAGAATTTCACAGATACTTCAGCTTATGTTTTGACATAAGTAGGTAAACAGAACAATGAAAACATGGCCTTTTTTTCAACCAAGACAAGGTGAAGAATAGCGTGAGATAGATACCTCCACAAGAGCTGAACAAATTCTTTTACAGAGTGCCTTGCTCGTCTCTGACATTTAAATCTTAAGGAATACCACTTCAGTGCTACAAGTGATGGAGAAAGCTGATGTGGAGCTAAGAGATAACAAAAGATAACAAGGAGAAGGGAACAAAGGTTCCAAAGCAGTGTCGCTACAAACAACAGTGGAGGCCACTATATGAAGTACATTAATAGAGTGACATACCTCATTTTTTATGTTACGTTAATAATTATTTTCATCACAGAAATGTTTAGATCAAATGGAAGTCAGGCCCTATTGCACTAGGTGCTTCACAAAGATAGAGTAAGAAAAAGCCCCTGGGAGTTTGCAGTTAAAATAGGGGGAAAAAAACGATCAAAGGAAATGAGAAAACAAGTATCATTATCCCCTTTTCTCTCTAAATATTATGATTGACAGGGTTCCCTGCACATGCAGAGAACTTTCCACTTTAAACTAATCATCTTATATAAATAGTCTGATTGATCCTCAGGGTGTGATCCACCATGCTAACTGTTTAAATGTTTGGAAAACAAACATTAAATTTAATTGTCTTATCCAGATGTATGAAAAGAAATAAAGCACCAGTGGCAAATCTGCTCCATTTCTTTCTGAAAGATTTTTGTTGTTGTTGTTTAGCAAAATGGATTAGGTTTTCAGTATTATTGTTGACAGAATGATGCACATTTTCTCCTGAGGCTGAAAGGAGATTTAAGAATTGGGCACTGGGAGATTGTTACTGTCTGTTCTTCACATTCATGAAGGATGTGCACTAAAATATAATGCTATAGTCCGTGGTAATTCAAAAGATATTCTTGTTACCATATCACCCAAATGGTATTTAGAGTAAGCCATTATGCCGAGACCATTTTATGACAATGTATTTTCACCGATACAAGTAAGATTACACAAATACAATGCCATAATGAAGGGGCCATTTCTGTCTTTAAGCTACATGCACGAAGTGGAATACTTTTAGGCATCTTATTCTCAAAGTTGAGTCCATGCCTTTGAGCCAGGCACCTAATCTTTACACACAGTGTAAAGAGAGTGAGGCACCTCTAAGCAGTGCTCATAAGGGCCAGGATGGACAAATACTCTGGGAGTACAACAGTTTAAAATACATATATTAAAATGTTGTAATATTAAAATGTTATAATATTAAATATTATTATATTGTATTGTTGCATTGCATTATTAAATATTTCATATTAAAAGCAATTTAAATATTCCAAAATGTTTTGCTTTGGCTTTATGAAAATCTCTTTTTATCTTGTAATTTTTGAATGCATGCTATTTAGGGTTAAAATTGTATCCAATACTTCAGTGTTATTTCAGACAGAGAATAATTGCTGGGCACTGCAGTGAAGTTCAATACTTCTTTTCAGACAATTCATTGGGGGAAGAACACACCAAAGAATTCCTGTAACCCTCCAAAAATAAATCATTCAAAAAGAAAACTGTTCTACAGTTTCTGCAGTTGTTGTAATTTTGTCTAGTAGACCAGAAAGAGCATAAGCACTCCAGAGCCCAAGTAAATACACACTCCCTGCTTTCAGCAAGTATCACCAGCAATTTTCTAAGTTCACCATTTGTCACAAGTAATGTTTTCTTCCTTCTTCCTTGTTGCAATAGCTAGAATTCTTCATTTCTGATAGTGTTTGTCCAGTGTAATTTTACAAAAGCTGTGAGCTCATAGCCTTGAATTCTTGTCCACATCACTTAACTATTTAGCATTTACAGGTGCTGTTGATGTGTTTGATACTGTCCAGCATTGCTGACTGTCAAATACACTGCAAGTGAGAGAGCAATTATTTGTTTTTCTAGCTGCTTAAACTCAATTATTTTTCAGCTCAGGTAAGTAAACATAGCAAGTAAACATAACATACTGAAATGTGTGGATTCACTGTTTTATGTGAGCTGAAGATCTAGTCTGAAATACATCTCTGTTTTTAAGGTATGGTATGGAACTTGGAAGCTTTGTGACCTTCATCATCAGGGATATATGTTGTTTATTTTATTCTTTAGGAAAAAAATGAAGAAAGATCACCTGCTAAGAAACATTATGCTTTTCCAGGAAATTACTCTTTGACAGAGAACATTAACATTTCTAGTATTATTACCTCCACAGTTGCAGTACCAGCTGTAGAAAATTACAAGGTTCCCCCGTGGAACCAGGATGTAAAGATTTGGAAAAGATGTTAAATGGCTACTAGGCAATATTTTTTCCCCTCCAATATGCAAGAATTCGGAAATATCCGCCACTGAAAGGAGGTGACTGTTTACAAGGCTGTCAGTAGTCATGTTCTTATTGCTCATCATAATCTTCTTTTAGAATCTTATTTCATAAAACAAATATTTTTGTCCAGGTCACTGAACAGACAATCTGTATGTCCAACTGATGTACAATAACAGCAAAAGGTAGTATAAGTTAACTTTTATTTCACATGCCTAAAAAAAATTCAGTGATTTTTTTCTAATGAGATAACAGAGATGAATTAGGGTGTCAACAGTCAATTGAAATGCTAATAGAGCCAAAATCATGCTGAACTGAACTTGCAGTATAGATGCAGTAGCCAGTTTTTCAGGTATTATTTGGTTTCTCCTAAGCAAAAAAATTATGATCTAAGACACAAAATCTTGTAACTTGAACTGTAACATACTGTACTCTTTGTCACCCAGACACAAAATAGAATCTCATTCTCATGTTCATTCTACCTCCATTTCACAGATATCTTCACACAGTTTACAACTACACTTTCTCCTCTGTAAGTTCTTCATTTGTTTTTGTTCTTTATAACCATTTCAGAGATAGAAAAAAGACAAAGTGAGAAGTAACTATTTTCTGTGATAAAACACTGATAGGAAGACACCATAAGCATAAGTAATAATTGCAATACACATCCAACATCTAAAATGTGTAATTACTATCATTGGTTGAATTTTTTAAGATGTCAGTAAACCTGTATGAACAAATATTAGCTAAAGAACTGAAGGATCTTTAAAGAACCTGCACTTTCCTGCTGTACTGCTATTCTCAAGCCATAGCTCTGACTAAGCCCAAATAACTGTGCTGTTAAAGTATTGACTATGTATTTCTACACTATTGATTTTGAAGGATGATCTATTTCTAATGACAATATGAAAGTATGTAGAAGAACCTTACAGAGAACATTTTCCTGTCATTTAAATGTCACTTGACAGATACAATATTAATGAAAAGCTATTTCATGGTGTCCCCTATGTTTTTTGTTAAAAGACATTCTCAGAAATCTTATGTGCTTATCTGATTTTCCTCTCAGTTTTGAAGAGAAATCTTTTTCTACCAACATATTGTCTCTAGTTTATACCACCCTATGGAATGAAATAAAATTAAGAATACTTTTTTTAATATATGTAGAATGTTTGTCCTGTGAAACAATTGCTAACAATTACCAAACAGGACAAGTTTCCCTGGAAAAAGGTGATAAATATTAACTGCTCAAACAGCAGTGTGTGTCTATGACATTTTATCTTTGCTCTTGTTTGGTTAATGTTTATAAATTGAGCCCCTAATTTATCTTCAGCTGAGTTTGAAAAAGCAGAGTTAGAGTTCAAGTTTTATTGCTTACTGTTATTTGGTGTTACAAGCTTTAAAGTAAATTTCCTTCCCAAGATATTCTCTCTTATCATTAACCACCAGAACATCCCTTATCCTACTTTTTCTGGATCAAAAAGACAGATAAGAGAGTAATGTATCTTTGCAGAATCTAACTGAACCCTCTCTCAGGCAAAGTTCATCAACATTTAACCTAGTAACCACAATTAATATGTTTTTATGTTAGAAAAGGTATCTATATGAAAGAACTCTAAAGTTTGTCATCCAGTAGAATTATACACGGTATTTGCATATCCTGCAGTATGCTTACTTCAGCTTTGACATGATGCTGAGACAGTGGCTTGTATATACAGACATTTTTAGGATTTCCTTCCATTACTCTCAAGAGATAGATTGCAATTTCTTATATCACAAATGCAACCTGTGGAGTTAATAATTCTTTCAAAATGTTTCTAACATCAATTATTAATTTAACCTTTCTGTTCAGTGGCTTTCTACCAATGGTTTTATAGCCATATGTTTTTGCGGTGGAAAGGATGGGAGGAAGTGAAGAGGTATATAAATCAAAGAAAAATCATTAGAAACACTTAAGTTGGAGATCCTCATATCTCTAGTACATTTCATTTCAACTAATGACCTCTCATCTTCAGAAAGGTAAATCTTTGATAAGAAACTGGATGCAGGCAAATATGTAAAATATTCTAATAACTAGTAAGAAAGCTAAAATACTGACTGCTAGTTTCCAGTAAAGGAAAAGCTACTTCTAAGATCAGATGAGTGAGTCATCATACAAAACTATTGCTCACTGAGGAGTGTCTCATGAACAGTGACTAGGACATCACACTTTGTAGATACCTTTTCTAAGTATTCTTTTTGATATTAAAAACTTTAGCCACGAACACAATGTTTTTATTTTTAATGTCATCTTCCTTGTTTTTCCAGAGAATGAAATATTGGTCCTTGGTGCATTGTGCCCTAATCTGTAGGAACAGATGTGTTTTAACAATGGGATGTAGTTCTTGTGGGTGAATTTCCTATCTCCAACCAGATCTGATGTGTGAACCAAAGGGCTGGAGTTCAGTTTTGCACTTTTTTTCTGAGAGTGGGCCTTAATGAAAATTAAGGGCCATATATTATACTGCTGCAATCTCACCAATATTAAACAATACCATTAATAAAACCAATTTAGTTCTTTTTAATGTAACAGTTCATTTTCTCAGTAGAAAAGTAATTTTTTTAAACAAAATCTGCAGTTTGAAAAGCAAACAAAGGAAAGAATAGCCTTTGGAAAATATTTGCAGGTTTTTTTTCATCTCAAAGAGAAAAACACGCTGAAATTGTTTTACTGTTCAAGGAAAATATGTGGGATTTCATTGCTGGTATTCAAAATATGGTGACCTTCGATTTTATTTATCTAAAAAAACCCCAGAATATTAGAAGAGAGCTTGAAAATGAAAGAAAAAGCACTTTACTTGAAGTCTCTTCAGGGAAGAAAATAGCATTCATCACCAGATCTGTGCAGGAAATGTGAACACAGGTCAAGTTTAAAGAAGACGTATGCATAAAAACAGAATGAAAGACACTTGTCTAATTTATGTCACAGACCCCACACAACAACTTTGAATGTATGTGGGAGAACAGATAAAGACAGACTGAGAGGGCTGAAGGTTCCTTATGATGTCTTCTCTTATAAATTGAGGAGGAGTAGAAAGAAGACACACAGTGTGTTGAAACTCCAAGGACCTTCAAGTAGCATGCCTCCTAGAAGCCCCTTAGAAAAGTTCTAAACCATCCCTTTATATGGTTGTCCTACTAAATGGTATAGCTGGTACCTTAAAGTGAGAACCTGATACTGAAGATGAAGTGTCTCTGCTCTGGCAGCCATTAATGGAAGAATAACTTTTCTTTTGCTCTGTATCTCGTGTAGAAATTTTCCCCAGCCAAGGTAGATCTGCTGGAAAACCACTGCTGGTAATCATTTGTAGTGGTTCCGTCTCGGCTGAAGGAAAGGCAACACTCTTGTCAGTTCACACACTATAAATGCTTATCAAAGCTATGAAAAACAAAAGCACTAACACAGTCTTTGACAAAACCAAAACAATAGCTCTGCCTTCATCACAGTAGTTAAGCCTTGGACTGGCATTTTGTATAGTTTACAAATAGGACGCCAAAACTTGATACTACTGAAGTGCTGGAATCAATCACATTGACTCAACTGTCTCATTCACTGTTTCTATCTAAACATTTGTAATTTGAAGAAACTACAGCTTGAAATTTTTCACTCTAATTTGGAATAATTTTCTGTTATTGTTATTGAGCTTTTAAATAAGTACAATAAATAGATTACTAACAGCTTACTGAATATATTTAAACTGCTTAAATGTAGCAAAAAAACCTGGCAACCATATTTATCAGTATTATTTTAGTAAGAAGTATTTTACCAGATGTTTGTATACATTAAGATAAAAGTAAGACATAGAAATAAAGGTAAACTAGTGTTCAGTGGCCGTGAAATCTAGAGTGCAACATTAACAACATTCTGGCGTAGGTGATCAAGGAGCCAACAAGGAATGGTGCTCTTCTGGACCTCATGCTTACAAAAAAAGAACTGGCTGGGGATGTGGACATTGGGAACAGGCTTGGCTGCAGTGACCATGAAAAAGTGGAGTTCAGGGTCCAGAGAGAAGGGAGCATGGCAAAAAGCAGGACACAACACTGGATTTCAGGAGAGCAGAATTAATCTCTGAAGAGATCTGCTTGGAAGAATCCCATAAGACACATCTCTGGAGGGAAGATAGGTCCAGAAAAGCTTGTTGAAATTTACAGATCACCTCCTCCAAGTACAAGACCTGTCCCAACAAACAGGAAATCAAGGTAAAAAGCAGGAGGATACCTGCATGGATGAACAAGGAGCTCCAAACTGAACTCAGACATAAATCAGAAGTGAACAAGAAGTGGAGGCAGTGGCAGATGACCCAGGGGGACTACAGAGTTGTCTGGTTGTGAAGGAATGGGGTTAGGAAAGCCAAGGCTGGCACGGAGTTGAATCTGGGAAGGGATGTGAAGAGCAAGCAATAGAAATTATTCTACCATACACAAGCAGCAAAAAGACTGCTAGAGAAAATGTGGTCCTGCTGCTGACTGGAGCAGGGGATCAGATGAAAAATGACAGGGAAAAGGATGAGATACTCAGTGTCTCCTTTGCCTCAGTCATTACTGCTAAGACCAGTCTTTGAGACTCTCAGGCACCTAAGACCAGAGGGAAAGTCTAGAGCAAGGAAGACACCCTTGGTTAGGAACCACCCTGTCAAGGAGCACTGCACATACATAAGTCCATGATGGGTTGCACCCATGAGTGCTGAGGCAGCTGGCTGATGTTATCACGAGGTCACTCTAGATTATCTTTGAAAGGTCATGGCAACTGGAAAAAGTTCCTGAGAACTGGAGGAAAGCAAATGTCTCTATCTTCAAAGAGGACAAGAAGAAAGAACTGGGGAAATATAGGTTGGTCAGTCTCACCTCAGTCCCTGGGAAGGTGGTGGAGAGAATCCTTCTGGAAACCATGTCCAAGCACATGAATAACAAGAAGATGATCAGTCAGTATGGATTTATGAGGGGGGAAATCATGCTTCACTAACCTGACAGCCTCCTACAATGAGAAGACATGGAAGCAAAAAGTCTGTTTAGATGTCAGTCACAGTGGTGTACTCCAGGGGTTGATACTGGGGCTAATACTGTTTAACATCTCCATCGATGACCTGAGGACTGAGTGCACCCTCAGCAATTTCACACTTGATACAAAACTATGAGGAGTGGTTGATACACCAGAGGGTTGCGCTGCCATCCAGAAGGACCTTGACAGGGTGGAGAATGGGCCTGCTGGGAAAATTATGTAGTTCCACAACTGAACTACAAAGTCCTGCATCTGGGGAGAAATAACACCGGGCACCAGTACAAACTGGGGAGGCAACAAGTTGGAAAACACCACTGTGGAGAAGGACCTTGGGGTCCTGGTGAACAGTAAGCTGATCATAAACCAACAAAGCACCCTCACGGCAAAGGTGGCCAACAGTATCCTGGGATGCATTAGGAAGAGTGTTGCCAGCACGTCAAGGGAGTTGATCCTTCCCCTCTACTCAGCACTGGGGAGGCCACACCTGGAGTGCTGGGTCCAGTTCTGGGCTCCCCAGTGCATGAATGAAATATATGGAGCTACTGGAATGAGTCCAGAGGGCCACAGTGATGGTTAAGGGAACATCTTTCATGTGGGGAGAGGCTAAGGGAGCTGGGACTGTTCAGTCTGGAGAGGTTAAGGGGGGATCTCCTCAGTTTGTATAAACATCTGAGAGGAGGCAATAAAGGTGAGAGAGCCAGACTCTTCTCAGAAGCATCCAGTGAGAGGACAAGAAGCAATGGGCAAAAATGGAAACACATGAGATTCAATTTGAACAGAAGAAAATACCTTTTTACTGTGAGGGTGGTCAAATACTGGAGTAAGTTATCCAGGGAGGTTGTAGAGTCCTCATCTGTGGAAATATTCAAAGCCTGACTAGGCTTGGTTCTGGACAGCCTGCACTGGTTTACCCTGCCTGAGCAAAGGGTTTGGACTGGATGATCTGAAGGGGTCTCTTCCATCCTAAGCAATTCTGTGATTCTGTGAAATCTGAGGTTAGCTACAGGCAATATTTTGGAAACTATATGAACTATGCCTTTTTTAATGTGTTCCTATTGCAAGTCAAGCCACCAAAGAAAAAAAAAAAACCAACCCCAAACCAAACCCAACACCAGATTTGTGATAATCTGCACTCAGACTGTATCTTTGTATTTTTTGCTTGTAGAGAGTTAAATAATTTGTTGCACAGCGGAAGTGTAATATTCAATTAAACCTACCTTCAGGGAGGAAAACTATTTGAACAGCACTGTAATCTTAATGAAATAGGTGAGATTTCACACTTTATCAGTTTGGAATCTGAAAATAGTATGGCTTAGGCTCTGTGAAACTGTTTTACCTTTTATAACAAATTATCTGTCTCCAGTACACTGTAGTTATTCATCACTTGCAGGAGTTCTGTCACATTAAAACAATTTTTCTTGAAATCATATAGAAAACCTAAGTAATTTTTATGCTATATTTGGTCATATTTGCAGATATGAAGAATTAATGAATTTCTATCAACCTACAATCTGGGTATGTGCATATATTATATATATGTGCATATATTATATAATAAATCATTTTAGGGACATACCATGTCCATTTCTGACACTTAAAAGTTTTTTTTCCCCTTGGGAAAAAGAAAAACCATAAAATGATGGTGAGATCTTAAAATCTAAAGACCTCAAAGAGATGCTGAAGTGTAAACTATTGGTTTATAACTGATTTAATATTCTCAGATGAACAGTGTGATATAAAGGTACTTTTATACCATTTTCCCATCATATCCAATTTGCTGCTTACACATATTTTCAGACTTCATACGGACGAACCTGTACCTGATTCTGGAAATTTTGAATGCATGAAAATAGCTTGATGCTAAAAATAGGTAAATGGAAATGTTCTCTTTGACTCTCTCACTCTCCCAAAGGTATTGTGTATTGTGAAAATTGAGGAAAATTTATACTTGTAGGAGTGCTTTTAAGAGTATAATCTCAGCTTCTCAATCTTGTGTGGCAGGTGCCAGTATTCACCAACCCAAGTAGCTACATTACAGTCACTACAGGTTTTCTACCATTCCTACTGATAAACATCCTGCTGAGCATGATGGTCATGGTATTATTAGAAACCCTGTATTATTATGGTCACAGTATTATTATACATCTGAAAGCAGTCTTAAATCTCTAGTGTACCCAAAAGAATTAGTTAGATTTGATAAAATCTTCGAATCAGAAATGGTTTTGACTGAT
This sequence comes from Leptodon cayanensis, assembly GCA_027564655.1. Lineage (NCBI taxonomy): Eukaryota > Metazoa > Chordata > Aves > Accipitriformes > Accipitridae > Leptodon > Leptodon cayanensis. Next base: position 5,850,153 of record JANXJC010000049.1, read on the forward strand.
AGTGTTCCAGAAAGATTATTGCTGATTAAATGTCAGGTGACAGTTGAGTTCATTAGACATTAAATGTAGAGAATAATGCAGTATCCAGCACTCTCTTTGAGGCAAAAACATGCTAGTTAGACTGCATGGGAAACTATTCCCAAATACTGGGAATTCCCAATACAATTTCCATTGTATTGTAGCACACAAATTCTTCAATGTGTCTATGGTTTTGTTTTTTGTTTTTTGTTTTGTTTTTTTTTTATTTTGACCTACCAAAATAACAAAATTGGCACTCAACAACCAACCACCCATTGTGGGAAAAAAGCAAAATGTAACACAGCATATAAAGCAGCAGGTCTCCATTTTTCTTTTGTTTCTATTCAGCAAATTGCAATATTTTTAATTGCAGAGTATCCCTTTTGTGTGGATTAGACAAATCATTTCATTAAAGAATAACATTTCAGTGTGTATAACCAACCAGTTTTGAACTCTGCTCTGCCACCTTCCCAATATGGGATTTGAAAAGTTGCTGATACCTTATACGTAGATAAGAGACCACAGCAAACTTAACATTCGCTCAGAAAAATATTGCTCGTCAGTAATGAATTGAGTCCTGTAGTATCATAGGCAATGACATTTTATAATTCTAATCATAATTCCTTTAAGATCCATCCTAAAAGGAATTAGAGTTCTTGTTGCCAGTGTTAACTATATTCTTTTGAAAGCGTTAGCCTGCAGTTTTTGTCAACACCTACAGCACACAACATACTTGCCTCTACCATAGTTCAAGTACAAAATAATGCCAGTGTGTCAAAACATGGGATGATATACTGAAGGACTTTATGTTTCAACAGGACACAGTGAATAAGTCTGTACACTTCTCTCGTACAAAGTCAGTTTTCATTTTTGCAAACAATCTCTCAAGTTTATCTCCCCCAAACTACTCTTTCTAGTTGCTTCCATCTTAGTTTCACGAGTGTTCTTTCTTTGTCTCACAGACAGACACATCCCTACTTTCCTACCATTTCCCCACTTGTATCCGACTGCACATGCATTGATCACAATTTTGGAAAATAATAGTGGCAGGCTATTCAACATCACCTGCAACAGCAGGAGATAGAAGGTGCTTTTATTTTTTCTCAGTTAAAATAATTAGCAATATAATGGTTTGATCATTAAAACCCCAAATTGCCAGACTATTGGAAGGAATTAGGGAAGATTACATATCAGTTTTAATTAATGTTCACTTTATGAGAGTGCTCAGGCTGAAAAAGACTCAGGACTCTGCTGGCCTCTGTAAGGCAATACATGAAGGCTTGGTCCTTGTCCTGAAGAGCTTAGTCTCAAAGAAACCTTAATCTCTAAAGGCAATTAATGTGAGAGAGAATGATTAAGGTGTCTGCCAAAAGGCTCCCTAAGAATCACTTAATATTTAAATCCACTTAAATACCCAGAATAGAAGGAAAGGTTGAAGGCTGTCATGTTCAGCACTCTATTCTTGTCCCTTTAACTTCAAATCAACCTAGCTTACACATCAGCCGCAACTCTTAACAGCTTGCTGCCTATTTCTTTAGGAATGAATATTTCATTAAAATAAAGGTTAGCACCATAGGGTGTTAATGGCATTGCATTTCTATTCACAACACTAAGTGTAATTTGAATCATCAACAGAAGAAACAGAAGGAACAGAAGGAATGACCTTTCTTGAAAGATGCTGCAGGAAGAGAAATGTCAATAAAAAGCAAATAGTGTTTTCCATATCCCCTTACAAATAGCTATTTCCTGTTTATGCACTTAAGAGAATAGGCTTCTTTCTGAGCCATCAGATTTGCACAAGGGATCACTTGTCAACATGGGAGTGAAATAAGAGCTCACACATCCCTTGTAGTGTCCTGCTGCTCAGCTGCAGCAATCAGATATAGAATCATAGAACCACAGAATGGTTTGGGTTGGAAGGGAACCTTAAAGATCATCTAGTTCCACCCCCCCTGCCCTGGGCAGGGACACCTTCCACTAGACCAAGTTGCTCAAAGCCCCATCCAACCTGGCCTTGAACACTTCCAGGGATGGGGCACCCACGGCCTTTCTGGGCAAACTGTTCCAGTGCTTCACCACCTTCAATGTAAGTCAGTGAAGATTTTTTTCCTCATACCTAATCTAAATCTACCCTCTTTCAGTTTAAAGCCATTACTCCTTGTCCTATCACAACAGGCCCTTGTAAAAAGTCCCTCTCCAGCTTTCCTGTAGGCCCCCTTCAGGTACTGGAAGGCTGCTATAAGGTCTCCCTGGAGCCTTCTCTTCTCCAGGCTGAACAACCTCAACTTTCTCAGCCTGTCCTCATAGGAGAGGGGCTCCAGCCCTTTGATCACCTTTATGGGTCTCCCCTGGACTCGCTCCAACGGGTCCATGTCCTTCTTATGTTGGGGACCCCAGAGCTGAATACAGTACTGCAGGTGGGGGTCTCACCAGAGTGGAGTAGAGGGGGACAATAAGCACCCTCGACCTGCTGGCCACGCTTCTTTTGATGCAGCCCAGGGTACGGCTGGCTTTCTGGGCTGCGAGCTCACACTGCCAGGTCACACTCAGCTTCTCAGTCAGTGGCGAGGCCAGCAGCAGCAACGGTAAGTCAGCCACTAAGTGCTAGCCTGAGGAATACTGGGAGGTTCCTGAGGCCCAGGAGACCCAGGGAAGAGTGGGGGGACCCGTCCAGTGCTGGCAGCTCTCGCGAGAGAGGATGACATGGCGTGGGCATTGTCAGGGGGAACCGTGGGAGAATTAAACGGCCCTGAGGAGCGCTGGCAACCAGGACCGCGGCGACCAGGGTGGGCAAACAGGGCGTGGCGTGTCACAAAGGGCGTGGCATGGCAGTTTGCGTGGCAGTTCATGCAGGTAGGGTGCAGGCCTTCCTCTTCCTAGCTCGAGAAGGCTACTCAAACGGTGGACATTGGCCCAGAAGGAGACTCAGGTATGGTTGCCACTGTGGGGAAAGCCATTGCTAGGAAACATGTAGCAATGCAGACAGAACTCCCAAGCAAACATGCAGCTGTGCAGGTCTCTGGCTGCGGGGAGTGCCTGAGTCTATCACTGTTAACGGAGGGCAGCGGGGGCACCTCTTGTGCGAGGTGTGACCAGGGGGATGATCTGCTCAGCCTGGGGGCAGAGCTGAA
>JANXJC010000049.1:5856839-5871256 GCA_027564655.1 Leptodon cayanensis
GTGGCAGGGGAGGTTTAGGTTGGATATTAGGAAAAATTTCTTTACTGAGAGGGTTGTCATACATTGGAATAGGCTGCTCAGGGAAGTGGTTGAGTCACCATCCCTGGAGGTATTCAAAAAGCGTGTAGAAAGGGGACTCCAGAACATGGTTTAGTGGGCATGGATGATGGTTAGACTCAATGATCTTGAAGATCTTTTCCAACCTAAACGATTCTATGATTCTATGATTCTCATGAACCAACACCTCCGAGTCCTTCTCTGCAGGGCTGCTCTTAATCCAGTTATCACCCAGCCTGTATTTGTGCTTGGGATTGGCCCGACCCATGTGCAGGACTTTGCACTTGGCCTTGTTGAACTTCATGAGGTTCGTACAGGCCCACCTCTCAAGCTTGTCCAGGTCCCTCTGGATGGCATCCCTTTCCTCCAGCGTGTCGACCACATCACACAGCTTGGTGTTGTCAGCAAACTTGCACTCGATCCCACTGTCCATGTCACTGACGAAGATGTTAAACAGCACCGGTCCTGATACTGATCCCTGAGGAACACCACTCCTCACTAGTGTCCACTTGGACATTGAGCCGTTGACCTCAACTCTTTGACTGCGACTATCCAGCCAATTCCTTATCTACCAAGTGGTATATATACATGAAGCTCTATGCTCCTTCAAAATGGCAACAAGTTTAGGACCAGCAGGTCAGAGAAATCAATGACTTTCTTTTGCTATCCTGTTCTCTTTAAAATTCAGAGAGTGTCAAGCAAGTACAAGACCATAATACCAATGCTGTAAAAAGACCACAATGCCAAAAACATTCAAGACTTAAAGAAGCAAACACTATTAAATGCAGATATTTTTTATACAACTATATTGTTTCTGAATAAGGCCTCAGATCTTCTGGTTCTCCTAAAACTTTTGTAAATCTTGGTGAAAACGCTTTTGAATTGTTCAAAAACTCCTTGAAATTTCTGTAGTTTTCTGCAGTTAGCTTGATCCCAATCATTTAATGTGATAGAAAAAAAAAAAAAAAAAACACCACAATCTATAAAGCAAAAAACCCGCCACCACCACCAAACAAACATGAATCTTCAAGCACATGTGATAGGCACATTTTTCTAAGTCAAGAATTCAGCAACATATTCACTCTGCAATAGAGAAGGCATTTTGAAAGCAGTTGCTTCTGAAAGCAGCTGGTGTTTGAACAATTAAGTGTAGAAAGTTGCAGTACAGATCAATTTCTTTCTCTTCCATGCAGTTCATACATCTGCAGGAGGGAACTCCGAATAGGTCCACCTCTGAGCATTTTAAGCCTGTGTTCTTTATCCTCTTTATCCTTCTCTTTAGCCTTTAAGGAAAAATACCATGATCAGAAATGAAGGAATGCAGTAAATGAAGTGGATATACATGTTGGGGAGTTAAAAACATGTAATGAGAGATTTATTTGACACAATGTGGGCTAAATACTGCCCTCACTTGCCAGTCTTCTTAACCAGCACTGGCCTGTCAATAAGTCTCAGGATCCATCTCTGCACTTTGTTTCACCCATGTAAATCCATGATGTGCTCAGCATGGACCAGTCCCAGCCTCTGAATTCCCATCAGAACTGGGACTGATGACTTTACTGAAACATTGTCATCAGTTCAAGCATTTAACGTTGCAGGAATTTACATCTCAAAAAAATAGAAGCCTCTGTAACATCTTTAGGACAGGAATTAAGGCTCTTGGAAAAATAAATCACTTTTGTTTCTACAAAGATAATCAATTTAACCCTCATTATGGACGTCTCTTCTCCCCTTCCTCTCTTACTACCCTTACCTAGCACATTTCACATGAACTGAACCATGTCAAAACCAAATTGTTTGTATGGCTATATACTAATCAAAGTACAGATTTCTGGTTGGACTGAGGGTAAAGATAAATTGTATTTTTTACTCCCCCCCCCCCCTAATTGATTATCAGTAGTGCTTACAGGGGAAAAGAATTACCCTGGCTGGTATCCATTTAAAAAGAGCAATTCTAAATTACTCTCTGGAGAACAACTTGATCAATTTTCTTCATATTTTCAGGATAGTTTTAATTCACTTGAAAAGTTAATCAGAAAAAAAAATAATTAAGATAAAAAGAACACCCGGAGGTAAAAAAAAAAAAAAAAAAAAAAAAAAAGATAAAAAACAGGCTAGTAATGGAACACTTATTGAAGCCTCAATTAAGAGGAGACACTTGATCACTCTGTAATCACTGCCTTGAATTAAATATCTCAAGTACAATAACTGAAATATAATGGTACCATTCAAAGCAATAGAATGGAACAACCTACCATCTTTTTGGCTTATTCTCGGTTCCTCCAGATCTTTTGTAAGTATCATTAAAAATGCATATTTATACTGCTTGGAGGTAACCTCTTCCCATGAGCTCAATCACAAGAACAAAAGAAGTGGCAATTGTTAACAGACTTCTTGGATTAAGAATCTCCTACAGGTTCAACATTTGTATATGCAGAGTAGCAAGATCTCTGAAGCTTTGAATAATTAGGCTTCCAGCAAGGAAAATGAGAACACTTTCCTTCACATTGGGGTAACCTTGAAGGAAATCTGTTGAAGCTAGTTTTTCACTAACATAAACAAGAAGGAGAAATCAGGGAGATGAAGTGAAAAAAGGGAAATTTTATAGGGCAACACTGTAAAGGCAACAAAGTAAAAATGGAAGTTGTTAAGCAGTATGCAGATGAAATGAAACAGTGAAATAAAATTAAAGAAACAGAAAAAAAATGAAAAGTGTCTTAATTTTAATTTTTACAGCCTATAAACTTAAGACACCCCTGTATTCAGGGGATATAGTACATACATGTGTAAGTAAGTTTTCAAATCCTTATTCTGGGTTCCTGTCTTGCAGCAAGTTTAATACTAGGGTTTGGGGCTTTTTTTGACAAATACAGTAGCAATACCCTGGTGGATTATTAAGGAAAGAGAAACAATGTTTAAAGCTGTTTCATTAGCAGGTTAATTCACTATAAATTAAAAGGCCTGCAGGCAAGCACATATGGCATATCAGGTATGGGACAGAGACATTCTTATTAAAAGCCCAAAGCATGTTTCTGACATAGACTGAGGCAAAATCCAGAAAATTAAATGCAGGATGTTTCCATATATTCAAAATATCATTCAATTTCTAAAGTCTCTATTATCTGTGTAACATGGAAAACAAATAATAGGGAATAGTTTGGGTTTTTTTTCCTTTGTGCTACTCTTTAACGTAATACCAAACAAACAAAATAACAACAAAAGAAAAAAAAAAAGAAGAAAAGGAAAATAAAAAAAAAAAAGGAGAAAAGGAAAATAAATAAAAAAAAAAGAAGAGAACAAGGAAAAGCAGATCTTAACCTCCAGGATAGTAGTGGGGTTCTGGTTTTGCTGTACAGTTGGTTGTATTTTAACCAAATTTGCTAAATTCTGCTGCTTTCAGAGATAGAAAACTATCTGTTTCCATCTGGATATCTTTCAGCAGGCTGAGTCTTTACTTTCTACAGTATAAAAACCAAACAAACAGAAAGCTCTAACTTAACAGTCATAAAGGTCAGCAGGAAAACCAAAACAACCCAACCGACCAACCCACCAAACACAGAAATAGGAAATACGAATTCTCAGAACTCTTACCAGCTTCCTCCTAGCCAAGGTGAGGGATTGTATTCCCCAAGTATCAAAGAAAGTTAAGGACTTCATGGACTTGTCAGGCTTTCTGATTACACAGATCCCGTTGAAACTTAAATCTCTGTGTTGTGTCCTCTTCACAGGTTCCTGAGATCATGGTGCCTGTGAAAGCGCTGCCTGTAATAGCTGAAACCTGGAAGAAAGCTGCAGCAACCCCAGAGTGCCCGTGCAGTCCATTTCCCAGGTGAGAATCGGGTGACTCAGGTCTTTCTGAAAAGCCTTTTCCCCATCATTAACAAAGTTACCCCAGAAATCGCCTCCTAGACCCCACAACAGAGCTGAGACTCCTGCAGAAGCCAGAGGCTGCTCTGCAACTCCTGCGTTGATATCTGAAGGATCTTTCACTAAGCTTATGCCATGCTGAACTCAAATACAATGTGACAAATGGGCAAAGAAATTCATACTGTAATTACACCAGTTAAGCAATTTTTATAATTGCTTATAGCTCACCTATTGTTTATTCACTCCTCTGCCAGCTTAGAAGTATTAACAGTTTAAATGGAGAGAAGTGCAAGTGAAAGTTAAATCAATTACTGATAAAATTTGCTAAAAATGACACAGGAGTAAGTCTAGTTAGACATGCTAACAACTATGCATTAATTATCTTCATAGGTTTTGGTAACACTTAATCTTTTTGACATTATTTAAATTAGAGAGCAATGTGTTGCATTACTGGACCTGCAGGAGGTAGGATATCTCTAAACAGTGGGGAGCCCATGGGCCTGAATTGTAAGTTAGCGGGCTATGCCTTATTTAGCACAGTTTTTAATGCCACATGTAGCTCACGCTGAACTTTAAACATTACACTTAGTAGACTCCCACATTTGAATTGCACAGGCTGAATTCTTTGCTATGATAGCTCCACTCAAGCTTATAAAAAAATAAGGGGCCTAGGGGGGATATAGGCAATAACTCAGCAGAATGTTCAAGTTACCAACCTGGATTTAATATTAGAGTAGAAATCCATCAACTGAACTGTGAGGGCAGAACATTACGTATATCTAAGGTACACAGCAGTCAAGTGCAACCCCTGGCAAGGATACTGCAAGAAGAACTGTCCAGGGGTTATTCAGCAATATGTCTGAAAGGACATTAAAACCTTTAGTCAGCAAGACACCATCACCAATGCAAACCTATGCCCATCCTCAGAATAACAGCAACAGAGCATTATACCACCTTTTCTGACTCACCCTCTCAATATGCATGGGGAAAAGATTTCAACTTGGATTTTTAATTGTTTGTTTTCAGAGTGACAGGTTTGAGTAGAAATAAGGGATCTCTCCTCAGCCTGCCACTGGAGGAAAAACTAATTTTCATTCATAAATGCTAAGCATGGTCAAACCTTTGCTGACTTCCCAAGTGGACTATGTTCACGTGCCTCCACTTTCAGCTGGCACTCAGCACCTTGAAGAACTGTGTGCTCTCCTGAAACAACTGGCAGGTTTCCTTTTTTCTTTGAACCAGGTACATGAAAGAAGTAAATGCACAATGAGATACATGGGTTTTGCTTTAGAGAAAAAGTTTCCCTTGTGGAATTCTTGAAAGAAAAAGCTCCTGCTCTTTTCCATCACTTTAGTATTCCTATAAGATAGTGGCACAGATGCTCTTTCTAGAAAATACATATTCTCACAGGCAAGAACTCAGTAGATTGGCAGGGATGACTTTCTTGTGTTGGCTGGATCCGGGAAGCAAAGTATTTAATGCAGATCCTACTGATGTTTTTTTGGAACAGCTGTTTCTAAAAAATAACACAAAAATTGATGAAAGTATATCAGCTTTCTTGTGAGTGCCAAAAAAATTCCTTTGAGGCAAAGCATAACAGATCAATTCTCAGAGGGTTTTTTGCACTAGCAAAACCCAAAATCTCAGCTTCACAAAATTATTTTTCAAGATAAAAATAGGAAAACAAACCACCACACACACTCTTCAAATTTTAACAACATAATAAAGTCAGAAAGGCTCAATATACAACCTTTTTTCATACAGATGGCAATTTTTTTTCTCAAAGTGATATGTACCATATATAATAGCATGATATAATATCACTATACAATCGTATTTCAGACACATATTCTGATGTGTTTCTAGATGTTGGGGGGAGTGGTATATATATGTAGGAAACTGTGATATAATCTGAATGATAGTATTTTGTTGCTTTCTAATTTCTTCCAATTACTTTATTGCTATTGCTTTAAGATATACCTATTTTCTTCCTTTTTGTGATCCTTGAATATGTGTTTTACACATATATTGATAATTTGGAAAAATATATACATACATGGGGAATTTACAACTGTTTCTTTCCCATTAAGCTAGCTCCCTATCCCAGTAAACTGACTACAGTATATAGCACACAGAATGTTGATAAGGAGGTGAAATGCAGGAAAATCAAATAGCTCTCCCCTTCCACAATAACAAGGTTCCTCATATAGGAAGGTTGAGACACCAGGCCTGGATCTGGTCCCATTCTGTGCTTTCACTCAAAATGTATGCTGATTTTTTCTTACTTTTTCCAGAGACTAAATTAATAAAAAACACTTTAATTTCACATTAATTCAAGCGTTAACTAGTTAAGCAAGTAGTTCAACACAATGGAAATTTATCTAAATGGTTTTCGGAGAAGGTTGTTTTATAATTGTCTCATACAAACATTTCCTTCACTCTCTCTTGAGATAGGCACCAGCACCTCCATTAACCTCCATGCTTCTCTCCATTTCATGTCTGTCCTTGCATTAAAAGCCCTTTCTGATTTGGGAAAAAAAAGCATAAACAACCAAATAAATGGATATGAACAATAAATATAAAAATACCCGTGGATAGGAAAGTAAGTCATAAGCATCCAAACTAATGAGCAAAAAGCAGGAAAAAGTAGAGAACCACTACACAGAAATAACTCTTAGAAAACCACTAAACAGAAATAACTCTTAGAAGGTGAGCTAAGAGCAAAGGAATATTGTCTTTGCCTGCAGGACCAAGGTCACCACAACTGCATACACCTGGAGGTCCTCCCCTGACTTTTTTCTTCCTGATCCAAAGGACAGTTAGTGGAGGTATGTCTGCAAAGTGTTGGCAAGGAGGTGTCCCAACTTTTTTGTGGGTTCAGAAGGGTGTGCAAAGGAGAGGAGATGTGATGCAGCCTGACCTCTGAATGAGATTCTGGAGGAGACAGTATAGGAGTTGCAACCTGGACAAATATGCATAGATATGAGTCAAGCTCTTCTTCTTATAGCAGCGTATAATGCCAACCCAGAATATAAGACCAGCTAGATAGCTGGGCAATCCTACCATCTTTGGTTGCAGGTAAAAAAGAAAGCTAGATACCCAAAATGGAAATACGTGGTTGCTCCTGCACGGTAAACCAGACACTGATATAATAGAGGAGATGCAAAAACCTTGAAGTGTGATGGACGGAAGAACATTTTTCCACAACCACACTGTAAATATACAAAACCCCCAGTGTTTGATTCCATAATCCAATGCCAGAAAATTCTGTTTTCACCATTTTTTCTCTCTCTTATCATGGAAAAAATTAATATTTGTAACTTTCAACTAATCCTTAGAATAACTAAACTACTATTTTGTTAAACTTTATGGATTCTCTCTCCATCCCTCTGTCCAGCAAGCAAAACATTTTGTGTGTCCCAAAAGATTACTTCTTTACAAAAAAGAGAAGAAACATGTTATATTCCACTTTAACCTTAAAAATATTTCAGGTTGCTATTGGACTTTAAAAGCTCTTTCTTGCTCTCCTCTTTTGCAGACTCTTTGCACCTCTAGTAGAATGCTAAAAAAAAAAACCTCACCAGCAAAACTCAAATGCTGTTTCATGTATTAGAGATGACTGAAACTGATTGAATTTTTTTAAAACTTCTTGACTTAAAAATCTAAAATAAACATTAAAAAGAATGCTGTATCCCTCCAGCTCAGTTCAGTTTGAATCTCAGTCACCATTTTCCTTTGATAGTCTTTGTAAGTTGCAGGCACAGCCTCAAGCAAAGACAATTCAAAAAAAAATGCTGGAAAGATGCATTTTTCATGCCAATAAGCAAGGGAGAAATTTAAACTCATGAGTCTTCCATGCAAGAAATATAATCATACTTACAAAAACAAAAATTAAAATACAGAATAATTTAATGTAGTGTTAGATATAATTTCAGGATAATAATAGTTAAAAATAGCATTACTATATTCTATACTGCATAGGGAAATAAATGCTATTTAATATTCTTAAATGTGTAATGTAAATTTCTAGCATTGTTGTATCACGATGCTACTTCGTAAAGCACTTCATGTTTTTTTTCCTGTCACAGAAAACTGCAGTGGTTTTCTATTCAAAATCTGATCCAGGCCAGCCTTGTTTAATTCATAAGTTCTCAACAGTTAGAGTTAGTTGCTTATCTCAGAAAAGGATGTGCAAATATTTGAAAACAAACAACAATCCTACATTAATACATTGGTATGATTGAACACCTTGAAATAATAATAATATGGAAATGGTAAAGATTTTAAGTCTCAAGGGCAACTTTAACATGAATGTATTATATATACATAGCATTGTATTTTCCTGAATATATTTTCTACTTAAAACCATAAGAGGAAGGAAAAGCTTTGTGGCCTTTTCTTCTGTTGTTGGCAAGAAGCCCTCCTAAAAAGATAAAGATTAATATTTCAGATTGTGCACACAAATCACAGAACAGAACATTTTAAAAGCCTGATTCACATTTCACTGGTGCTTTTTAAGACTTATCCAGCCAATTAAAAAAAATACCAATGGTACTGACAACCTTTCAGAAATTCTTAAAGAAATCTGTTCACCCATGGAGTCTGTAGGTCTTACTAAACAGAAATCTGAAGGGATGCCAACAGGAGAATAATCCCTTGAGCCCTAGAAATGTTCAGGGTTTGGCTTGAATTTCAAGTCAGTTTCCTTCCCATCTTCCTTATTTATTTCTTGCCTACCTTTCTTATTTCTTCCTTCCTTTCTTCCCTCCTTCCCTCCCCTCATGCTCCTTCCCCTGTTCATTCTTCCTTCTTTCCCTCTCTCTTTTCTTACCTTTCTTCCTTTCCTCCCTCCCTCCCTCCTTCCATTTTTCTTAAGTACCTATATAAGAAAAGAACTAAATTTTCTTTTGCTTTCCTCCATTTTTAATACCAATTCCATTGTGCTCCATTTATTGTATGCCATTATAAATTATAATAACTATGCAGCTTTGCATTTTTGGCACTGGAGACGCCACAGCTGCAAATGACTGAGAAATACTCAAAGACATGCAAACCTGGAGCTTGATAAAACTGGTTTTAGGATTAGCAAAGAGAATGAAGAAATAGTATCTAACATATGTAAAGGTGACCATATATTGTAAATTTGGATGTAATGTGAAGCTGCAGACCAATGAAGAAAGAGAAATGTGTAAATGCATGTTAAGAAACATATAAAAATGATCCAAAGTAGATCCCAGAGTGAGGAATAAGAAACCATCAACATGAACATCGTATTCCTCCTAGCAAAGGACTTGGATGCTGACAATTTGTTGTTAACATTGGTGCCCACCACCAGCACCAGAGTGAAGCCACCGACCTCAGGACCCAGAAGAGCGGGGGAAGGGTTAACATAACTGCAAGAAATGAGGTAGGAATTAAATGTGCATATAACTGAATTAAACCACATTATTCTTTTTTCTTTTCCTATAAGAACCACATTTGGACTAATAATGATTAGATTTTTAAAATATTAGTTATACTATCAATAAATTCTTGTGTTTACTTATATATAAGGTGTGTTTTCTCTGCCCATAAACAAGACTTGAACATAACATGCAAAATAGGTTGTATTCAATTTAAAATATAGGGCTAACTATCTGTAATATTTTTAACGAGAGCTTGTAGGAAAACAGATTTAAAAAAAAAGGACCAATGAAGAACCTAATTTAAATAAGTAATTTCTCCTTTTGAATGGGTTAAAGTCATGTTTGCTATCTGAACTAAAGTGAGGAAATAGTCACTAGACTGAATTGTGATTACAAGCCTATGGTATCTCCAATTTTATTTTGTTGTTTTTGCAGAGTGTTTGGATAACACGGATCTGAACAACAGAGAAATACCCAGGAATGGATGCTTGTGCATTGTCAATATTCACTATGATAGCATTTACCCAGCAAGAGGGCAGCATATCCCTTGGTCCTTTCTATACAGAGATAAGGTTGCCTTATCTCCCCACACCTTGCCATGCAGCTCTCTCAGGTCTAACATTCATCCATCTCTGAGAATGCAAGTCTATGAACAGAGGTATCTTTTCTTGTGCAGACTTGTATAGAAAGCATAGAAGGAGTCAGACTCCCAATACTTTTAAAGGAACAAATTTGGTCTTGTGGTAATCCTGAGGTATTTTGGGGAAGGTATGGAATAGCAGATTTCACCTTTCTTTTTTGCTTGATCAAACACATTGATTGGTGTGCTTTCATTTTCTCAAATCCAAAATAACTGAACTTCAGCAAATATATTGGGAATCCTGAGTGCAGCCTTTTGCACCCAGCAAAATCAATCTGAAGGCCAAACCAGTAGGTAAGTGAGGACATAAACACATTTGTGGAGATTGTACAGATCAAAGACTTGCATGGAAGAAGTCCCCCAAGTTTTAATCTTCCAGTTTCATTTGTCTTTCCAAGTAAATATTATGTGTGCTGAGGACTTGCTTTCCAGGAAGTACATCTGCCTGCCACTACATGGGAAATGGTGAATGAATTTCTTATTTTGCTTTTCTTTGCTTGTGCAGCTTTGCTTGACCTTTTTTGCTTGACTGGTCAAAAGAGGTGATTATCCCGCTGTATTCAGCGTTGGTGCAGCCTCACCTTGAGTATTGTGTGCAGTTCTGGGCCCCACAATTTAAGAAGGATGTGAAGGTACTCAAATGTGTCCAGAGGAGGGCAACCAAGCTGGTGAAAGGTCTGGAAGATATATCCTGTGAGGAGTGGCTAAGGACTTTGGGCTTGTCTAGTTTGGAGAGAAGGAGGCTGAGGGGCAACCTTGTTGCTCTCTACAGCTTCCTGAGGAGGGGACGTGGAGAGGGAGGTGCTGAGCTCTTCTCCCTGGCATCCACTGGTAGGATGCATGGGAATGGTTCAAAGCTGTGCCAGGGGGGGTTTAGGCTGGACATTAGGAAGCATTTCTTTACCAAGACGATGTTCAATCACTGGAAGAGGCTTCCTAGAGAGGTCGTCGATGTCCCCAGCCTGTCAGTGTTTAAGAGGCTTTTGGACAATGCCCTTAACAACATGTTTTACCTTTTGGTCAGCCCTGAATTGGTCAGGCAGTTGGACTGGATGATCGTTGTAGGTTCCTTCCAACTGAAATAGTCTGGTCTATTCTATTCTATTCTATTCTATTCTATTCTATTCAACTGTCTTTATCCCAATCCATGAGTTTTCTTGCTTTTGCCCTTCTGATTCTCTGCCCCATTCCACTGTGGGGGAGTGAGCAAGAAACTGTGGGATGCTTAGCTGCCTACCAGGATTAACCCACAACAGGATGTTAACTATAGAATCATAGAATCATTTAGGCTGGAAAAGAGGTTTAAGATCAAGTCCAGCTGTAAAGCGAACACTCCCAAATCCACCACTAAACCATGTCCCCAAGTGCCACATCTACACCTCTCTTAAATGCCTCCAGGGATGGTGACTCAACCACTTCCCTGGGCAGCCTGTTCCAATGCTTGACATTTTCAGTGAAGAAATTTTTCCTAACATCCAATCAAAATCTCCCCTAGTGCTAAAAAAGCATTTTTATAGATACATATAACTAATATATAGTTTTATATGATTATATATAAAAATGTAATCATATAACTAATATATAATTTTTATATGATTATATATACATAAATGTACATAATGCAATATATATATGTGTATATATAAAAATATATGTGTATGTGTGTGTGTGTGTGTAAAGGCTTTTCACATATATATATATGTGTGTGTGCTCTTACCACTGATATGTAACTTAAAATTCCAGTGACCAGACAGCAGTGCCCCTCCCGATACCCACAAAGACACACAACACTCACACAAGCATGAGCAGCACTGACAGCCCCATCCTGTTTCTCCTCTCCAGCTAATCAGGGTCCAAGTCTGCTAGTGGAAAATGTGCACTCACAACATATGGGTCTCTCATGTACCTGGTCTTAAGACACTCAGCCTGTGCAGTAGCCGACCCCTGGTCTCCCCGCCGTTGCTGTGCTTGGACCTTCAGGCCCCTGAGTTTGTGATCTTCCTCCAGTTGCTGGCACTCAGACTTCTTTATCATGCTCACAGGCTAGTTCAGCTTGAAGATCACTGGCACCCACACATACACAGTCAGAATTGAGAGCACATGCACATAGACTGTATTTGTAAGTAGGATTTGATAAGAACATAGGATAGACAGCAGTGATAAGGCACAGTCAGACAAGCATACTGACCAAGCCTCTTTTATCCCTTTTTCCCTCTATTTTCCTTTGCTTGTTCCTCCGTGATTCACCTTTATCCCTCCCTACGCACCTTTCCCTAAACAATTTACACCGTCTCACACATTGCCACAATTCTCTTATAAAGCGCCCCATAATACACTTTATGAAGTCCCAAAATGCTCTTCCCCTGCATCCCTGCAACCCTTTATGAGATGATCCCCTTTAGTCTTCAGGGCATTACAGGGAAAGAGTTTCCCTACTGACCCCTCTGGGTGGGTTTCACTCCAGGGACAACAGTTTGATCATCCTCCTTGGATGGTCCTAGGGAGCCGTTGACTCAGTGTGCTCCATTCTCACTGTGATTAGGTTCCTACACTTACCATTGCTCCCTGGATGCCCTCAAGGTCCCAGTGTTTAGGTGGTCAATCCTAATCTCACAACCACAACTAACAGGGTAGGTGGACCTGCCTCCTGTCTGGGTAAATAAGGCTATAACAAACCCCACAAGTCACACAAGCTCTCCTTTTTATTTTTAGAGTTAGTTATACATAACTGATCACCGACATCTTGTGCTATAGTGCTCCGCATGTCTGCTATCGCCAAACTTAGTTTGCTGGTGTTTGCCCTAGTACCGCACCCTGGGAGCTTGGCTGTGATTTGATACAATAATATTGCTGTCCAAAAGGCAAGACATAAAATGGGAAAACAGGTTAGAGAGGGAGAAGTATTCACAAATGACATTTTCAGCCCAATATTTGTATTGCTGTTTTCAGCCTCCAGTAGCATCTAATTGTAAAGTTAGTATTTTATAATGAGCTGATCTGCATTTTTTACTGACTTCTGAAACACATCATGCACAGATCAATAGAAAGCTAAGCCTGATAGTTGCCTTCTGATACGTTAGCATCATGGGGCTAAGAAGATGGCATATATCATTAGTGACAGATTCAGCTACAGATTTTTATCTTTGGCAGAATGATGTAACCCTCATTACAAAAGAACATTGTTTAATTGATCCATTTGCTCCCAGCGGTCCTGTTTTTTTTCCTCACAACATAAAGGCCAAATTGCAGTTCAGCTTCAGTCAAGTGAAAACATTATATTGCAGCAGGAATAAGAAATAGTCTGCACATTTTAATTACCATGGTTTAAATATAAGAAAATCATTATACGATTCATGTTACAAATGCTGCCAGAGGACATTTTAAATAATAGTTAAATTTGTGCAGAGAAACCATGAAAGGATTCTTTTAATGTACTGGCCCCCAACCTTTTCCTAGTTCCCAAATCTTTCTTTGGGTTTGCCAGGGTTCACTTAGCTTGGCATACAAGCCTTATCATTACTACCTCAAACACATATGAACAAGAGGGATTTTTATTCTCAATTGTAGTGAAAGTCATAAAGCAACAAATGTTATAATTAAGTCTGGCAAACCAGTGTATAGTACATAGGTAACAATGATAACCCTCACAGTTTCTTACTAAAGGCTGCATACGCTGCATAGAATTTAAACAAAATGCCTATAGCTTCTAAATGGCTTTAAATAGGCAATTGTTTTAGAAAGGGGAGCTAATAACTTCTCCCCCTCACCACATGGAATACTGTAGAAGAAAAACAAAGCAAACATTTTTATCTACAAAAGGCAATTGTAAAGAAACAACAAGTACCCAAAGTGCATCCTCTGTGACTGACCAGAAGCCAACCTGAGAACAAATTATTTCAAAGGTCTAATGGGGTATTGGCAAGAACGAAGCCGTTTTTGCTGTGGTTTATTTCTCACCTCTTACGTTTCAAGTAACAGAATTTGTTGGCTTAAAGACTGAATTTCTTTAAGCAGCTTAATTCTTTCGCACCAAGCTCTGCCCTACTACCTCTCTCCAGACAATAAAAACCCTGGAGCCTTCCCTTGCTAGAAAGTAATTAATTTCCTCCTCTCTGTAGATCATGCCAAATCAAGCATTGAGCAGAATATACAAGAATATATTGAAGAGCTTGGTTACAGTTCTCTACCTCCCTATACATTTTTATGGAGACTAAACTTTTTGACATCTGCAGTGTCTATATCTTTAGTAAATGCTCTTAATCCTATTTGGGATACCAGGACATTGTTGCAATACAAATATAGTATTTTTTGTCTCTTTGAAGAAGAATGTTTCTCTTTTCTTTTCTTTTTTTCTTTTCTCTTTTCTTTTCCTTTTCTTTTCTTTTCTTTTCTTTTCTTTCTTTTCTTTTCTTTTCTTTTCTTTTCTTTTCTTTTCTTTTCTTTTCTTT
>JANXJC010000049.1:5877310-5904333 GCA_027564655.1 Leptodon cayanensis
GCAGAGGAACAGGTTTCAGCACACATGGCCAGCGGGTGCCAAAACACGCCTCGGTTGCAACATAGGGAGCCTATGACACATGCATTCGCTGGCCAGGCGTGCTGCACAAGCCGTAGCCATCCTGTCTATTGGTTCATGGGCTTTGTACACGCGGCATATTGTCATAATCCAGCAGTCATGCTCCAACCATGCTCACAGCTGTGCTGTGCAACAGCCCGCTGCCCATCCTCCCCCAGTATGGCTCAGCTCTCTTATCTCTGTGGTCTGCATTCCAAGCAACGGGCAACAAACCATCCACTTTCAGTGCTGACTGCGTTTTTCTTGGCTATCTACTTCTCCCCCAGTGTTCATCCACGGACCAAAATTCCATCTTTTAACCCCTCTGTGTACAATGTGATAGGACTTTTTACAAGAGGTTTGATTACTCTATATCTCTATGAAATGTCCCTACACATAGCTATTATACATTCTTATTTAACCCACACATTCACAGAAGATATTGAAGATATTTTGAATTCCTTATTTATTTATTTGTTTGGTTTGGACATCTGAACTAGTCTAAGTGAAACAGACATGGCAAGTAAATTCTGGTATCACTGAAGAACAGTGCATAAAAAAATTTTATTCTTCAGGCTGCAGTTAACAAGTTTTCATGTTATTTTTCAGTTTTTAAGGAGTAATACTTGGATTGTGCTTATGTGTTAATTGTTTCTCCTTCAGCCTTAAGGTTTCATCCTTAGTGGTAGAAAAGACTTAGACTAGTCACCTTTTGGTCATAAGGACAGTTTTTATCGCTGATGAAAGTTAGCATCTTCTGTAAAGAAATGTCATCCTCTCAAGAGTTCCACACTTGCTTCTTTACACTGCAATTTATGGAAGTCACTGATAACAAAAAGAAAATTAAATTTCATACTATCCGACCATTCTAAATGAAATATTTGAAATTTTTGTCATAGAATTTCCTGTGATAAGAATTCAATCTATAACTAGATAAAATTCTAGTATTAATCATCAAGTTAATGACATATATTGAATGCCATACATGACAACAATAACTAAGGGAGAATCTCTCATTGTGCTGAATATTCATGCTATTAAAGTGATAAAGAAATATTAAATTTATGTTCTTTCAAAGAAAAGTATCATTTCTTGTAATATGTTACTCACTGAAGCTCAAGATATTCTTAGTTATGATAAAATCCAGTATGGAAGGTGGAATTCCAATGATGGTAGATAGATACTCTTAGATACAAGCTGATTATTACCTCAGTGACTTTGAGCAAAACAGAAAGACATGTGAATGCTTGAATTTGGGTCATAAATGTAAACTACTTGGCTAAAGCAGTTGAAAGAAGAGGAGCCCTTCCTAGTAACACAAAGATTACATATGGAGGTAATTGATTATCTATAGAAAAGTCTTTAGGGAAAAAAATAATCTTATTTGGCATATTTACAATAGACTAAGGTAACATCCAAGTAAGTAAATAAATAAATAAATAATTTTAAATTATTTTTCCCCATTCACTGCAATGAAAGCATTCAAAACTGTATACTGGAAATTTTCATATGTACAGTCCTTTCAAATGTGCGGTATAAAATGTGAAGACATCACTATATGTGGGTAGCAAAGACCTTCAGGATGTTCTTATTCTTGTGAACATCACAAAATGTATTGATCATTTTCCCAGTTTATTTTAGAGACTGTGCAAGACTCTAGTCCTAAAACCTCACGGTTGTCATGACCCTAATATTTGAGAATTATATATTTTGTAATACTATTTATCAGCCTTGTTAGGTAGGAGAGCTATATCCTCCTCCATGTTACCAAAAGAGTATTGAAAAGGGAGAGACCGTGCTCACTGTAATACTGGAAGTCCATTGCAGACCAAGTAACTGCTTCTCAGATACCAAGATAATTCCCTGTTTTATGCATTCATCTGTTTTGGGTGAGTAGTTAGTTAGCCTGGAAACTATTTTATCCTACTTAAATTTACTTGTGCTTTAGATGTACTCCTTTAGAGAATGGAGAGGTCACTTCACACTATATTCTCAGACACACAGGAGACATAAGTCTTCTTTATGGACTTTTTGTTTCAGAACCTATCCTAATTTATACAGCTTTAGCCATATAAAGCTTCAGTCAGGGCTTTTTTTGTTCCAGCTGGTTTTTGTTTTGTATAAACACAGTAATAATGTGATGTTATGCAGAAAGCAACAGAAAGGAAATCAGTAATACAAGTATAAAACACTAAAGAGCTAAAACTGACCTCGGACAAAGAGATGCAATTGGGGTTTAAATCAATACAATTTTGCTCAAACACAGCCTTCAGAACTTTATTCAATAGTGCTTGGGAGGGTTTAACATGAATGTAATTATGGATGAAGACTCTCTAAATCATTATTAGTTATATGAATAATAATCCTTATACTTGTCATTGTCAGCTTATTAACCATAAAAAGCTTTAAGTGAATCAATATAAAAATCACAGTCAGCTTGCTGATGCTGCCTATGTTAAGCAATTCATTTATTTCAGGGCATAAGCTATTTCCATTTGCAGCCTTTTTTAGTTTATTGGTAATCGGAGGTGGTTCTAAACAATTATCTCCATACCATAGGCAATTACTGAAAGAGGAAAATACATGTGTTCATTTCCTCTGGAGCCTTGTTATCTATCAATAGCCTCCATCTGCAAGAAAATTGCTACATCTTCAACTGGAGGTTGCATATATCGATGGGGTAAAATCAAACTCTAGTTTTGGGATAATGCTGTTGATTTTGGTCATCTACATGAGACGTGTCTGCCTTGGGGCTTCCACCAAAATGGAATTCTTGGTATAATTACATTTTAAGACAGACTATGTACACATGAGTACCTCAGTACTGTTGTGAACTTGCTATTGACATGGTGCCTTAGTCTTAATTTCCAGAACTGCACATTCCGAGTACCTCCGTTGAAGTTCACAATTCCCCCACTAACTTTTCCCTTCTTATAGCAAATCTCAGTTTTCTTGCTTATTTCAACTGAAAAATGACTGAAAAAAATGTTAAATCTGGGCCAGACAAAGGTGTACAACCTCACAGGAATGACAGGTATTTGAAGGGAGTCAATTGTAAATGCAAAGTTATAGTTCCAAGTCTTGTTGATTGTAGCTCTTTATTCTCCTCAGAGCATATGTTCATGATTCAAGCTGGATCTTGTACTTATAATAAACATTAAAAGAAGCTGTGAGCAGCTTCTCTGATCTCTGAAGTATGCTCAGGGAACAACCAAATTCTGCATCATGAGAAATGGGACAACTTCCAAGCATCCTAGTACTGATTTGGACTTTCATAGGAAGCAATTTCATTGGCTTAGCCTCTGTTGATTTATCAAGATCAGCCAGTTTTGCGTGCATCACGTGACAACTTGTGCACAGTGTATAAAGCCATGTCCCAGGAATGCCTCACTTCCTGGTTTTGGAGCCACTTGTGAAGACTCGTATCTATGAATAAATACAACTGAATATGACCATCCATGATCTAGTAAAGCTTCTAACTTAGATATGGAGGACTAGTTTGTGATACCTTTCCTGATGCTAAGTAGTTACTTATTTCTTAAGAAGTCCCAGTTATGCATTTAGGCTATTTCTGGCATAAGAATCTACCCAGTGAAATGAAAACAATCCTTTAATTTACTTAATGACTTCATTGTTTCTTAAAAAAATAAAATAAAAAATGCTACTAATACAGGTTTTTATCTGTAAATGAAATGTTCTATGAAGATAGAGAATTGAAAATGGCAGTTTTGAGGAGTTTCAGCTCATTCCTGGAAACATAAACTGTGAAGAACAGGGAGAAAACAATACTTTACATCTGACAGCTGCAATTATGCTGCCCTACAGAGCTTAACTGCCTACTTCAAGTCTTTACACAACTTTTACTGAGGAACAGTGGGGTGATAAATATTCTGAGGGGTTGTCTTGTTTTACTAAATACTCTATGCAATTAGTTCAGTTTATGGAAAACTAAATCCATAATATTTTCACCACAAGTTGAAGCCATTTCTATCTTACAAAAGCAAAGGTGCCTTTGAAACCAGTAATGTGTTTTTGACCCTCTAATATACAGTAAAATACCAAACTGTATTGAACTTATTTGAGAGGGGGGAGCATTTCAACATTTGGTTTTGCATGCTGTATCTAAATGTTTCTAAAGTATTATTTTTAATATATATTATTAACATTCCTGAAAAGAAGAGTTTAAAGGAGAAAAGACACCAAACTTTTGGGCAACATAATAATAAAGTAAATCTGATTACACTAACAGTTCCGTATTAAAAAAGTATTTTAATATACTTATAGGGATCAGATGAACTACACTGGAGTAACAGTAGATTCCTTCCCATATCTGAACGTGCAGCCATTCACCAAAAAAGGCTGTAATTCACCAGGTGATTGGAGCACCATACAATGTCACAGTGCAACATAAAACTTAACAGTAAATCAACAGAGAAAACCATATCATATCACCATTATAAATATTCCTGGTAATTCAAGAAATATCATTTCCAGAAATAAAGCAGAAAATATTCCATTTTTTAACACTTTGTAATGATTTTCTAGAATAAATTACAACAGTGTTAAAGGGTTTCTTGTCTATTATAAATAATATCTAAGCATAAGAAAGGCAATTTAGTAATGCCTAGCAAGGATATTCAAAGGAAAGAGTATAGTGATAGCAAAAGCATAGAAAATATAAAAGACTCTTTATATTATCTGGGAAGGTAAAGTGTTCCTTACAGAACAATGAAGTTTCCCAATGAGGGCTGTTTAAAAGATCACTGTGATACTAATTGATATTATTCTCCTTTGCTGCTTACCTGAACTTTAAATCCCTGCTTCCAGTGGACTGATGTCTCTATTTACTTTTTCAGCTTATGGCTTGGCACTTCTTTACTCAACTTCCAATTTCTCCTTCATAAATAATAATAACAGAAATGGATGGTGCTCATTCATAAAAATCCTAAAGAAAGAATTCAGTTTTCAAACGCTGCCCTTCATAACCTTGGATATCTTCCTTCCTACGATCCCTGGGGTGGAAGCCTTGCTGTGTAATGGACATATCAACTGTCTGGCTATGAAAGGGAACACTAATCACCCACTTAGGGTGTGACCCCGAGCAAGGCAATTTGCTGCAGTGCCTGTTTCCTTTCCTTTGACTGTATGTCTAGTCGTTTCATATAGGAAACAGATTTGGGGGAACAATTGTAAACAGATTTGGGGGAACAATTGTTTTTTAACGGAAATATATTCTGTGGTGACTACAACGAGCCCAAAACTTCACTTACGCAGCTACATATTATAAATACATGCATGTGTGTGTTTGTGTGTATACATGTATTCACACACACTTTCTTTATATGTATACCCACCAAATACACTATAATCTCTCTCCATATATATATATATATATATATGTTAGATGATATATATAAATATATTCTTATAGTGGCATAATATTATAGTATTAATTGTTAATCTAGTACACATAACTGAGTATTAAGCCTTGCCCCAGCTGATCACAGATAGCAGGGGATAGATTATGTCTGTGCTTTCAGTTCTCTTTATTTTGTACTGCACAGCAGTACAGAAGATATAATCAACAATTGACAATATACGGAAAATAATTAACTCTGCAAGTGCTTATGAAAGATGTTTTTGAGAATTAGTGCATATCACAAGGGCAGTGCTGAACCCAGAAAACTCCAGTAGTGAATTTGTGCACATTGGAGCAGTGCTGGAGTTTCCCATCAAGTACAGCAATTTAGACAGTCAGCAAGACTACATAATGTAACTGCAGATTATAAAACAGAGAACCGTTCCGCATAATTCAGTCCATAACAATATCAAACTTATAATATATTGCATTTCTACACATAGAAATTTAATGCAATAATGTAAGTGCATTTTATCTTTATTAATATCAAAATACAGTATTAATATAATCAGTATGCAATATTATCATAAAGCAATGTATGAGGTGATGGCTTCCTGTTTTCATAATACTAATACAATAAATACTATACCTGCATCTTGGTATCAGTATATTATTGTGCAAAAGCCTTTTATCCTTGACTTTTGAGAGTTTAACAGACTTAGGCTTTTGAAGCCAAGTAACCAGCCAGTATGTTTTCACTGGTACTGTATTCAGCTGTCTTCTATATCTCTTTTGTAAAAAACGTTCTTCTTTTCACTAGGTTGGGTAAAGGAGTGGGAAATTTTTGTTTCCTCTATATAAAAGATAGGCAAGACATTTTTTTGTGTGTGTGGTTTCTACTCTTTTATTTCATTAATTTTCCACTGTCAGTTGTATTTACTCCCTCCCAGAGAGAAAATTATTATTATTTATTATTTGTAATTCACCGGAGAAAGTCACCAAATCCTCCAAAACTGATGTTCTTTAAAATGAACATCAGCTTTTATCGCAGAATTCCTGTTCCTGTAGCTTTTCTTTTTGCAGCTGCTCTCTAAGCTTACTTCTTAAAAGCTGACTTCTAGTATAAACAACTTGTGTATTCTTTCTCTAAATATATATCTAAGCAGTATGATCTAAAGATATCCTTGCAGATTAATAAAATTAACAAAATACTCTTTGAAACCTAATAAAGTCCAATTAAATGGGTCAGAAAGAGTACTTTCAAATTCTTTTTTTCTATACAATATTCTTTCATATTGAGATACAAGTCAGCGAAGAAAATTATGCTTTTCAAAATATGGATTGTCAAAGAAGTGAAAACTTATCTTTCCATATTTATGTCCTTCCACTGAATGCCATACAAATTATGGTTCATTTTCTAGTGAAAGGAAAGCTTTTTTTGACCAGCTGTGTTCTTGGGTTTCTGAAAGGCAGACTCCTTTCTTTTTCAAAAAACACAGATGCCAGAATCAGAAATTTCCTGGCAATTTGTGAATGAATAAGTATAAATTTGCCACATTCTCCTAGCATTTTTTACAGTTTCTTTTTTTTTTAAAAAAGAGCATATGTAGTATATAATACATATAATAGAAATATACATTATATATATATGCATATATATAAAATTAAAAAAAATTCTGAAAGGGCTTTCATTTGGGTTTTTTTGTGTTTTTTTTGTTTTTGTTTTTGTTTTGTTTTTTTTCCAAGCAGTCTTCACCTTTTGCCTCCTTAGGAATGAGAACAGGAGTCTCTTTCTTATTCATACCTTAAAGTATCTTTCAGATCTTATACACTATTGTTCTAAAATCAATACAGAAATCTATGTAGATATGGAAATGATAATTTTGTCTCAAGTCAGTTAACGTGAATCTACCTGCTAAGATTCTGCATGTGGTTTTCTATAGAAACTGTTTTTCTAGAAAGAGCATACAGAATCAGAAATGTACAGAGTGGTGTAAATAGTTTTGCAACAAAATAAGGCCAAGTACTTAAAGGGCAAAGATAGGGCCAAAAGAAGGGTAATCAAATCTCTTACATCATTTCTAAACACATCTTTGTTACCCACTGTTCAATGAATCAGATGATTGTGGGTCTGTTTGTGACTTACATTAGTGAAAAATGGACTGCAACATTTCTGAGCTCACATACATTGCATCAGTGTAAATGGCAATGCAGAGCCACAATCTGATCAGCAGTGCTCTTGCCACGGGTTCACGTGTAATTAAATCTTAAAAAAATGATAGATATTCTGTAAATATCATCAGGAACCGGGATTTCTCAGGGAAATGCTCTCTGGTTTGGATGTGTTATACTTGTGGAAGAAGATAAAATTGAAATGTTGAACAGAAAAAAAACAGTTAAATTTTTGACCTTTTCTCCTTTTAGCTTTCCAAAACTTAGAAACCCTACAGCATGAACCAGCTTCTCTGGCACAGTCAAATATGAGGATAATATCATTCCTTTGACTTCTCATGGATTTTTGTCATTCAGTAAGAGCTGAGGAAAAAAGAGAACCCACATTCGTCAGAGTGATCAGTAAAATTATATTTCTGGAAACTCAAAAATTAAATAATCAATTCCTGTTTAAAGAAATCTATGCAGTAGGAGGCTAGAACACAAGGTAACAAGCTATGCACAAAACATCCTTCATCAGTACTCTGAATTGCATCCCTCAAAGGACTCTAAACTGCAGTAGGAAACCAGATTCAGCTTAATTTGTTATTATCTCCACCTTTCAGTTATTCCAATATTATCTCAACAGTACTGCACCACTGGTCCAGGCCTTATCCAAAGAATAAAATACAGCCTCTTTTCTAGAGGACCACAAGGAATCACCTGGGCGTTCCATGCACCTTCGTACTGAACACCCCAGCCCCTTTAATTTGCCTTATTCTCTGCACGTGCAACAGTTGCCCGTTGGCAAATTTGACCTTCTGGCCTCTGAGCTTGGCCTGACTGTCTTTGGCCAAGAGCATGCCTCCAACAACGCTGATGCCTGTGTTGAATGCAGGTCTCTTGAGAACCTGAATGTCATGGATTTTGAATATCTGCCCCTCTGAGTAGGTGCAGACTGAACAACTGTTTTTCAACATCTGTAAAATTTTTAAGTCAGGGAGCTTTCAAATTCTTTGTACGTGAAGCCATTAATTTAGTAACAGGATGGATATAACACCACATGGGAAAAAAGGTCTTAGACTAGAAATATTTTATCTTTTCTCTACTGACAAGAACTAAAGTAAATATTAGATCTCCCTTATGTTTCTGTGTATGCTTCCTCGTCCATCAGGATGGAGACTATTCCTGGAATCTACTGCTTGAACCTGTAGGAGTGCTGAGGCTGACATAACCACCAGCAGCAGCTTCTCTGCACTGTGTCAGGCATTTTTTTTTCTACCCTGGAAGTTGTACCTGTGATAACAGATGCAGTGCCATGCAGCATTTTCTCTGCTTTTCTCAGCAATGGCATGACTGACATATTTTATAATCCTACTCTGCACAGTAGCAGATGGTGCCTACCCTTTCTCATCCTGTACAAGACTTGGTATTTCTTCTCTGTCAGTCATAAGACAGTTTTTTGATTTTTGCTGGCTGCACAAGCCATGGAATTTCATACAGCAGTAGTTACTTCTCCTGCCAATCTCATATCTCTTGAGGCCCAGACTTAGCAAAAGCCCTTAACTCTTGGTACAACTTTTATGCCAAACGTAGCAAGCCCTGAATGATCACTGACTAACACTATTCTTTGGAAGGACTGACTCTCAAAGCGTGTGCAAATTAAAGGCAGAGGCATGCCATAGCAATTCAGCATAAAGTTTAATCACTCTCCTTATCGCTAGAGCAAGCATATATATTAGTAGAAGGCCTGTTAACACCGCAGAGAAATCTCAGAAGGTGCGTGCGTGGTCATCCACTTTTCACCTCCACCTTGACATGAGATGACAGCCACACAGCACATCAAAGCACTACAACGCTCAAACTAGTACACCATACTAGTCAATAGAGCATGTTCATTTAGGTTCAAAATGATGCTCAAACAGTTATGCTGAGCATAACTGTTTCTTCCCAGCTCTGCGTGCATGAAAAATGTGCCCAAACAATGGTATCCCACTGTGTGATCCTGTCCTCTATTTGTCAGGGGGGTACAGTCTCACTGACTCATCCACTCACAAGAAATGAAATTTGCCACGGAAATTCAACATGAAATTTGCCAGGGACATTTATCAAGAAACTACACTTACCCCATGAGAGCTGACCTTTGGTGACTACATAGCAACCTGTGGAAAAAGGCAGAAATGGATATCTCAAGAAGAGTAAAACTACTCAGGAGGAGAAAAGCCTAATCATTCATGCCTTAACATACCCATCCAAGGCTGAATGAGACAAAGCCTAGGAGTCTGCACGGTACCTGTAATTTCCTGGGATATTGATGGAAGTTTCCAGTACTGATAAACATGCCACAGATCTGACTTACTGCATTTGGCTTTAGCAGCTGTAGTTTCTACTCTCCCTTTCTGCTGTATTTTTTATAGGTGCTTTTAGAACAGAGGGATTTTCTTTTTTACTTCTAACTGAAATGTTTAAAGTGAAGAAACAAAAGTAGACATTGCTTTTTGAGTTTATACAATAATCTCCAATACATTTTTCTCTTATTTCTGAAAAGCCATTTAGTTCACAAATTCTCCTAACTCTTCAGGTCTATGGCTTGAAAAGGGTATTAAGGACAGTGCAGAGAGAGCATTTTAATTTATGCTGAAGTGGTTTGCTAAACTGACACCAAACTAATACTCTTGATTTAGGAGAGATTTCCCAATGTGTGCTGGGAAGAAGAACCAAAAATATAGGTATTCGATAAAACACAGAGACTTGGAAAGTAAATGACTGAATGAGGTTTTTTGGCAATGTTATTTGTCATGGTTACAGATTATTTATTCACCTGTTCCCTTTCAAGTGTCAATCTCATGCTTTCAACTTCTATTAGATTTTGGGGGTTAAATGTGCATATTCAGTAAGTTCTAGATGGGTGTGGCTCATGCTAAGTGGAACAATAAGGCTGGTTATTTGAAAATCGGCAACAAGTCCACATATGAATCTCTTACAAAAAGTCTTATCAACCATTCCTAGACTGTCTTCTTCAGATTACTCCCCGGATGTTTTATTTCAGCATGTGCCTCTGAAGCATTCCCACCCCTTTACACTTTGCACTTAAGTTTTGAATATCTTGAATACAACAGGGTTTTTTATGAATCACACGGTAAGCAGGTAAAATTTCTACATTTAGGAGTACAAGCATTATCCTCAAACATACATCAATTTATTGATAAAGACTAAGTCCCACTTGTCATTTTATTCCCTATTAATCTCACTCTTATATTCCAGTAACAACCTTATAAAAAGCACACAGTACTCAGAAATCATTCCATGACAATAATGAACATCACATTAGCCATCAGTAAAAAAGTCATTAAAAGTCATGCATATCTTATAATATTGTATTATCTCACTATTGAAGAGTGCACAATGAAGAGCGTGCATAAAATTGCACAATGGGCTGTTGCAACAAAGTAGAGTTATTGCTTAGTTTCAGCTAGCTATAATCTCCAGAAATAATGTAAAATAATACATTAAATTTAAGTTAAATAAGATCCATGTATTAAAAATCTATAAATAAATCTCTGAAAGTAATGTTATTGTGAAGAGAAAAAAAGGCAAGCACCATTAAGATTGTTCCTCCATCGCTGCATCTTTTCCTTTTTTTTTTTTTTTTTGGTAACCCAATAAGATACTGAAGAACCTAAAAAATATACAAGTAAAGGATGCTATATCATTGCTGCTTCAAGAGAATGCCTTCAATTGTCCCAAATTTTAAGTTGGCTATCGGAAGTTAATGTTACAAAACACTGAACTTGTGCTTGAGAGCTGAGTGTTGATAAGGCAATTGCAAATGAGGAACTGTTAGGGAAAGGTACACCTCTAATCTTTGAGGCCCAGGGATCTAAGTGGAAGGCATTCAAAGATTTGTGCATTTAAGATAGTGTTATTGTAGAAAGAAATGAGACCGGATGAAATGTTTCCATCCAAAACTTTTCTGATGAATAACTGTGGTTTTGATAAGGTGATTTTCTGTGGAAACAGTTTGCCTTTCTTGAAATAGATTTCTCAGCAGAAACCTAGAGTATAACTTGAAGAAAAATACTGGTTTTATAAAGTTCTCCCCTTCTCTTCTGGCAAAAATTAAGACTTCTCACAACAGAAAGAAAAAAAGTCATTTAGAGCAGCATTTATCAAACCAGCCATTTCACAAACACCCACTGTCATGCAAGTACATAATGTTGTTGAAAATATGTTTTCTGTCCAAAACATACTAAGTGCAAAAAGGACAAAGCAAACAAGCTAAAGGAATTCAAAAGCACACCAGTATTTTTTGGAAAGATGAAAATATAAAAAAAAGAAATTTTTCCACATTGAGCGAACAGAAAGGTAGGTGTTAAATAAAGAACAGACTTGTTGAGTGAAGTGCTCTATCTTGCCTTCAAAACATATTAATATCCAGGAGATCATAAGAACTGTATAACCTGCATGAATTTTGTGACAGCACTTAGCTGATGTCAGTGTAGGTTCATATTTCAGAGTCAGTTTAGTTGTCATAAAGCTGTTTACCTTAAACAATTAAAAAAAGGGGAAGGTGTGAAAGGTTATAAGGCAGTCGTGTTTGATTTATCTAATTTCTTTCTTCTTCTGGCCATGTACAGTGTGTACTTTATTTTAGAACTAAGCGATGAACCACAAGCTGTATGGCAGGTATTCTTCTGGGAGGCAGTCTGAAAGAAGTTGTCCAAATAGCACACTTCAGTGCGTCTGCACTGCATGTTGCCTTGGAATGGGGAATCGGTAAAAGAGTATTACGCATGTGGCTGAAAAAAAGAAAAGCTGGGTTATGAGCAGTAAATGTCACCAAAACTCATTTGGTGTGTTCAGATTTACCAGCATGAAAACAACATCTCTGCTATGCTGTCAGCAAAAATGATGTTCTGCAAGTATTTGCAGGTCACGTGGCGAGGGTTTCTTTTGTTACATTCCTGCACAGGAGATCTGCTCTTTGTCACCTTCAATTTGACATTTAATAGGGATTAGGAACATAAATCAGAAAGAAAAGCGTACAATGCATTGTTTTCTCCCCGTGGCTGACTACTGCTAATCTTAAGTCAACAAATGTCAGATTTCAATTTTACTGAATTACTGCATCACAGACTACAAAAAATCAATCTTGGTAGGTTTTATTGTTCTAATTCTTTCATATACAATCGGGGGGGGGGTAATAATTTTCCTATACCTGCTTGACACCTGCTTACAATAATAATTTTGAAGATCTGATTGAAGCAATCAGAATTGCTAAAATATACTGGCTACACAAAGTATTTCTTTTTATTATTTTTATTATTTTTTATGAAGGAAGATCCCCCACCATGACTTCAGGCATTTTCTTTCTATAGAAAAGACAAAAGACCGCCCTAGAAATTGACCATATATCACTGAAAGAAATGAAAGTCCTAGGAAATATTTTATTACGCTGGAACTTTTTCATGGATGCTAATGTGAACATAAATAAAAGCCAATGACTTCAAGGAAGTATGAATTTCAAAGTTATTTAGGAATTACTCTAACAAGAGAAGTATAAGTAAACCCCAGTCTTTTGCAAACTAAGATTTTGTCTTAGAATTTTAACGTTAAGTACTTTTTACCTTCCATACTTTATGGATATTATCCTGAATAATAAGGAAATGTCTACTGAATCAAAATAAGCATTATTTAATTTAAGTACATTTTATTCAACACAATCTGAGCAAAGTGTCAAGAAGCTTTCACGCTTAACACCACTACTTAATTGTGCTTATAATGTTACTGCCCTCATTACTGTGGATTAAATTGCTGCTGATTCTTCTTAAAATGTTTGTTTTGAGAATGTTTGCTGCCAATCTTCACAGTGATCTTCACAGCTTTTCTTGACCTAAAGCCCTCTGAAATCTTTGATGGACTTTAACATCTCTGAACCAGACTGACTTTAAAAAAAAAAAAATTCTTTTTCCTACATCCAGCAGTGTTACTACAAAGTTAGCATAGGAGGAGTGGTCGAATTGTCACAATCAATACCCAGAATGTATTTTGAAAGCCTTTTAAAAGCCATGTATCTTTGCAACTGACTTTGCAAGGATATAAATGAGTGTTGAATATGTCTCTTAAAGCAAAACAAAACAAAAAAGGAATTAGTACTGGAAGAACAGAGTGAACATTAGGCATAGACGAAGTGGGTGGCTGCTTCAGACAACAGATGAGAAAACAGCAATACCCGTGGTGCAGACATCACCTGTATTTGCAGCAAACCTTGGAAAAACAGGTCTGCTGCTGCTGCTGTCCCTGCTGAGGCTGGGGTGAGGGTTAAGCCGTGTCCCTGGGCAACTACTCCCAGCACCTTCAAGCCAGCACACCCAGCTGCTGAGTCAGCACCCTTATCCCCTTGTATCTTTCCCAGGGCACCAGGAGCAGCAAAGCCAGGTTCTCCAATTTTCCCCTTGCTCTCTAGCCAGCTTTGCCATTTCTCTCCCCTTCCTATGCCAAGAGAATGCCAGGTCCAGCCTGGCTTGCACTTCTACCTTTAGGCTGGCGAAATTACATTCTCACATACACTGGAGAAGCCTTGAGTCAAGGGGGCAAGGTGTTTGTACTGGAGTCACTTCAGACTGATTCTGAAATTATGCTTTCTCTGGGTTAACACATACGAACCTTTCACATTAACACCTAGTAGAATCCATCGCCAAACAAACACACACCACCACAATATTTATTGAGTAGCTAGGCATAAAATAAGGTTAAGGAGGTTACCCAGAATTTGTAGGCTATAAAATTTCAGGGGATTGTTAGGTTCACACTTGGCCAGCCAACGTGACTTGCATATTAAGCCAGAACATTGTGCAACAATTCCAGGGCTTAGTCCAAATGTTTAGAAGACCATGTAATAGAGTTTCAAACAGCAGATCAATATCTGCTTCGCCTTTTGAAACGAACTCCACTGGTTCTCACTGGATAATGAGACTGGGAGCTCCTTTTCATCTCCTGATCCAAAGCCCATGGAAGCCCACATAAATACTTGTGTTAACTCTAGGAGCTTTGGATTGGGCCTCGAATGATGAAACATGAAAAATTTGCTCTAAAGAGCAATCATTAGGGTTTCTCTGAAAGAGAATTCATAAGATCAAGTTCTATTTTTCAAGGCCAGGGTGATGGACTACACAAAGACAGCACATCTGTGCTTGACTGAAAGCATTTGCCTGCAGCTGACGTATTTCCCACTTACTTGTAGCAAACCAAACAAAATGGCAACATGTTGTAAATATAATAAAAAACTTGTAATAAATTAAGTTGTGAGTGGTAGATTCACCACTGCCTCACTAGATCATTATAATAAAGAATCTCACCAACAATGATTCATATGTCATTCGACATAGACAATAATAAACAATAATAGAAATTCCTTAGAAGATCTCAATAGCTCCCCACAAAGACACTTTTTTTGTTGTTTTCTGTGTTGTTTTTTTTTTTTACATGCCAAAACATAACATTAATTGTACCAGTATAAGGCACTTTAAACCCATGAAAGTATATCCACATGAGGGACATTGTATCACTGTAACTATAACAACATTCGATAACTAGCTTGAAAACAGGTTTTTCATTCTGATGGAAAATCCATGAAACAGAATGAAGAAAAGAAGTTTTCCATTAAAAAAATTTATGGAGGGAACACTCAAAAGTTGACAGAAGCATGCGGTTGTACAACCATTTTATCTTATACTGCGTAACATTTAAATAATCCTAAGAATTTCTGTACTGAAAAATAAAACAATCCATTCTGAAATGTTCCAATAGCTCCATTTTGACTTTAGCAGGATACCCTTTTCTTGTCTTAAATGGTATCAAGTTGACATGTTTCTAAAAATATTTTGCTTTTGTCAAAATGAGATTCCCTCATGTACAAATGGCATACAAAAACATCCTCGACCTGTTCAATGGCATAGGTCAAGTAGTAGAGCCTTTCTAAACAGACACAGCATAGTGACTTTGCATACCTTACACCAGGTATGACAAGACAGTTCTGCTAACAGTCCTATTTTTTCATTACTTTTACTCTTTTACCTAAATCGTTACTGTGGAAATGAAAGAATTACCAACTCAAGTGATACACTTTGTGCTATCAAAAATTCCCTTCTTGCTTCTTATTTCATAACGTTTTTATCTACAAGTTCTTCCGTATGTTATATATGAACCAGCTTTCAATGGCAAGTGTTCTAAACCAGGAGACAGAGAACAGAATCTCTTTTTCTCTTGTTTGTACCATTTGCTTACATATACCAAAATGCAAACTCTGAGCCTTTGAATCTCCATGATGAACAAAAACTGCATTACTGTTAAAGCATTTTTAATACTATTTGTCTAAAAGGTATCTTGCTGATACTGAAATACAACTAATCTTTACAACAGCTGCTCCTTACTAATGAATGGAAGCATACTAAACATCAGAGCAAAAATGTCAGAATTCTGGACTTGAAGCCACAGGTGGTGATTACTGGTCTTCTGACATGCATATATTTTATGTAAAGTAATGGATAATGTTGTGTTGTCTAGATTTCTCCTGCAAGGGAGTGTGTGTGTGTAGGGATTCGCACAGTTTGGGTTTTTTTTTAAATGAGTGAGAAAAAAATAGTTACATTCTATTGGATGTGGGACAATTTGGAGAGGGTAATATTGAAGTGATAAAAATATACCTAGTTCAATCTTCAAAACAAGTTTATTTTAGCAATACGGCTGCTATCATGTTATTTCAAGCAATTAGACAGCAAAATGCATTTATCTGTCAGAAGGGATTAGTCTTCTGTATGAGATGCTGACTTAGAAAGCAGAAAAAACTAAGGAAAATTTTCAATTTACCCTTAAAATTTTTGCTACAAAAAATGTTTTACTTTCAGTCTTCATTTGCTCAATAGCATTAAAAGTTAAACTCCTGTAAGAAACTTTTTTTTTTTTTGAGGTTCTGTGTCTCCATGCATATGTGTGTCTTCCTTAGTGTTGCATTATTTAATGAACATGTAAAATCTCGGCAGCCATGGACCTGAATTGGAGCAGTGTGGGATCTCAGGAAGGGAAGAGGCTGGGACCACTGCCAGCCAGCCATCTAAAGTGCAGCACACAGTACACATTGATAGCAAAGGCAGTCAAGTGCCCATCTGCTTGCTTCAAAAGTATGTTTCCTGTGGACAGAATGGAAGAGAAGCACTTTAGTTAAGCTCAGTAATGAACTGATTAGGCTGGTTGTGAAGCCAATAGAAATGAACAGCCTGTCCATGAAGAGTCAACTCATGTGATAAAACAAACCTATCTGGTCACAATGAGGGTAACTTCTTCAGTATCTAAGGAGTGATTTGAAGTGAAGAGTAGTACTGTTTCTTGACGTCTCCTGAACTACTGTAGCAAGTTAGCAGCAAAATAAAATCACCAAAGACAAAAATAAAACAAGACAAGAAGCAACGCATCTCCTCTCCTCCCTTAAATAATAAACTAAATCCTCCACCGCTGTTCTGAGGGAAGGTTGGCAGACAGCATTAGTACAAGGCCAACATAACTTCCAGTGAAATAAAAAATTCGTACTGAAGATTTCGTCTCGTGGTTTAACACAACAAAAAAAGAACAACAACAACAACAAAAAAATCAGCTCTCAAGCTTTCCTCCCAAAGCCAGAAGGAGATAATCAGACCGACTGTGATGATGGGTGCTATTCTGAACAAGAGATGGAGGCAGAGCTGGGCCCATGAAATGTAACAGATTTCTATCACTTAGCCTTTAGTTAGGAGACAAAACCTAAAAAGACCATAAATCTCAAAATCAGATATTTTAGTTCCACCCAAGTGGCCTAGCGTACGTGGGGCTGCGTGAGTCAGCACTTCAAGCTCCCTGAGGGAGGGTGGCCCCAGCCCTCCTTTCAAAGAGCTCAGCCATTTTCCACCTGCACGTCTGCCACCAGCACCCCCGCATGACATTTTGCTGGATGCTTAAATTGCTAAAAATTATGTAAGTCGCATTTCATTAACTTACGCACTGGTGAAACATCTGATACGCTTTGGTTTGTGTTAGTACTGAGACTCTATTACACAGCTAAGACAGAAGCGGTTTGCTGAAACATATTGTCAAAAAAAGCATTACAAAAATGCAAAACTTTTTAAGGGATAGTGAATAAAAAAAACCCAAATCAATAGTAACAGCTTCCTATTAAACACATAATGCTGAAAATATCGATATTCTGGGGTATTTTTTTCCATTTTTCCACCTACTGATCAGGTATTCTACTACCTCTGTTTATATCTCTCTTTTTTTTGTGAACTATATGCAAAATAAGAATTGATTTGGATGGAGAATTGCCCACAAAACTAGCAGCAATCTAGCTGTTGGAAAACCCAGAACAACTTCCTTCTGAATTACTGGGCTGACCACTGCTGAACTGGCAATTTTCAGCAGCAGTTCCCAGTTTACTGCAAAGTTAACAACGTGTTTCTTCATTCTTTCCAATAAACAGAATTGTCAGCTTGCAATATTAAAGATAAATCACTTATACAGACTCCCTAAACCGCCCATAGCCTCCCTACTGGTAGAAAATGCTTTAGCAATTGGTGCTTTTTTTCCCTCAGGACTGCACAAGAAACAGAAAAACAACTAGAGACAGAGATGTGTGACTTTGACTTACTGTTATGGCTTCCCTCTAAGAAGAGAGAGGGGGGACTTTGAGCGTTAAAGGTAAAACTCCACCCCAAATTTCCCTGCCCCTCATCCCAGTTTGTGTGCCTGAAAGGATTTAAGCAGAATTTAGTCACCTGTATGCTGTGAACAGAACTGCTGTCAGTCTGAAAGTGCTAATTAGGGACTGCAGCTACACACTGAACAAAAACCAAAGCAACTGCCTCAGATGTTTTGAAAAGCAAAACCACTGCTTTTCAGGCAGCCTAAATAGATACCTATTAGTGACACAGTATCTTAGGCTGGGGATTTCAAGGGAATGCCTGTAAAGTTCTGAGATCTGAGTTTTAAAACCAGCTCCTCATCTCAGCACTTCCCACCACCTAGTCCATCTCTAGCTGGACAATGAGCAAATGTTGGCTTCTGGTGGCTCCTGCTCACTCTGCTGCCTGGCATGGACTCTGAAAGTGCTTATCCTTCCTCATGCACTGTCCAGAAAGCCTAAAGTCTCTACTTTTATTATGGCCCTAAAATTTTGTAGGGACTTATCTTACCTTCCCTGATAATGTTTCTTTGCTATTCATATACCGATGTGATGTCAAAGTATAAGGAACTATGAACACCTATGTTGTCTAACTTCAGTTTCTCACTCTGACACAGACTTTCTGCCAGACCTTGGGAAACCACATCTTTTAATCCTATCATTCATACTTCTAAGTGTTTTAAGTAGGATGAGAGTTCCTTTATTTATTTCTTTGCTTTAATGTGTTTGTGCAAAACTCTGAATACAATAGCTTCACTCTGAATTGGGAAAAATGAAGCATTTTCTGCCCTTTCTGACATACACTCAGGTCCTTCCAGCACTAATATAAAGCCAGATGTGCACAAGTGAATGGCATCTGTTATGCACTCCTGCAAACCAAAGGTTTGCTTCTCAACAACTGGAAGCTTAAAACTGCTTAAAAAAAAGGGCTTTTATCCTGCACATGGCATATGTACACATTGCACATGGAAATATGCATGCAGATACTAGAAGGTGAAAAGTTTAATCAGATTAAATAAACCCAAAAAAGGTTGAATTTAATTCCTATGGGTAGTGAGTTGGCTGGGAATTTTTAATACAATTATAAATTTTATGGAAGCCTTTTTTAATAAAGGTTGTGCAGCATATTACATCCCTGTCTACACTACTGCTAACTGCTGCCAGTCATCATAGACTGTCTCTAACTCAAATGAACAACAGCATAACAAACTGAAAAATAAGCAAGATGACACTAGCCAGCACTGACCACCTGAGATTTTGATACATAAATTTTCAAGCATTATCACAGTATGGATTTGCAGACGTTCTTTAACGTACTTCTTTTAGGAGCCAACTCTCATCTCACTGCTGATTTTTGTTTTCTTGCTTTGACAACTTCTGCACACTGATAACAAAAGTATCACATCTAATAAAACATCATAAATTACTCTGAAGCTTACAGTAGCCAACTAACATTTCTTCATATCCATATTGTCTATCATTATCTATCTATCATTACACTAGCAATTGGAGTCATCTTTGATTCATGAATTGTTCTGTGTTTAATCATTACCTTAAACAATGAGGGAAATGGAACTTGAGCAAAAAAGAAGTAGAACCCACATAATGCACATTTTTAATACACAGATTTTTAGCCAGTATTTGATGTTAGGACAATGGGATACTATAACCTTATTTATAACTCTTACCTCCTATGTAACTGATCATTCATAAACAGATATTCTGATATATTAAAAAGATTTTTACAGGTTCAGATTCTAAGGTTTTCATAATTTTCCTACTAAGCTTTTGCATTAATTTCCCATTTCAACATTTTATTTCTGTCTTGGGCCATAAAAACATAACTGTTACCACTGAAGTTGCAGCTCTTCTATTCCCAAAAGGCCAATTTGTTTTACAAAGCACATGCACTGTACAGCTTATTGGCCTTCATTTTCCATCATCAAATGTTAACACTACTTGGAGGAAACTTTAAGTTAGGAAAATGCCAATGAATAATGAAGATGGCTCTTATGATAAGGACTTGCTGCCCAGCATAACAAAATGGAGCTTTTATTGGAACCCATTTCCCAGAGTTGAGCTATTTGATCTACAAGCTGTTAAAAAAGTAGATTATGTTTTCCACAGCACCATGGATACAGGAGAGTTAATTTCCACAGCAAATAATAAGACGAGATGAAGTAGACAGTAACTAATGTGAATTGTTCCCAAGTCAGTGAGTAGTCCCAAGTTCTTTTTATGTCCTCAATGTTTCTAACACCTGGATCCATTACAAAAAATATCAAGGTAAGGAAAGAGTTAATAAAAAAAATTTTTTTTGGAAAGCATACATAGGTTCAAAATAAGTTGGGGTTAACATATAATGTAAGATTTACTCAATTTTCTTTTTTTGAGGGGGAAATGGGTATGATGCATTCTTTGGATCTTCTTATCAATTAATTAAAAATAGTATTGTTTTTCCCTTAAAGCTGGTGTAATTTTGTGTAACATTGTTGACTCCAAAGGTCCTAGAGGCCCTGGGATTCTGAGAAGATACACGTGTTTGTGAAAGTGATACATGAGATTTACTGGTGCAGGGAAAGAATAGGCTAGGATAGCATTTTCTCACATTTCATAATCTCATACTCACAAAACACAGGCAAAGGATCTCATCTTGATGACACACAATGATCACCATATGTTTTAAAAATAGTCTTCATGAATCACGTCAAAAAGAACAAGGAAGTATATATATAAAAATAGGAGAGAACGAATGTAGAAGGAAAAAAGGCATAGAAAAAGAATAAATGGCAATTGATATCTGAAGCTCATCATGGTGTACAAAGCTTTTCAAGTGACTTTAAAGCTTCTGACAAACAGCTCCAAGGGAAAACTGTAAAATGGGCGATCTGAATATCAAGGTGAACTTGATCAACTAATGCAAGGTTTAAAAATTACTTTCACCTCAGGGGAAATTTGGATAAACTAAAACTTAGCTAATGATCTGTGAAAGTCAATGATAGATGATGTATTTTTTTAGGTTTTTTTTTTAAAGGAAATAATCAATACCTTATCAAATGCAACTTGCAGGGCTCATTGTATCAGTTAGATATAAATTATTCCATGCAACAACATTGTGTTCAGGCATAAGAAAATACAAGTCTATTATTTCCTTTGACAAAATGATTTTTTTATCATATGGTAATTAAAAAATTAAGAAAATAAAAAACAGATTTTCTTTTTTAATTAGTTAACTTACAAATAGATTTTGAAGCTTTTGAAGCTTTTAAAGCTTTTAATTCCCGTGCTCACTAAAAACTACAATGCACTCGTCATTTCCCTCCATACTTGCTTAATGAATTTGAATAACAAAAATTTTAAACTATGGCAATATATTGGCTTTCCATCAAATTTAATTCATTATATGCTTATTTACTTTGCACCACTATATCATTAATACCTAAGCAGACAGAATAGTTTGTTTAAGTTATTAAGAACTTCCTTCACTGCGATGTGACTCCAATAAATCCTACAGTTATTTGTCCCTAGAAACTGACCGAGATGCAGTTTTGTTTATTTATTTTACTAAAGAAGTCACTCTAATTTCTTTTAACTCTTTTCATATAATGAAATTTAACTATTTTTTAAATACTTTGCATAAAGTAAAAATGATTTTCTCATTACTGTTTCTGAAGAAGAGAGGTGAAATTAAGGGGAGAGGTTGACTGAATTTGACAAATTCAATATGAACTTGTGAAATGTGGTCAATTTAAATCTGTATTTTGACCATTTTTTTTTTTAATTATTCTGCCATCAAAGTCTGGCTCTACTCCCCAAATGCTCTACTTATTTCCTACTTTCTGATTCTTGAAAGAACCTTTAACGTTGTCTCATTATCCACATTTTGTGAAATCCCAGATTACATCAGTGTCAAACTTGTTCTCTTTTCCTTCTAGTTTATACTAGGTTTTTCTACATGTATTTCCTAAGTTCCAGGTCAAAATATATCAAAGACGGTATTCTTTACCTCCCTTCTGTGCCCAAGAAGCATAACAAGATATGCTTGAAGTAAATAGCTGGCCCAGTATATTTTTTTTTCCAAACCTTTCAAAAATCCATAAATGTGGAAAATATTTAACACATGAAAGAGAAATACCAAATTTCTTTAAAAATATAAAATAAAGAAACACTGCAACAAACATTATGGAACCCGTAAGTGTTCTGCCCACCTAGTGCAGTGTCTGTAGTCAGTTACAGCTAATAAATGTTTCAGTAGAAGATACAACACTATGTATTAGTTATTTATAGAATAATTTTTCCTCAGGTAAGATTTCCTCCTATTTCCCCAATGTTACAGGTTAGTGTATGACCACAGGAGATTTTCTTTTAACTCTGGACTCTATCTTTAATACTGAATGGACATGAGTTTGTATAGATAGACAGGAAAGGAGATAGACAGACAGAGATAGAAATACAGCTAAATTATTTAAAAGGTCAGATTTCATTTTGTTCCACATATAGACCCATTTCATCCCCCTCAGTTCATGACTTCCTAGTATATTTCGATAAAAGCATTCACTGTGATTTTCAGAATTAAACCATTTATTTTAACGCAATTATAACAACCACCACCACTTATACATAAGCCACTACCTTTATTCATCATAAAATTTACTTTCATTTCTAAATACCAGGTGCACTTATTCATCTGACATATGTTTATTATCCAAAATAGAAAGCCTGTGAAACAAACTTGGCTTGTGTTGGAAGGTCACAAGCCAAGTGAAATCGTTTAGGTCTATCAAACAGTGGTTTAAACAGAACTGTTTCCATTTTCCACGCTGTACATTTTGCTAGCTTTAAAGCTCTTTTCATAACTTTGTTCTTTTTCATTTTATTTTTTCTTCTTCTGTGTTTTCCACTGGGGAATAAAAGCATCCCACAAACTTCTATATCAGTTCTTTTCTGCGTGCCATCCACTATTAAACCATACTAGTTACCCTTTAAGAGTATAAACAGTTTTCTGACTTCCCTTGCCAACCTTGCTACACTCAATTTACAAATACTTAATGTAAAAAATCCTCTCCTTTTAACTGTTCATAGCCTTGCCTGATGGGCTTATTTTGGGACCTTTTTGTTTCTTATGAAAACAATATGATGAGCAAATATAAATTGCAAATCCTTCATAAAGCTAGACTAATGCACCCAGCAAAACCCAGGAAGACTAAACACACTGCAAACATTATTCCTATTACAAAAGCAGTCAGGAATCAAAACTTGAAGAATTATAATCCCAGCTCAATTAAACAAAGCAGATAAGCAAACACTTATTTTCCCCATTAAGAATATACACAAAAGATTTCCCAGCAGTGTTTTTCACTTCCTATCCAAATCACCAGACTGTTGCATATAAAATCAGACAGATCCGAACTCCTCCAGTAGCTGAATTCATCTTCCTAGGAAGAACAGATTAAAATCTTTTAACACTGGGTCTTTGGGCCCAGTCAATGAGGCATGATCCTCCAACACTGGAAATTAATGCAATTCACACAAATATATCACAGGGTAGTGACCATTCAGTCTCTTTTGTGCTTGTAAATAGGAGAATAGGTCCATTTAAATCAAAAAGCATTGCCAGCTGAGAAACACTGATTTATGTATCCAGTTAGTCAGATCAAACTAGTGTGGTGATTCTTTGTGCATAGTGTATGCTGTAATACAGACTTTTCTTAAAGAGATTCAGCTCAGAAATGAAGAATGCTGCCTAAATAATTTGTGTTTTCTTTAAATACTTAGAACCGTATTTTCCAGAAAAAGTTTTAACAGTATCTCTAAAATTTAACACTATCTTTGCGATATTACTAAGTTAGTAAGTTATCATGCACTTACACATACAAGTATACTTGAATGCATTTTGCAAGAGCACATATTTCTGCCGTTAAATTTTGTTAAAGCTTGTTTCCACACACCAGTCAGTCCATAAGGGAGGGACACACTATTTCTTGTTCAAATCAGCACTCTGAAATCACCAGAAAAGGGGGCGTGCTTAAATACTATGGTAAATAATCTATGCTAAAACTCAGTAGCTACTTTTCAGCAAGGAAATGTTAACTTCTATCCCACTTTGAATCTGCATAAGTTAAAAAAAAAAAAAAGAATGCAGTAAATTGGCTCTGAGCAAGACATTACATTTCTTTTTTCTACCCAATTTAGGATGGCAACCATTTCAGACCTAAAAATAATGCATGGAACTTCACAGGAATTTTAATTTTCTGAAATGAACAAAATAGGAACAGTCACAAAATGAAGCATGCAGAAGACTGAAGAAAGCAGGTCTCAACTGTAAGGTTACTGTTAATATTTTGCAAGCATTACCATAAAGTAAAAATTGTTACTCTTTTTTCCTAATGGTGCATTTCAGCTCACTAAACAAATTACTGTAATTGGACATTAGTAGGTCACCTCAAATTGTTATAGTACCATCTAGAATTGCCAATGAAAATTAGGCATCTACTGTAGCCTCCATTTTTAAAGAGCTTGCAATTAAAGTTTAAAGTATAACAAGCCTAACCTGAGGGGAAAACCAAGACCTTTATAAATAAACTGCTGGGAAGTACAGAGACGACGATCTATATGACACATCAAGAAGCACCCACCACACTCTTTACACTCACTTCAGTGTGGATGACACTGGATCCCATGATGCACCGAACACTCCCTCCTTGCTGTTCTTTCGCTTTCTCACTGGGACAGCGAATCGCTACAGAGCACAGCAGGGAAGGCTGGAACAGGGCAAGATGGCACCAGCGCATGGAGGGAGCTCTACAAAACAGAGAAGATAATACATCATTCTCAGAAGGTGTCACAGTGCTCATGAAGGAAAGGTCAGAATGGGTTGCTGCCTTTGCCGTCACTGGCAGCCTCACTTTGCCTTCACCTTTCAGCATCCTGCCCCCTTCTTTAAGACCTTCAGCTATAAGACATCTCACTCTCCCTCCATTTCTTCCCAGTTCATTTCTCCAAAATCAATTTCGCTACTTCAATCACCTCCGGAGACACTAGCTCTTCCTTCAATATCCAAAACAGACAAACTCATGCATTCCCAGTCTCGCTAAAACACAAGGAAAACTCATTACACCCTGGGAGATGACTGCTTATTGCTGCTGAAAATATACTTTCCAGTATATTATGGAAGAGACACTTAGGGTAGTGAATCTTATCCTGGACTTTCATGCTGGAATGTCCTTATTGAGAATGATATACTCCTTTCTGATATATGCATACATCCTCCATTCATTGCAATTTCACAGTAGAAATCTGGCATCTTTAACTCTCAACCTAGGCAGGGGAAAAGCTGGTCAGTGCCAAGCACAAAGCAAAGTCACACTTACACAGCTTGCCAAGAGAATGCTGCCCACATAGTACCCTTTCCTGCCTCTTCTATTCTTCCAAGCTAACATTTTCTTCTGATTTTTTCAGTATTTCCCCTCTGCCCTGACTGAAGACTTCCCAAACCCTCTTGGAAGCAGCCAAGAACCTCTGTCTTCTAGAAACAGCAAGTTCTTTGCTGCTTTGTGTCTTACAGTGAAGATGTTAGGGTCCTCTTTATCACTGTTTGCAATCTGAAAAATGCTGTACAGAGACTTGAAACAAAGTCTATCATTCCCCGTTGGGCAGGAACTCAGCTGTATTTTCATACATGCAGTTAAGCAGCAGACGTGGTTTGTTGCTGTGCTCAAAACCATAAGTGCAGCAACAGTAAATGTGATGTGAGAGTTTGCTATGTTAACAACTCAGGTGGGGTGAGAATGCTTATATGACTATCAGACAAAGCACGACCCTAGCCTCTACAACACTGTGACAGCCATCTCACAGTTGGATCCTAAGGTTTTTCTGAGTTCAGCTACTTCATTGAAGGCTGAAGGTTGCCAAATATACATGGACTGCTGTAATCACCCAGATAAACTGTAAATTGGGCAACTGCACATCCTGCTTGTGCTCTAGAATGTTTGGTTTATTTGGGATGCAGGAGTTTGATGTGCAGGAAAAATGAAGGGGCCCATTTTATGCTGTCTTGTCAGATATGTATCAGAGGGCCAAAGAACTTCAAACCAATGTGAATAACTTGGATTACTCAAGGCTCTGTCTTTCACGGCATCATACAGGCCAGAGATTTCAGGATCCCTCTCCTAACTGGAAGTCTCTCGTGACACACCCAGAGTACACATGACTAGACTGTACACAGCCAGCGAATGTGGACTTCACATCTCATCTAATACTTAACAGAACCAAGTGCATCCACTGAACCACTTTCTTTGGAAATGGGACTTAAACATTGTCCTGGTTTAAGCCCAGCTGGTAACAAAGCACCATGATGCCGCTTGCTCACTGCTCCCCCCCAGCCCCGGTGGGATGATGAGGAGAAAATACAAAGAAACGCTCGTGGGTTGAGACAAGGACGGGGAGGGATCACTCACTGCTTATGGTCACAGGCACAAGACAGACCCAACTTGGGGAAAAAAAAATTTCATTTACTATCAACCAAATCAAAACAAGGATACTGAGAAGTAAAACCAAACTTTAGAACCCCTTCCCCCCACACCCCCTTCTCAACTCCAGTCCCAAATTCTCTCCCTCCTCCCCGCCAGCAGCGCAGGGGGATGGAGAATGGGGGTTGGGGTCAGTTCCTCATACC
Organism: Leptodon cayanensis; assembly: GCA_027564655.1. Lineage (NCBI taxonomy): Eukaryota > Metazoa > Chordata > Aves > Accipitriformes > Accipitridae > Leptodon > Leptodon cayanensis. The sequence continues at coordinate 5,904,260 of JANXJC010000049.1, forward strand.
TTGTCTCTGCCGCTCCTTCCTCCTCAGGGGGAGGACTCCTCACTCCTCCCCTGCTCCACCGGGGGGTCCCTCCC
>JANXJC010000049.1:5905263-5926524 GCA_027564655.1 Leptodon cayanensis
CTTTCTCACTGGCTGGGCTTGAGAAGCTGAAAAGTCCTTGATTTTAGACTAAACAGTACTTAGCAACAACTGAAAACGTCAGTGTTATCAACATTCTTGCATACTGAACTCAAAACATAGCACCGTACCAGCTACTAAGAAGACAATTAACTCTATCCCAGCTGAAACCAGGACATTGTATACTTGGGAGAAACTTTTCTAGAAAGAGAAAAAAAGAAAGACAGGGAGCACAAATCTCTGCCATACACCACACTTCTTATATTCCTGAAGCAAGATAACAGCTCTTGAACATTTAAAGGGTTAATTAAATGTTCTCATACCTTTTTTTTTTTTTGTGCAATGCCATGCAAAATCCAGCGGTGATTCTACTTTCAGATATAATAAGAATAGAATAGACTATTTCAGTTGGAAGAGACCTACAACAATCATCTAGTCCAACTGCTAGACCAAGCAACAAGGTGTAACAAGCAACACCTTGTGGAGATTAACAAAATGGGTAAAAATTTCAGAACCACACAACTGACTTTGAATCCCAAATTGCATTAACTTTCATAACAAAGACAGGCATTAGTATTTGTATCAGCTTATTAGCTATTCATTCATTATTTTTGCCCTGAAAATTCACCTATTCTTCTCTGTGACAAAGTTGAAAACTAGCAGCAAGTTTCGATTCTAAGAAAAAAATAAACTTGATGTTGCTTAAATTTCACTGGAGTGTTTATTTGGCCACTCTTCTCTGTAAACAGAGGCTTGCTTTGTAGAGCAGCATCTGAAGTTTTTTGCTATGACTTGTAAAGACTCAGTTAATATGGTTGTAATTTATTTATTACACTTTTGTGCTTAACATGCAAACTTCAAAATCTCTCTCTGAGAATCAGAGTACAAACCAGAACTGGTTACAGTTGCAGGAAAAGGCAAATACCTTTAAAATGTGATTAGGCAACTTCCACCTCCACCACCAAAGGCAAACTAACTTGGAGTGCAAAAGTGATCATAATGTTACCATCTAAATTTGTGTTTACCCGCTTCTTCAACACTATGTGCAGCTCTTGTACCCCTAGGAAAGATAATAACAAAAAATCAGATAAGGGAAGTAAAGATGGTTATAGGAGTGGAATGCTTTCAAGCAAAGAATGACTAAGTAAACAAGGACTCTTCAGCTTAGAAAAGAGATGACAGGAGCCAGGGTGAAAACAAACACTGAAAGATGGCACTTAAAGTAAGGAATAACAGCCTTGTTGAACTCCCTGCCAGAAGACATAATAGATTCTAAATTTTACATGGGCTCAAGGGAAGACTGAAAAAAACTAATGGAAAAGAAATCTATTTAGATTTGCTAAATACATCTAGTTCAGTCCTGAGGCTGGGAAAACGATCAGAAAAAGAATCCTATTTTTACCCTGTTCTTACTCTTCCCTAAGTGTTCACATATGGCAGCTACTGGAAACAGCACACTGAGTTCAATGGTCTGTTGCTCTGACCAAGTACAGCCCTTTTTATCTTCTTATAATCTTAAACTGATTTTTCCTTCCTTTGTATTCAGTGGAAAACTTATTTTGTCTTCACTGAGTTACATTACACGCTTAAACAAACTCATATATTTATAATACTTGAAATCTTATTTCTTCCTAACTGAGGTCCTGATGGGGTAAATTCATTCTGAAGGAGAAATCACTGATAGAAAATCAGGCATTTCTCCTTAACTTCTCTATTTCTTGTTTTTTCCCTTCTCCAAGCTATTAATTTGAAGGAGAAATGCCAGTGGAAATGTGGTAGCTGTAGGGTTCCAAAATGTCCATCCGTAAATCTTCTATGCTAGGGTATGTCCTTGAGGAAAAATGGGCTAAGATCCATGCCCCTCAGACCTGTAATCTCTGCCCTGTTTATAAAATGGGATAAAATTTATAACTGTAGGGATCTCAAGAGTGTTTTTCTCATACCCACTCCTCTTGCTGCTGGCGCAACTTTTGCTTCAGAAGGCTGGAGGTAAGAAAGCTGTAAGCTGGCTCATACACATTAAAACAGGCATACATCAGCTTTAAGAGCCAGAGTGAAACTCTACTCACTTTAAAAATCACTTATTCATTGAGTATCTGGGGACTGAGTTCTAATAAGCCAATATCAAATTGGGGCAGAACAGCAGAACACCTGTAATTCTGTTGCATTGTAATTTCTGTAACACCTGCTACAGAAAACCTGGTAAGAATAAGGAAATTTCACTTAGGACCTTTATCTTGGATGATGCAACTCAGAATCCTCTATATCAGGTTACCCTATCATAAAGAAAGCCTGTGACAGAAAACCAATGAAGCATTATGGCTGACATGGCTACAGATACAGATTCAAAACAATATAGAAAGGGTGCCTCTTGGAGAACATCTCAGCCCTCTCTAAGGAGTAAATCTTTTCCATGTAGGCAAGAGACATGCTGTTTTATGCAAGTACACACTTTGCAGTTCTGCCCAAAGGTTAGGTTAATAACTCCCTTCTTTTATCTGGCTTGAAAGATCATTGCAAAGTCAGTTCAGGATTTTTTTTATTCACATTATTTTCGTCTGTTTGATTTACTTGACTGGTCTTTATATGATGTTTCCTAAATAAGTTCTAATTTTGTTGCTAATCTTATATAACTAGATCTTCTGTTCAGGTGGCCTGTACTGAAACACAAGCAGCATTGTGTATTCATGCATCAGAAAAGGCAGCCAAGGACTGCCATGCACTTTAAAAGAAAGAAAGAAATGAACCAATTAGTAAAAACAACAAATTGCTTCTATTTGTCTAACTACTTTGCCTTTACTTTTTAACGCATGGAGTCACAATCAACTTCAGTGATGCCCAGTTTAAACCTTTATTTCAATGTCACTTGCATGGGTTTCAAATTCAAGGCTATTATTTTTAATTCTGAGCTTAAATTCAGAATCTTTAACTGAAAAAGCTGAAACTGCTGGGGTTTTATGGTTTCACCAGGTATCATCCTTTGTTATTGTGGTCTGCAAAACAAAATACCTCCACTGTTGGCGAGTCTCTTCAGGATATGACTACATCATCAGATGTGGGACACATACTGGGATTTGGGTGCAGGATGTAGCCATGAGATAAACCTGAGCCTGTAGATTCAGAGCTCACGTAAAAATGCCCTGAATAGAAAACAGCCCCAGGAGTATACTACCAGGTGGTTCAGCACATAGGTACAGACATAGTCTAAGGTACCTGATTTCTCACAAAACCATAGCAGGCATGCTAAGCAAAAACCCTTTATCATTATGATTTCAGTCAGGTCTTCAAAGGGAGCCATAAATCTAAATCTTAGCAACCACTTGGCCTATCCTTCAATCTTTTAAACCTCTGTGATCTATTTTGTTATCAATAGTTTTTCCACCATTCAGGCACCCAAAGCACAGAAATAGGTACCCAGCGAGTTCTTGAACAGCTTTTAGATAAAGATCCAATATCCTTCTTTATTTATTATCAGAACAGAGACTGCCATACTGACTTGTAAGAGAACAAAGTAGTAGGTAGTTCAAGTGCCAGTCAGTATTTTCCCTTTGTGTTTCTGATTATAGGCTGATTACACAACACTAATGAGAGCTTTTATTTATTTCTCTAAATGAACAGAAGCCAAAACACAGAAAACTAAAGACGTTAAATCTTCAAAGAGATCACTTTTCCTAGTCGTAATGGGGCTGTGGACAGTCCTCCTTTTTTAGAAGGAAAGCAGGAGGGGGCATTTGGCGGGGGACATAATGCATTGCACGGGCTGAGTTTTACAGTAGCTATCTTCTGGCTCACCTCCCAGATGTTACGCTATCCTGTCATCAAGACGAAGTCTCTGTCCCACACTGATGTTTATTCTGCAGATAGAAGGCTACCTACCCTCACCTGTTGTAGCCCTGCTCAGCTTCATTATCTTCAGTGATACTATGCTAAGGTACAGCGGTAGCGCATCAGCTGCTGCTTGCTGTTGGAGCCCCTTCTAAAATGAGAAGGTGCTTCTGGTTTTTGAGGATACATATGTATAGCTGCTCAGTGTTTATTCATACAAAATAAATAAAACCCCCAACACATAGAAGTTAGATGACAAAACTGAAAACAAAGAATACTAGTGATAAGACATAGTAGGAGTTTGCTATATAAAATTATTTTGCTACCATCTAATTTCATAATACTGAGGCAGGAGATCTAGAGATTTTGCAAATGACATCCCAGTTTTAAAGTATTTCATTTGAATTGATTGAAATTAGCAAAGCTCTCTTCTCTCACTCTTTCATATTATTTTTAGTAGTTCACAGAGGTGCATATTTTATTCATCTACTCCTAATGGAAATCTGTGGTTTAAAAAAACCCATAAATTAAAACCAAAACTAACTTTCAAGATATTACATCCTGAGATCTAATTTGTTGTTAAATAACAACATATTATGCTAATCCCCACTGTCAGCGTAAGTCCTGAACTTGGCCTTGTACATGCCATACCTTGTACGTACATTGGCATTTTCACTAGTTCAGAACCAATGCATTAAGGACCTACAATGGCATCTTTCACCAACATGCAAAATTAAAAGAATGAAGCCTCTACACTCCTTGAAACCTGAATGAGGCCACATAACAGCATTTGGTTTGATCAGTATCCTAATCAGTGCCCAGCCTTTGTGCTGACTCTAGCCACAGCTATCAATCTGAACCAGCACTAGAAGCTGTGCAGAAGTCTTTTTGGTCAACTTATTTGTCTGCTTTTGAGTTGTGCTGTGTCATATACTTACAGCCCCATGAGCTGAAATATTGTGTTTCCTACATTGCAGAAAATGACCTTTTCTGTTACATGACTATATCCCACAGCTGGGCATTTTCAATCTTTTAAGAGCTTCAGTCAAAGTCATGGAAGTTGTGTGATTACCTCATATATCACGAGATTAAAAGTAAAAGGAATTTTAAGGGTTATTTTTTAAATGCCTTCTCATTTCTTAGTCTGTAGGGTGCTCACAAGTAAGAGATTTCCAAGATTTTATCCATGCCCCAGGAAGAAGCAATAGGCTTGCTCTAGTTCATATTTGTGGCTGCACAGCAAAGGTGACACTCCTGAGGGTCATCACATTGCATGGACATTCTGGTGTATATCTTCTCCTCCAGCTATGTCCCTTTTGCTCTGCTGTGCTGGCAGCAGGGAAGGACATAGCATGAAAAAAACTCTGCTAAGTCTTCTGATGAAGAAAGAGATCATCACTCTTTCCACAGCTTGCAGTATGCCCTGTGAGCACAATAAAAATCATCTATTTACAGTATATTTTTTGGCAAAACTAAAATGCAACCAATGAAAAACTCTAGACCATAGTCTACCCTGTGTTGACTACCTCTTCTGTCAATGCATAATACAAGCTAGCATATCATCATGTTTTCCTAGTGCTAGCAGATACTGACCTCAGTTAGAAATATATAACCCAGGAAAATGTGATTCTATATACATTCAGGCAAGAAAAGTAGTTATTAGGAAAGCCTGCTATATATTACTATGTATTGATTAAAACTAATATTTTTTCTTCTTGAGACAGCTTTTGTGTTGGTGTCAGGACATCAAAGAACATCCTATCACTTCATCCTAACGATGACCACATAACAGCAGGATGAGAAGTCATGTTGTGCCTTGATATTCATGGTCTGAGAGTCAGAGTTCTCATTTTGATACAAAAAGCATCTATTTTTGATATACTAATCTCCTGGGTAAAGATCTTAGGCCACTTTTCCAACCTTTTTGCAGTAAGAATTGAATGGTCCATTGTTGTTAAACTAACATATATTCTCTGTTGGCACTGAATGCAAAGCATAAGGAGTACTCTTGAGTCTAGAAGTAACGTTTAATATGATGTGCTAATGTAAAATACATTAGCACTTTCTGCAGGATCTCTAGAATGTCCATCACCCAGGAAATGTTTCTATTTAACAGGATTGCAATGAGATAGATTTGAGGTGTCACTGAGGATTTCTTTTCGGAGAAGTAGGCTTGTAACTCAAAGTCAAAAGGGATGTAACCAGTACAGGCCATATGTTAAAGTCATTTAAAATAGTTTAACTCCTGTTTATTTAAATTCAATACTCTCTGGCCAATTAACCAAATTTAAACTTTACTGAAAGAAGAAAGGACTAGCCTCTGGTGAGGGGCCTGGAGCACAAGTCTTATGAGGAACGGCTGAGTGAACTGGGGTTGTTAAGCCTGCAGAAAAGGAGGCTGAGGGGAGACCTTATCGCTTTCTGCAACTACCTGAAAGGAGGTTGTAGTGAGGTGGGTGCTGGTCTCTTCTGTCAGGTGGCTGGAGATACGAAGAGAGGAAATGGCCTCAGGTTGTGCCAGGGGAGGTTTAGATTGAATATTAGGAAATATTTCTTCACTGAAAGGGTTATCATGCATTGGAATGGGCTGCCCAGGGAAGGGGTTGAGTCACCATCCCTGGAGGTATTTAAAAGACATGTAGACATGGCACTTGGGGACATGGTTTAGTGGTGGAATTGGCAGTGTTAGGTTAATGGTTGGACTGGATGACATTAAGGGTCTTTTCCAATCTAAATTATTCTGATTCTATACCGGAAATGACTATGTTTAATGATAAGTAGCACGTGATTCATAGAAGCAGACTGAGGTTTGAGCTATTTAAATTGAACTTCCATTACACCTGTAGAATTATCTATAAGCCTTATGTAAGTTACTGGACTTTTAATCTTCAAAATATAGATACTAATAGTTATTTACCATGTAGACTACGAGATCTTTAAAGTTATGGACCATTTCTCCCAGTGCTCTCACACTTACTACTGTAATAATACACCTGTAATAGTAACAAAAAATAAAACCAAAATTGAGTTACTAAATCTTCACTGATAATATGAAATAAAAGCCAGTAAGTACAAGAGTAACTGCAAGGTATCTAAATATGGGTAAGCCTACCTTTTCATGAGGTTATTACATCTGCTTTCAGTTAAAAGTTGGTGTATCTAGCTGATTCTGTTTCACAAGTCCAACAAAAGCAAATTGGTCATATTTGTACCTGTTTTGCAGGATACATTATAGAGCATGAATAATAATAATTTAATAACACACTTACTGGCAGATCTGTTAAATTGACCCTACAGATTTTTTTTCCGAAACTTTAATAGCATCTGAATGTCTTTATTTTATAATTAATTATTTATTTATATTTAACTTTGAAGGGAATTGTATGACTTTTTTTTCTTTTCATTTTCCTTGGACCTTTAAATCAAAAAAAAATGCACCTAGATTAATTTAAGAGGCACTAAATCAATTTTATATATATATATATATAAGCTGTTTAAAACTGTACCTTTAAGTTATAAAATTCTCAAGGGAGATCCTGCAAAGGATGCTATGAGCCTGTTGCTGTGCACAGCCAACTAAACTAAATGCAGATGAAGCAGATCACTGGCAAACACTTTAAACAATCTGTAAACAATGAGTATCAGAGCTTTTTGTTTATTGTTTAGCCTGGCTCTTTACTGTCATTCTCTTCACTTCATGTGTTAAAGGTACTAAGGTGTGGCTATTATCAGAGAAAGAGGGAATACAATTAGGTAAATTCCTATACACTGAAGTCAACAGAATCATTCATTATGTAAGCTTTGCAAATGCACCTGTAAGATTTGCAAATGCACCCTGGAGCAATTTAGAGGTACAGACATACATTCAAGTGACAGCAGCTTAAAAAAATCCTAGTATATCAAGAAAGCCAGGGTATCTTCGTGTAGGCTTGCTCTTTTCTTTCAGCAAATGGAAGGAAATTTATCTTAGCCTAGCCTGCAATTAAAGAGGGTCATGAAGGTTAGTAATTAGGCTGAGGAATGGATGAGAGCTACACCCATACTTTTAAAGATCTGATTATGAGTCTGGCTTAATCATGACTAACTGATAGTATTCTGACTGTCTATCATATGTATGTTTTCACATCACCTCTATTTTGTTCAGCAACAGTGCTGTTCATTCTTTAACATGAAACAATTCTTTACTGCAGAAGTCCACTTTTCTTTCAAATGCATCACTAAAGGATGCTAGCAGTTGAGAAACCATCAATATTGAATCTATACCCAGCAGGTAGAGCTGCACTCTCTCATTGAAAAGCATCCTTTGGTGCCAACAATGTTATTATAGAGCTACACTGGGTAACAGCTATCTAGTTACAAATTAACACAGTTTGGGAATACAAAATAATAGCACTGCTTTGAAGAAAAGAAAAAATCAAAATACATCCAAACAAAAGTTCCTTTTAACTTATCTTTCCATTAGTACTCTTACGGTAGTTTGAAGGAGTTCAGTTGATGTTCAGCTAATCAGTTAAATTGAATAATAAACTCTATTATTCAGGCATTCATAGTGCATGATATGGCAGCTCATTAAGACCTGAATATTCCAACACATGCTCTCAAGTTTATTCTCTTCAGCAGAATAACATTTTGTTTCTTCTGTTTCTCAGTTCATTTCTGTATACCTATCATAGTCCTTCCCAGGTCTGAGATTATGTTTCCTGAAATCAAGTGGCATCTGTAGGATGTAATTTATGAAAAGAATTGACTGGAACATCCTGAAACAGAATAGAAGGTTCAAGAAAATGTAACAAAATTAACATTTCAAACTAAGATTCAGAAAACATAGGATAAAATCTATTTCTAGGCAAGCTGTAAGATGGAAACACACAAAAAGGTCTAAAAAAACCCCATAGAAAATATAAGCAACTCCTCTCTTAGAAAACCAATTCAGAGTGAAAATATTAACGGCTTTCACAAAAACAAGTGTGCATTTATTATCTCTGACAGCCTGCCTTTTATCATGTTCTTGATATTAGTTTCCACTGAGCTTTGTACATTGGATTTATTCACTTTGAACAGCCTTTCAGAAAAGGCTGGAGACAAGTATTGTCAAAAAATTTGCAATAGACAGCAACATTTTTCTACACCACACCTTGTTGCTCCTATCATAATGGGCATTTTCCATGTAACTCTCCCAAAAGCCAAAGTTGGGTTCAAGATTCAGAAAGTTTTTAAAAAAAGAAAATAAAAATTACTTGTGAGAGTACAGTGACAAGACCTAGGATGAGCTACAAAGGACAAGCACATACCGCGCACCAACTGCAAAATAATACAGCAGCCACTAACAGAGAAGGCACAGGTCTCACACCCTCCAGAAAAAAAACAACTTTAAACCTATTTCACAGCTAAATATAACATCATCAAGACTTATAAATATGCAAACTTTTGCTTTACAACATGCTGAAGTTCACAGGAGAGAGAGAATCAGGTCTTATTCCTGCTCCTAAGTTTAAGGTATACCCCAAGCACCTTCTGCTAAATTAAATGAACAAAAAAATCAGTTAGTTAAACCTGCGAATCTCTGCTGCAGGAAACTAGTTGCAGCTCAGATGCATCTGCAGTGGGTTATAGACCTTAGCAGCAATAAGGATGCTGAACTACCTGTGCCTCTGGATCTGAGAGATATTGCCTGTGCCAGCCCCCATTCAGTAAGAGAGATCCAGAGGGCTGCAGTTATTCCAGTTAACTTGATTACGTGTCTTTTTTTTTTTTTTTTTTTAATTAAACACACAAGAGAACATTCACAGCTGCTGGAACTTGCCTACCTACACTGTTAAATTGCTAGAATGGTTTCTGGACCAAGTACCAGTCTCCGAAAAAATGCCTGGGTATAGTTCAGGAATTAGAAGAGGCACAATTCTAAATATACAGTTTGCATATAGCTACTGTGTTTATAGACTAAAAGACTTCAAAATTATGGATTGTACCAGTTGTCCAGTTCCTCAGAACTGAGCAGAAAATCACTCTTTTTGTTCTAGGAATACAGCTATTTTGTGGTCTTTTACTCAACACCAAACCTACTTACTGTGCTTTCAAGGGCAGACAGAATCAGGTCTTGCCATCAACACTTTCTGAAAGATAACAGTGGCTCCCATATTAAAAACAAACAAAACCAGCAATATTTTAGAAATTTAAATACATACACTTGACCACATCACAAAGTTTTGTGAGATCCTAAGTGGTGAAATAATGTAAGAAAAAGGAAAAAAAAAAGAGGATAACACAAAAGTATTATTCTACTAACAATAGTTTTATTTTATGCAGGATGTCTCATAAAATTTTGTTTGGACAGTGTATGCACTAGAACTGCTCAGATGCAGAAACCTACTTAGATGTAAGACCATACACATTTAAAGCCAAATTCACCCCACTTCCTTTGAGGCCTTTCAGTGGGCATCTAAACTAAGAGTCACCCTTGGCTTTCGAGGATTTAAAAAGAGGTAAGCAATGTCTGATTTACCTTTGAAGGCAACACTCACTTTCCATTGATTCTAGAATCACAATGCTCCTTATTTAGGTGTGAAAGTTAAATTACCTAATGTGAGATAAACAAATTCAGGTCATGTTCTTAAACACCACAACATCTTTCTTAGTAAAGACCGTAAACTAAATGTTGAGTTTATACCAGCATAAATGAAGAACCTTTCAGAAATTATTCTGTTAGACAGGTGTGAATGAAATCAGACTGTCTTTGTTCTCCTACATCACATATAACTCTCAGCATATTGTCAGCTCAAAAGATGTATAGTTTAATTTAAAACAGTATCATCTCGGTAATGTGAAACAGCACTTTCCCATTATTAACTATTTTCTGAGACAGCACAAGATTACCCATTCACATCCTTTACGGGAATGGTGTAGATCATGTACCAGCAAATTTCTCCTCACTGAAGAAAATCAAAGTCCTGACATTTGAAACTGTGCTTTGTACATTATTTTGAATATCTGTTTGCTTCTATACCTTCTTTTATGAGTTTATAAATTCATCAGACAGCCTACAGGTAGCTTTGATTGCAGAGCAATTTATATTTTTTATGTTATTAAAATGCATTTCCTTTTTTCATCAAATAACACGAACAGTAATCTTTCATGATCATTTGAGGTATTTACTTCCTGTAATTTCTGCTGTTTTGGAATATTCAGGCTAAGTAGATGATAATTGTTTGACGACAGTAGCTGATAGTATTTCGGCCCTGTTGAAGCCAATGGCACAACATTCATTGAGGTCAGCAAGGCATCATTCCACTTATGGTCCAATTCTGAACAGCTCACAATTTAGGGATTTGATCCATGACTCGTAGTCCACGATATTCGACACTGAAACACAACAAAATGGCATTTGAGACTGTAAGCGTCTCCAGACAGACTCCTCACTCGGAAAACAGCCCATTGATGATGAGATTTAAACGAAGGTTTTAGTCTGAACCAAAGCTAAAAGGGAGTCCAGAGAAAGGAAGGAAAGCTTCTGATGCACTGATCATAGAAGTGTTAAGCTCCAGGGCTTAGAAAGAAGAAAACAGTTTTAAGTGTAATTAAAAAGAAATAATTTTCATAAATTACTTCTAAGTCACCTAAATAAATACCACAGCTTCTAATTATAAAATATTCCAACATATGGAACCCAACATATGAGCCACTAGCAAAGGGGCTAATTTTTGTAACTTACAGAAATATTGAAGTAACATATTTTTATGCTTAATCTTGAACTGTGCACTTCAAATGTTTTCAGCAAATGCAGTATTACATTCCAGATTATGTATGCTCATGTTCATCAAATAAATAGTGTCTCTAAGACTAATAATGAAAATAATTGCCTGTCAGGTGGAGCTAGGACTCCCCTAGCAGTCACATCATTAAGTTTCAACAGCAACTGAAACTGTTTTTATGGTTAAAAAAAAAAGAAAAAAATCTGATCCACGACTGCAGCTTTACAAATCAGTTACCAATAACTTTATAAAACCTGAAGTGCATTTTTTGTTTGATTTGCATTCTAACACTATCAGAATAGTATTACACTGTCAAATGAGTTGTGCCATATATTTTACATATAACTGAGGATCTTGTACAGAAATGCAACTCTGAATCTGGCAAACTAACTGTTCAGACATAAATCTGATGAGGACTGCATGCCAACTGCATGCTAAGAGGGTGAAAAGAACCAATCAGACCATGATACTGAGGCTCATCTCCACAGACATCGTTCTTGGACAAAGCCTACTGGGAGCAATGGAGGCATTTAGGTATGCTCAGAGACTACAGATTCATGCAATGTGATAGAACTCTGAACGCCAAGACCAGTGTGCATCTCCCCAGGGCCAATGTCACTTAGTTACAAAGTAAGCAAATAACTGAAAAGTTTTCCTCGGAGTTTGTTTTTCTTAGGCTTCCAAATATGATTCAGAGATATAAGCATTTAAATAAAGCCTGCCTTTTTAAAATATGTCAAAATCTTAGCTGTCTTATAATTGGACAGTTCAGCCTACAATATAGTACAAATAATTATCAATGTTTAACACAGGGAGAAAAAAGAAGCAAGGTTGAGATAAAGTACTGAGACTAATTTTCATGAGCAACTTTATGAAAGTGTAACTGAAAGTGACAGAACACTTTTCAATACAATGTACCTAACCAGACATGCTTTTCAAAAAGGTCTAACAATTCCCAAATTTTACTGACAGTCTTAAACATTACTATATGGAGAAAGCAGAGGTTAATGTCTGTGTCTATGTAGTGACCATTCTTTTTCTGGATGCTAGCGACAGAAGAGAATTTTGAGGATAACTCTGCACGCCCACAAAATCATTTCATATTATAGAATTACACTCATATTCTTCATACACAGAGCCACACTAGTCTCAATTGAATACTTATATAAGAAAAAAAAAAAGATCTATTTAATGACCAATTTGATTGAAGATCAGCACAGACTTAAAATTGGAATTTATCCTTTAATAGAGAAAAGCAAGTTTATTATTTTTTTTTTATCAGCAGGCCTCCACAGTACTCCTGGTTCTCCATACCACAACTGTCATTTTACAGATGGTGCTACTGAAATTTATTCTACAAACTCCCTGATCTGCATTTTTAGTGGGCATTCTTGTCAACCATATGCATGTTTATTCAGCTTTCTGCTCTGTCTTGGGTTGCTATTCATACAGGTGGAAGGCCACAATCTCAACACAAAGTCATTCAACTCCATAGCTGGGGTATCTCCTGTCTGGTACTAACTTGGGTTGAGAGGTCATGTAACTTGGCATCTAAGACACAGCAAAACAATTATTTGATTGAAAATTGGAGACATGCCATACCTTATGCATTCCTACTCTGCCTTCAAAGACACTGCTTTTCCTTTACATATTTTTAGCATAATGATTATAATGCATTTGCCCTCACAACAAGATCTAAAAATAAAGAACAGAGTTCTCTTCCACTTTTTTACACCTGCGTAAGGAACACACAATGCAATGAAATCTGAATAATACATTATGCATTCTTTGAAACGGGAAAGTACAGTGCAGAAAAGAAATAGCTCCTAAATCTTGCATGTAATTAATGACAGCAATGACGCTATTATGAATGTAAGTGCATGGGAAAACCTGTATTCCAAAAGTAGCACAGATGATGCTCTTGACAGACAATTCTGTCCACCCTAACTCCTCAAAAACAAACAAAAAGTTGGTTCATAGGCTATTGTGGCATTCCATATGGCACTTTCAGGAAGGGATTTAAAAGTTTCTTTCTACTTCCATAAATACACAGTCAGTCTTAATTCTTACCTTCAGCTGCCCTAAAACATCTGACAGAGAAAAGCCTTTTTATTTGTTCTGATTCTAGAGTGTAAATCCTGGAAATAGAAGGCAAATGCTGAAACTTATTCTGTCAGGTACAGACTGCAAGTACAGACTGTACAGACATCAATACTTTTTTTTTTTCTAACATACGATCAAAAATGGCTTCAGAGAGAAGCCAATTTGAGAGAATGATACTTGGAAACCAAAGTTTCACTAACATGTCAGCTGACTCCTGTTCTTACCTCTGCCAGAGTGGTTCCAAAGAATGTTTATCAAGATGGTGATAGGCACTTTATATATATAAATATAAATATATATATATATATATAACAACAAGTTAATACTTGTTTAATATTTCCTTTAACATGGCATTCCACGTAGCCAGGGGTGAAACCTAGGACTGCAGGGGGAAAAAACAACTACTGCTAGTAAATGACAGCTAAGTTATGGTTAGTGAGACTGCAAAATATCAATAGCTTTATCCTGCTAGAGGGAGGCCTATTTTGACATACTAATGACTGGCCGAGAAAGAACTACTTTTATCTAGGTCGTAAAGAGATATCACAATGTGATCCAAAGGATGTGAGTTGTATGTATGGGAGGGACAAGATAGCAGGGTAAGACAGGGACATGATAGTAAGATTGGAAGGAAAGGCAAGAACTCCTTTTTATCAAAAATCAGCAAGGGTACCTGTAATCTATACAAAGAAACTCACTGCACTTTTGACATTGTCTAATGCTTACCACCCAAATAAACAGTAATTACACGCATATTTCAATATAATAAGCCAAAACCCTGATCCCAGCTCCCACAAACCAACTGAAGCGCATTCCAAGACAATTCCATTTGTAATAAAAAACAGATGGTAAAGGAAACAGACGTCTTTCTGTGATCTGATTTACACATCTGCAGACATTTACAATATGCATGCATTTCCAAAGAATGCTGAGCAAGTTAAATTGGGAAATGGGAATTTTTTTTCTTAATGGGCATGCGCAAATGAAGAGTGTGACTCAAGAAGAAAATAAGCTGTGACAAAGACACATCTATCCTATCAAGCCTACCTGTTTCCAGACCAATATCATATTACAGCATCATGTTAAAGAAACACCAATCATGATACAAATCAGACAACTTTGGAAATAGTTTACTGCAAGGAAACAGCATTCAAATGTGAGGTGGCTGAGGGAGGGGTGATTTTCAGATTTCTCTCCTCTCTGAAAGACGACCTCAGGTTAGCAATGGTTGTCCTTCATTAATTCATTATACAGAAAAGCAAAACATCCCTCAGCAACACAGACCTGGAGATTTATTTAACATCTTCTAAATCTCAGATCGCCATTTTATGCAGACATCAACAATAAGCCATTGACAATGACATCAAATATTTGCACTGGTCTCAGTGAAATTATGCACAAGAATCAGCAGAGAAATGTGCTACAACAAAGAAGGATGGAAGAGTCTCCCTCAAAAAGAGAAAATCCTTGCAGGACCACTTAGACAAGAGGTACAGAATAAAGCAGTGCAAGGAGCCAAGATGTTAATAACCTTCTGAATTAAGTTAGGTTGAGGCAGGTCAAAACTACACAAAATCTTCTCCAAATTGAACTGCTCATTTGGGAGATCTTGTTGGTTCCCTTTTGTCCCATTTCTTTTTCTCCGGATAGTTTACTTCAGGCTCACAAAGGGTACCACATTGTCAGGCACGGAGAACGAAGTCTCTTTCGTCAAAGCACAAACCCCAATTTAAGTGCCACATCTCTGAGCTGAAGGAACCATATCCCATAATGATATTCAATATCCATGTCCACTCCAGTCCTGGGCCTGTCTGCTGAGACTGTTAATAAGGAACTAGATTCACTCGAATGTTCTGACTGTTTCCTCCCGCTGAAGGGATGCTGAACAGCCTTAAATCTCAGCTTTTGTTTATTTTGCACCACTGTAGTGACCAGTAAGACACAGATAGAATGCATCAATAAACCTGTCCAAGGGGGCTAATTATCACCATTGGGAACTGGGCCAGTTTAACCAGTTTAATTTCATATAAGCTGTCATACAATCATCAGATGGTAAGTACTTTCAGGAACTAACCACTTGGGCTGGAGTCAAACTGGTGAGCTGGAGGTGAAAAGCTCCATATTCTATTACTAATCCCCTGAGCTATAGAGTCCCCAGCTGGTAGCTCTATAAAGGTCACACAGCTTTTTTTGAAAGGCAGCAGAAGTAGTTACAAGGTTTTTTTAAAACCAAACCAAACCAACAAAAAATACCCTTCACAGTTGCAGGAACAACTATCTTTTTCTTAAAATAATCTCTCTGAAAGTAGCAGACTGTACACATTTTACAAGAATAAACAAACTTCTCTAATATTTATCCACAAATTGGGAGTCAAGAGATCATTAGTGCAAATTTCTGCTGACCGGCAGCATTTATTCTATAAACTTTGGGTATCCTAAGTGGTCCATTAGAGAACAACAGATATCTTCAATCCGTCTAATCTCTTCGTTGGGCATGTCTTGTTTCCAGGCATGAATGCTACTTGGTGAAATTTCCCCTTCATAAGGAAGATAGAAAAGACCAGTGGAGGTGGCAAATAATATTTGGTTTAAGCTAGCAGGAGGAAGAGGAATACCAAGAAAGGCAAAAATTGTTTCAGCCGTCTTCTGAGGAAAGCTCACAATATCTTCAAATTTGACCAGCTGATAATTTGTTGGCAGCAAGTCCCCATTTATTCTCAGTGCTGCTGCTGTGTTTGCTAGCCATAAATAGGACAACAGAGAAACAGCATTTGAATTAGAATTTGAAAGTTCTTTTCTTAATGATTCGTATTCAAAGGCATAGCCTTCATTTAAACTACATTTTCCTTTACCATCCTCCCCTTTAAACATTGCAGCCAAGTGTTGTGGAACATTTTTCAAAGAGTAAAGGCTTGGCTTATTTTTGTACAACATTGAATAGATCCATGCCCGTGGGTCCCTTACTACATATAATGCTCTCATTGACGGTCCCAGGATTTCCTGAAAGAAGGGAAGCTTTAATGTCCAGCTCCCACTACTTAAACTAAGCACAGTTCGTGCATTAGGATAATAGACGAGATGTCTTCTCAGTTCCCTAATATATTCAGCATCTTTATCTTGACTCCCTCTTGCCCTGCTTCGTTGCTCTGACAGAGATTCTCTCTTTTTGGATCTTTTCTTTTTGTCTTTGCTTATGGCAGAGTGCGGAGTAATTTTACTTCTGCTGGCTTCATATAAATGAATGTTTTGTAAATGTAACTTTGTGCCTCGAACTAGAGACTGGAGCCACCCTTGGATAAGACGAAAATGACCATTCTGGACATCAGAAACCTGCCATTCACACGGATCTACAAAGGAATCAATTTCAAATTCAGTCTCAGGGATTTCGAGATAGGGCGTAGGTATCCTGATGTATAAGAAGTCACTGCTATTGAAAAACAGTTGTTTTAAAATTTCTGCACCAGAAGCGGGAAGTGAAGTAATGATAACATCTGGCAAACCAACAGGGTTTCCTTCTAATTGTTTGGCTTTATTGCCTTTCTCATGTTCTAGCCTTGTCATGTCACTGCTCCATTTTGCACAGATGGGCTGAGTACATGTGCTCCACACATCCACCAATTCAATAAGCCACAGTGTGACAACCAGTATCAGGATCCAACGCAACATTTTACCGAAGGATATGTAAAACCGCCACTGAAAAGCCAGTATGACCAAACTAACACCCAGAATTAACCCTGCAATTATGTTCACTTTGAACCCAAATGGGAAAACCACCCTATTATTTTTTATCTGTTTTTTCACAGATTCAGTACCTAGACCAAACTTTGTCACTTTGTTTTCATGAACTACTTTGGCAAACCCACCAAATCCCAAGTAATTGAACCTTGTCTTTAAATTTTGATATTCAGTCACAACGGAGATGGTATTTTCAGTGTTGTTGACATTGAGCAAGATCTGAAATCCAGATTTTGCATTATCTATGAGTCTACAGTTAGAAACATTTACATACGGGCCATAGAAAAGGTAAGCAATCCTTGTAAGTGTGTTTTTCACTGGAAAGGTAACATTCACAAACTGAGTCCACCGCTTTTTGAATTCAGCAGCTTGTTCTGCCTCCTGTATCCTAGCAACAGGACTACTCCCATGATGATCAAACCAAAACATCTTGTAGTGGGCATCCCACACATCCATCATAGCTCCATTGTATTTGTTCTTAAATTTATAGGGTATGTATTTAAAATCAATGTCAAGATTATGAAAAAAGGCACTGACAGAATTAACAGGAGAGTCTTCCTCCTTCTCGATATGGTCTACTACTAACAATGTCTGAGAATTTAAGAGCAGCAAAACGCGATACACGCTTTTCAGTTTCATTGCTGATGTGTAAGCAGATACCGCCTCACCACTCACAAACATCATGTCTCCAGCCTGGGAGGCTGTTATAATTTCTCCAGTTGAGTCTCCAACCTCATCACCAATCCACTTCAGCCACTGGGCACACTCACCAAGCTGTCCCTCCCAAGGCTGGTTGCACTGGCTCGTAGGAGATGGAGCAAAGACCAAGACATTGTTTAGGTGGCTGAGTTTAGGACCATAGAGAGCCTCAGACACAAACACCTGTCCATTGGGAGCAAAAGTGAAAGAGTTCTGGTCAGGATGTTCGTGTCCCGGATTGAAGCTTCTCCACCCATCAATCCAGGCGTACGGTTGAAAATGAACAATATCGTAGACAGCACGTCCACCGAGTTTTCCAGACTTGAAGGACACAAAGGTGTTTGTCTGACTGTTGGGCAATCCAGCCCCATAAGTAACAACCCCCCAGTTAGGGAACACGTGCATTTTAGCAGTACCGTAGTCAGGAGGCGGCTGAGGAGTGATTTCGGCAGCGTACCATAAAAATTCAGTGTGTAGTGTGCTCCACCTCTGTGCAGTGGACGGCACCATTGGCCCGTCCTTGGGCCTGTGTTTTCTAATCTGCTGTGCCAGCCAGTTGCCAGCTCCATTCTTCATGATAAACTTATCCAAGAAAACCAGCTGGCTCTCAGGACCGTAAAACCAGTTGTAATTAGAATCCGCTACGCCCACAGTCCTCTGAAAGCCTGGTAATAGGGTGGCATAGTAAAACCAAAAGTGCATTTTGAGCCAGTTATTCTCCAAGTTGTTAATACCAAAGTGGCGCTGGGCCAGGAAAACATACTGCGTTACTGACTTGGCTGTGTAACTCCCATAAGCTACTCCCTCATCCAGAGACCCATCTACAACGTGATTGAGCAGAAACATTGTTTTCTCCATCACATCAACGACAGTGTGTTTCCAAATATTTGCCTGAGATCCTTTGTCCGCCCCTGCAACTAAAGCCCCAATAAGCAAAGCAAGCATATTGGTTGCTTGGTGATTATGGAGAAGCTGCTTTCCCCAGGAACGAACCTTTGAGCACTCATACATTTCCTCGCTTACAGACCATATCTTCTCCAGGTACTTCTGCCTTCTCTCATTTCCCAGGGAATTATACAAGAAGTCAAAAGCAGTGGCAAACCCTGTCAGGGAGTGACCGAGTGGCACTTCATCTCCAGGTGCGTTCTCAACCAACCAGTTTTTGTAGCCAGCCATTCTATCCATATATTCTAGGGCAAAGTCAAACGCAGCTTTATCTTCAGGGCACAGCAAACAATAAAACGCTAGAGGTGGTAGATTGTTACCGTAAATCTCGTTCCACTTTGCAGCAAAATCAACGTGCTTGGGTGGAGGTAGGTAGTACAATGGGTTGGACAGCATAACCGTCACCGCACTTCTGATGGCTCTAAATAGATGCGAATGGCTTGTATGAGCCTTCTGCCTCAGTACCTGGACATCTTCAGCGTCGAAATACAAGCTTGGGTGAAGAACTGTTTTCTTCAGCTTCTGCTCAGCACTAAGACCTTCAAGTTGCTGTTTTTCATACTGATCTATATTTTCTATGAAAGTCACCCAATCAGAGTAATTGCTTACAGATTCTTCACAAGTGAAGACAGCAAACATCATTAATGCTAGAAATAAAGTATGCCCCGTGAACATCAGAGCCATGATCCATTAGGCAGATCCTCTTCCCCACGCATGCATTTCCTAAAAAAACACAATGTTCAGGTATCAAACTTTGATCCAGTTAGTACAGAAATGAACATCGTAAGGCATATTTTTAGGAGAAAAGACTTAAGCATGTACTGTGCATTCTCACAAATACTCAGATTACTTGAGATCTGAGCTACAACACTGAAATAACACGGCTCGTGAAAACTTAAATGTCAGGCGCCTTCTCTGTTCACACTCTTCTCAACACAACACCACGGCATAAATACTAAAATTAGGGAAAAAGTAAAATCTCTGAGATATGCATATAAAACACAGGTTGACAATGCACAGTAAGAGACTGAAACACACTCTCTTGATAACTTGAAAAACTTGACTTGAAAAAAGCATTCGGAGTCATACATGTACTTTTTTAAAAGGCTTTCAATTAGGTCAAATTCCACTTCTAGAGCTGACAAAAACTCCACTGATCACAAAATGATATAATTTATTCAGAACATTGTGTTATATTTGATGAAATAGGGAATTTACAGCACTTGGAGAACAGACTCCAAAACCAAAGTTACTGTCTTCAGCCTTCCCCTTATCTCAATTTCCATACACACTCTTTCCACCTTTCTCTTTTGGGACTCATGGGAGAGTGGGAAGGAAAAAAAAATTAATAAAAAAAAATCATCAACATAGCTCCTTCATTAGCTCCTTTTGCTGAAACTGCAGTGCTTTTAACCACTATTCCCCTCTGTTTGTGAAAGGTGCATCTAAATCAATAGTCATAGAGTATCGACGTATTTTCAAGTCTTCTTTCATCTTATCTCCAGCCAGCAATGCCCAAATTTTGCCTCAGTGATTCAGATAATCCCGCTCCTTCCATTACGAAGCAAAAGGAAAACAAGTGAAAGAAGCAGAAAGCCAATACTTTTTTGTTAAAAGAGCAGTTTCGGGTTTCCTTCCACTTTGCATGTTGGTTCTTTCTGTGGAAACAGAAACAAAAGTTCTCTGAAGCTATATAGCTGTCAGAACAGAGTTAAAGTACTTAAGATAACAAAGCGCTGCTAACTTCCTACAAAAGATGAGTCAGTACGCCTTTGCTTTTACAGAAATTTAAAAAAAAAAAAGGAGCATTTTCAAAGTTCCACGGAATTTATCTTTGGCAATAGAGAAATTCGTACCGGCTAGTTAAGCTGGCTTTATTTCTCACCTTCTCCCGCGCGGCTCCCTGGCCTCAGGGCGTATTTGCCCGTCCCGCTCTCAGGAACCACCCCAGAAAACACATTTGAAACACGCCACCCAAACTCAGGGGAGCTTAGACGGGCGTCAATATTCGCCACCCACGTACCTCCCTCCACGCGGTTCTGCCGCCGAAACGAGGGCGCGAAGGGGGGAGAGCAGACCGACCGACCGACCGACCGACCCACGGCGGACGCCCCCGCCGCCCCCCCCACGCCCCGGGACGAAGCCTGACAGCGCCGCCCGCGGCCCGCAGAGGGCGATCGCCGCCGCCGCCTCCCGCCTCTCCCCACCC
>JANXJC010000049.1:5927350-5971280 GCA_027564655.1 Leptodon cayanensis
CAGGGCCGGGGCCCGGGGGAGGCGGGGCCGCTGCCGCCCGGGCGGCTCCCGCCCTGGGAGCGCGGTGAGGGGCGGCGGTGGAGCAGGGTCTCGGTGCGGGGAGCAGGGAGCAGCAGGCGGGTGCGAGACGGGCTGCCGGGACGATAAAGCTGCCGCGGGGGGGGGGGGGGGTGTCCCCTCCGTGGCCGGCCGGCGGCTCCC
Source organism: Leptodon cayanensis (assembly GCA_027564655.1). Classification (NCBI taxonomy): domain Eukaryota; kingdom Metazoa; phylum Chordata; class Aves; order Accipitriformes; family Accipitridae; genus Leptodon; species Leptodon cayanensis. The sequence goes on from JANXJC010000049.1 coordinate 5,927,552, forward strand.
AGGCGGGGCGATGGCAGGGCAGGGCACGGCGGCGGCCCCCGGGGACCGGCCGGCAGGATGGGGCCGGGCCGGAGCCCTCCCTCCTGTGGGGAGCAACTTTGTGAGCGCGGAATAAATCCCTGAGGGTGCCCGTATCTCCGAAAGCACGGGGGTATGCCGCCTCGGCTCGTTGGAGCGGTCCCGCTTTTCAGAACTACCTCCCTGCGCAGGCACTGTTATTTTATGCGGTGCGTTGAACCCGTTCGCATGCAGCCTCGGGTGACGGCTTCTGAAGTAAAATATAAAACCGTGATGAGGTGTGAAAACCTCAGCCCCTCACCTCGCTTCCCGCCCGGCGGTGCGGTGGAGGGCCCGTAGAAAAAGCAGGCTAGCCCGCCCGCTGCCTGTGGTCCGCCCCCGAAATTCCAGAGGCGGAACGGCACTCCTGGTTCTGAATCGCGGCTTGGATTGCCGGTGATGACTTTCGGAGCCTGGTTTTGTAACCTGCCTGATGCGGCAGCAGGCTGTTCTTCGGTAGTAAGTGCGCCCTAAGAAAAGAAAGGGTGTGAGGTTTCGGATATGTGTTGTCGTTTACTATGTTTGTAAACTGTACCTCAAAGGACGTGGGGTTTAATCATCCTGATGGCGTAAGTCGCCACTTTTTCCCAGGCATAGCCTGTATTCTTCTTAACTTCCCCCCCCGATATCTTAGAAAATACAATTGTATATTTAAGTATTTCTGAAGCTACTCAATGCGTAGCTATCTTGAAATGAATATATGAATATATAAAGGCCATACATTATGGATACTGATTCTGTTTCTTTGTGCTATGGAGAGCACCTTAGAAGGATTAAATTATTAAATTATGCACATTTCCATCAATGGTGAACTATGTCTGGAACCATCCTAATCTTTCAGCTGTGCCCTGTGGACTTGGCTTAAGAGGGAAAAATACCGATTATTGCCTGGAACATATCTTCCATCAGAAGAAATTTCCATAATGACCAAAGATCAGCGCATAATTCCCTGACCTTGAATCTGTTAAAATTCTGCCTGTTCGTGCTACTGGGGAAGTTATTCCAGCAGGAGAGCAAAAGAAAATGTAAAACAACAATAGAGGCCATGTTCCTCTTAAAGTCGGTAGAAACCGAGTGGAATACCCTACAAATGAACACCTCCCAGATCTTTTTCCCCTCTATTCCCATTCTACCCTGCATTGTACCCATTACGTTTTTCCCAAGGCTGACCCATTCTGGAACATATTGAAGTCTCAGGGAATGACTTCTCCCATAAATTCTCAGGCAATTCTGAATGAGCAGAACATGTGGAGGACTTGTGTTAGGTTAAAAGCAAGAGTAAAGCTTTCCCAAGAGCCCTTCTCACTCTCTGGGACTTGTGGCAAGATCATTACATATACAGTGTTCATTTGCAATGCTATATCTGTGGAGAAGCACAAAAATGAATTATTGACTGCCCCCATATATTCACAAATGATACTATTTTGATAAAGTCTTATTTATAAGGCAGTAAAGGCATTTGTAAGGCATTCCGCTTTTTCTGTGGAAGCTCTTTCACATTGTCAAAGATGCACTGGCAGAATACTTAAGGCTGATCTTCTGCTAAGCCAATTGCAAAGCAAGAGCATCTTTAACCATGTATGTTTTCAACTAGTATAGGCTACTTACTTTTTGCCATTTTCAACTCATTTTGCTTCAACCCCCCACCCCCACCCCTCCCACTCCAAATACCAGTAGTGGTAGAACTAGTATTCAATTATTTTTCTACTAGTAATTTTCAGCATTCGGCAGAGACCCATAGTTACTCTACTACAACTGAAAAGCAAAAACAAAACCTCATGGATTCAACTGGTATCCAGGAGAAACAATTAAGTGAAGCAAACTTCAAGGGAGTTGGATTAAGGTAATTAGAAATAGTGACCCTGGGTTGTAACCAGCTCTTTTGCATAAAATGAGCCTGAATTGCATTGGCATTCCGCCTTACTCGATAGCATAATGCCGTTTAAAGAGTGGTCAGTAAAATCAAGGTCACTTTCAGAACAACTGTTAATTGTGAAAGTAACTATTGAAAGTTACCATTTATATTTTTATTTGTAGAAATGCTGACCATCTGGCAACAAATTGCATTATATTGTTACATTTTCAAATATTCTTCATAACTATGAATAGCTGAAAAGCAAGGCTGAGAGGCTATCAGAAGGAAAAAAGATGCTGTAAAATATCTACCAAGAAAATGAGTTTTGGCTCATGGGAAAGTGAGCTTGCCGTCACTTTGAGTTCTTAGTATAAGAAATCATGGGTCGTTGTTGGTGATACTCTCTGGTGTACCGCTTCAGGGATAGCATCCTGCATTAATACCAAAATCAGCCATCTGAATGATCTTGAAAATGTTAGCAGCGTTATCCTGCTTGAGTACAGGCCAAGTGCTAACAGATGGAAGTGAAAAGGAGGATAATCAGCTGGACTGCAACAAAATATTTGCCAGTGTCAAAGAGGATAATAATTCAAAAGTTCATAGATGAATGAGATGCTGCTGTCAAATATGAGACATTGATCCACATACACAAAAAGAGCCAGGTATTTAGGTAGGATCTGGACTGAGGTAACTAGGTGCCCAGTAACGGTGGCCTCTTGAAAGTTCTGCCTGACCCCTCAAGTGGCAAATGTACATAAACTCCTAAGTTTAAAGGACAGGTTTTATTGCAGAGGCATCACAAGTTTGGGGGAGAGTTCTTGACCACTCAGAAATCTCTCCATATTGGCAGGCCTCAGTGCTTATTTCATGACTAAACCTGATTGTGGCCTGAAAGATACACTTTTCTTAATGTAAAACCACTTGTAGATCTAATTCATTGTGAATTCTTGAAATATACCTGAAACCCCACCTGACAGGAACACAAGCAAACCCCACACTGTTAGCTGGTCAACTAGTTTTGGAGGGAGAAATCTGATGTTGCTGATGAACATTTGACAAATAAGGGGGGGTGAAATGAAAAGTATATAAACAATTGATATTTAAGTTCCTACCTTTTGGGGGTCAAGTCAATACAAGGGAACTGTGTTGTAGAGTACACAGAAAAGAGCAAAACAGCATGTGGTGATACTGTTCTTACTGTTTTGTTTTATCAAAAATTTTATTTTTATTTTTTAATTATCTATTATTTTTATTTATTTTAAGATTTTTTTAAACTTACGAATGGTAACTACTTAAAAGCAACAGCAGTAAAACACAAACAAGCAAGCAAGCAAGAATATCCTGTGTTTAATAAAAGTAAAAATTAATGTGATGAAGTCTACCACACTGCGCAAGCAAAGTAGCAAATGAAGTGACGTTTTTTCCCATATTACAAAGTCTCTTCTTTTTAGTGGAGTTCTCCAACACTGGAAGACTGGAGTGCCTGGTTTCGCTGTCAGCAGAGAGACGTAGGATGGAGCAACTGCCAAAAGCCGCAGCGCTGCACTTTTTCTCCATCCCAGCTGTGTGCTCCTGCCAGCCCCTTTGTGTCGGAGCAGTCGGCAGTCTCATTGCCATATAATTGCTTGTGCAGACACAACAGGGTGGCACAGTTTTAGGCTGGGTTAAGTAGATTGTGAAACTGCACCTTAAAAATGCCAGCTGCATACAGGGGTAGTTTTGACTCCATTCATGACTATCTCAGACACTGCATATGAGGCAAGTGGGACTATTTGTACTTTGACAGTGTTTTTATCAAAGAATCTTCAGTGGAAGTGGTTTAAAAAAGTCAGGGATGACATTGTGTACAGCAGTGGGACCTCAGGAAGATTCTCAGCAGTTGGTTGGAACGGTGCAGCACCAAATTCTTAGGATATCAAATTCATTGGAATTATATCTGTGAGGATCTACAGCGGTGAACATTTTTCACCATGGAAACTCATCACCAATTAGAGAAAGCAGATTAATGCCGCAAATGTTGTATTTATGGAAGCATTTAAGTACTCAAGGCTTGCTGATTGTATTTTGGCTATTGTGCAACCTGTCCCTAGATGTTGCCGTATTAAATACAATCTGTTGGCAAATTAATCAGAACATGAAAGACTACAAGAGGAAGTAATCTTCTTTTCCTTGCCCTGATGTCTTGGCAGTCTAAGAAAATCTTGACATTAAACTCCCCCACCCGTCAAAAAAAACACAAAAACAAACCACCAAAAAAACTTGACACTAAGCTCACCAGGCATTAAATTTTGGAGCAGGATATGATAACATTCACCAGACATATGTGTGATCAAATACATGCTATAGTTTGGGCCAGAGAAGAACCAAACATCATGATCTCATGAGGTAGATAAGCTTTATATAATATTGGTATAAACAGGGTTTTACCCTTGGACTGCAAATAAAGGTCACACATGAAGAATCAATGCATGGAGGCATACCTATCCTTTGATTCTGGTATAACAAATCCCATGTTTTTTCATTTCAGCAGATGTATTTCAGCTGTAGCTTTGGAATCCTAACATAAACTCGCTGTTGTGATTTCAGTGAAGTGCATGCCTTTCTATTGACTTCATAAGCTTTGGATCTGGGCCTAAATCCCAGTACCCCATCACTGGTGACCTTCCACCAGCAGTTATTAATACAGTATTCTTATTTGCTAGCAACCATAAATTTGAATTAGCTTAAAGAGATTTTTAAATATATTGTCCAGCCCGTGAGGAATATATATGAAAAATGCTCTTACTGGACAAGCAGAACCTACAGAGGTAGCAATTAAATCATAAGACTGAAAATAAAAACTGTTATGGTCTACACCATTGTCTCCAAATTATATGATTAAGGAGAGTCTAAATTAGACATTACAGTGAAAGAGTACAACTACAAATCTTAACTAAGCATATTTTTTGTAGTTCTATTCATTATACTAATGTACAGGCTTATATTTAGCAGCTTTATAAGCATTAGAAAACTGGAAAGCTACAGATTACAACCCATATGGGTATGCTCATGTTGGCAGCAGTGATTAATAGTATCTCTTGGTTTTGCTTTTTATAAACCAAACAATATTTAAGACAGATATTAAGGTGATTTACATCACAAAGAATTCAAACACTGTACTTACTTCAACAAAGCATACTGCATTAAAAGGAGTGTGGGCTGGAGTAACATGTATTATTTCACTCATTATCACAGGGAAACAGGCGAGTTCTCAGGTTAAAATGGAGTATCTTAGTTTGCAGCACAGTACTCTGAATTTACATAATACTTAACCCATTCTACCTAAACATCTTAAGTGATTTGCTGTCAATAAAGGCCACATTCATCCAACTTAGTGGGATATCTTATTTGCACAGTCCTATTAGATTTAATAAAATGACTAAGAAGTACTACTTAATGGAAAGGTGTGGTTCTACAGCTAGTTTAACATTAACGCGGGCTTCTTGGAAAGGAGTGATCTACCACTCTTGCCTATCTGGTTGCCTATTCCCATCCCCTCCTTTTTCAAGGACAATATAGCTGTGATCAACCAGGTAAGGGGACTGATTTTGCAAAAGTTTCACCTGACAAAATAAAGATTAGTTTCCAGCTAGATAATTTCCCTCAGTTTAGTTCACCTGGCATATGGCAACAATATACGTCTGGAGATGGGGAGTAGTAAAAACCACTTCTTCGGAGAGTACTTTAAGGTAAACAGCCTTTATAAAGCTGGTTGAATCCTTCCACGCTTAATTCTGACATTTTGTTCTTCAGGGGGAGAGGTCTAGAATGCCAACTATTTTTAATCATCTAAGTAAGCCTTAAGAATTTGAGAGTTAGCCATGTAAAAATGTTGAAAGTATAGGCTATCAAGCCTCTTCAAGTAAGAGCTCATTGCTGCAAATATTTTTCAATGTTATTGTAAAAAATACGTTCCCAAGCACTTGCAGTTACTGGTTAATTTTAACATTTACTTTGCTAAATGTTAAGTAGATTGCCACTGGCCTCCTTTAATTCGTGTGAGGAAAGCGGTGCAGAAATATTAAGGTCATAACTATACCAGTAAGTTGTGATTGACTTAGGCTGGATTACAGACAGCACAGCGACTTGTGTTCTCTCTCAGCCTAGAATACGGGGTTTGTATTAAATTCTTTTGGATTTAACCCAGATCTTTCAAAGGCTAAATTTGGGGAAGATTCCACTTTTATTACGGTTTTCCTGCTAAAGTATTTCAGCCTACGGGTTTCTTTTAAAGTATCTTTGCCATCTGTCCTCTGTTATTCCAAGTACCTTTGTTGTCATTATTTTTAACTTGTAAATGCTGCCAGAGAGACTGGTTATGGATACATAACACAGTGTAGCTCTGCACACAGGTAGCCAAGCTAGTTGTAACAAGCTTAGCTAACTGGAATAGGTAACATGCTCTGTTAATGAACCTGTTCCTTCTGGGATCTAAACTGACACATTAAAAATTAGCCTGAATATTACTTCAGGGCAGTGGATGGTTCTTAGTTACCCATGTTAAAGAGAAGACTCTATTTAAATTTTGGAGAATAAAGTTAGGATGCAAATTGATCAGTCTATAGATCACTACAGAGAGAGGTCACACTGGAGGGTTCATAAATTAACAGCAAGAGGTATGAAATGATCAAATAGCTGGAACCTGAAGCTCAAACTTTAATGATGTATAAGTTGTACATTATTAACAGTGGTTGTAATCAAGACTGAAAGAGCTTTTCAAAGAATATGATGGATTCTCTGTAATTTGAAGTCTTTAATTAAGACCGGATGTGCCTCTCAAAAGATATTGTCAAATTTGATAATAGATACTATCAGGAGAAATTCAAAGGTCTTAAACTCTATGAATTTTTCATCACACCAGACTTTTTTTTATGGCATCCATCCATCTAGAAAAGTGGAAAAACACAATGGACGTTTATAAAGGTCATATAAATAGGTTTCTTATAATGGCAATTGTATTGCTTTCTGTTCTGCTAACATAACTGCTTTTTGGAACCAGCTCAAGACCTCTCAGTAACACAGACAAAAATGAATTTTGCCATTCTAAGTGTGGGGAGGTAAGTCTGGTCCTTCAGCTGTAAAAGAAGACATAGGGAGAAGAAGTAGAGCTGAAATGGGATGGCAGAATCTCGCATCATACTTGGTGCCTCTTTTCTCCCACCCCTGTTCCACACAGCAGTAACTCCTAGCCTATACACCCTGCCTTTCTGGCAACATTAGACAACCACAGTGACTTCCCAGACATATAGCATAGCTAGGGGAAGATAATTAAGCTATGGATGTTTTCCTGTCCATTCCGGTTTGCTGCCCAGGCAACTGCCTCTTCTGCGAAAGCCTGGAGTTGGCCCTGATTGCACTAGTGATTCATTAAACTATTGCAGACTCATTCAGAATCCCACCTTAGCAACCATTACGAAGCTGATTATAATAGTCTGCAGTACAACTCTTAAATCAACAATGCATGTATAGTATAACAGACTGTTTTGTTTATGAGGCTTTAAGAATTTACAAACATCTATAAGAAGTGTTGTATATCATTTGATACATTTTTTTTAATATATACATACATACAATAGATAACCTTGGCACAGGTGAGCAGTATTATTTTGACTCACATAAATGATGTATTCACAGAAAGATAAATTCACTCAAGTGTGCTTTCTAAATAGTACTACTGAAAGGCAGTAGATGTAAGAACAAATATAGTCATCCATTTAACATGAAGTACTTGCCATCACAAATGCTTCAGAGAACACTTAAGCAGTTAACATATTTCTGACATTTTTTCATTTCCAGAAAATGTGGCAATTGATAGATCTCTATCTAATTGTCAACAAATGTGGAGCCTTCAGTTTCGAATATTTTTCCCTTTTGCTTTGCTACCACACAAAAAAATGAATCTCTCTTCATCTCCAGATCCTTTGTAATATATTTACAATCACAACAGCAGCAAGCAAACAAATACACAAACAAATACACAAAGAGCCTGTCAAAAACCAAGATGAGTTCAATTGCCTGTGCTGAATCATGCCTGTCCCACAAACATGGGATTACCTCTGGCAGCCAGGAAGGCAGCAAAGTATCCCTAGTAAGCTCTGTGCCCTTCCTTCTTCCTCCCAAATCCACACAGTTTTGCGACATGCCCAGAAAACTATCTAAGTTCCAGCTATTTCAACCCAGAGCTCATTAGATGTGTGACAGACATGCACTGCTGCTGCCTACAGTTGCAAAGAAATTACTGAGAATTGTTCAGAATTATCCTGATAGTTTTCTGTAAAAGTAAATGATTTATTGACATCGCTGATTGATGGGATCAAAACGTTCTAGGCAAATACATGAAATCTCTTGAAATTATGACAATAACTGAGCAACTTTCTAGTCATCTTACCTGCTCGCATCTCTATATTCCTCATCCCCTTGGCAGTTTACTTGTCAGGGACAAGGTGCCCAACCTTCTCTTGACCTCCAAGACCTTAACAACCTAACGAATAAGAAAGTAAGAACTTTCAGTCTGCTGCTAAATTAGCATGAGTGTTTTGAATATAGTAAAAAATAGCACAAACTTGTTCAAGCACTTGTTTCTGTCTTTGTTCTACCACAGAGTAAACCTTTTCTTTAGGCAAAGTTTCAACACATTAAGTTGCCTGAGAACATCAAACAGGACAAATTAAATAAAAAGATGTTTTATTTCCATTATTAGAACGCCTATTATTAAGAATATTAAAAATCAAAAGACCTGCCTTCAAAATATAAAGCATAGAAACACAGTCAGAAAAAGAAAGTTTAAAGTATCAGCAGTTACAAATGTAACTATTTCAAACATTAAACAATTTAAATATTTAAAAGCAATTCAGCTTTTGTTTTAAACTGGATGAGTTTCCCCAAACCCCAATATTTTAAAATTTCTTTCTGTGTCCGAAGGCCTGCAAAGGAGATTAGGACTGTCCTAAAAAAAGTAAAGCAAATAGGAAGACAAGCATTAGCAAGGGGTGTTCAGACACCATTCATCTGGCCTTCTCATCTGAAGTTAGGTATGTGTCCTAAGTCACCTATCTTAGAATATGTTAAACAATGCACAATGAGCACCTCTTTCCCTCCAAGCTATGGAAGAAGTCTAGATAGCAAGTCGAGATACAGACGACTGGTTTAGATATGTCAGTGTAGATGGAGATTAATCCAATGTCTGGTATCCAGTCCAGCACTATCCAAAGTCAAGAAGAATCTATTGTCTGCTTCTCAGACATTAAATCAACCCCTTGGTCATTAACAGTAAAGCAAATCAATGTCTATGTCAATCTTGTGATATTATAGCTTGAGATGTACAACATATCCTTTAAGAAAATCTGTGTAAAAGATCCAAACTAGCCCATGGCAGTGGGGCTTATATAGCATCAGAGATTTGGGGAAATAATGCAGTACATCAGTCATACACTGTGCAATATTTTAACGGTTTTCTTGACATGCCACAGCAAATTTGTTTAAAAAATGGAATGTTAAAAGAAATATCTTTCTATAAAAGTAGTTTATTTTGAGCTCAACAATAACATGAGACTGCAGTTTAAAGAGTAAATATTGTGATGAGGTAATGTATGCCTATCATCGTCATTATTTTCAAATGCAGCTTTATTTGGGACTGTGAAATCTGCTATCTACATTTCATTGACAACTCTACAAACATATGAGGAAGAGGCAGGAAGACGAGGAGGGAAAGAGAAAAATATTGAAAAGGATTCTTTAATTAATAAAAATGCTGAACTGTAGGAGGGAATACATTAAAAATCAGTTATAACTTATACAACAACAAAGCTGTATGTAGTTAAATTTATCAGTTGATTGCTTTAAATATAGGACACTGTTTTGTTCATGACTGTGTAGGTGGAAAATCTGCATTAGCTGTGGATTTTCTTTGGCTGAAATTGAGGAGCAAGGGTAAAAATCCTAGTTCTATCAGCATAAGCAAAAAAAACCCCACCTTCTTCATAGGTAGTTTTCTGTTAGGATTGCTTCTCAAGTTGAGTGTCATTGAATGAAGGAAAAGCGAGGGAGTGTATTCTTCTGGAACGGGAAGCACCTGAACCTCAAATCCTCAACAAAATACTGTTATTAATTACATTGACTCTTCCAATCGGCCCTGTGAAGAGCACTTTTCCATTTCTTATTCTAAAATTATAACCAAAAAGCAAAAGCAGACAGTGCATTTGCTCTAATGTTACAAAGGTAAATTGCAATGGCTTTCCTGAAGAGGATCTTGTTTCCACTCATGATCTCCAGTTACGGGGAGTCCTTGGTATCACAGGAGCTTTGTCTCCATAAGCATTTACTAATTATACCGCAGTTGTATAGGGGACTTTGAAGCTTACTAATTTAACACAGAAATTAATCAAATTCAGTCTGTTATTGAAACCATGAGGGGATTTCCAGAGGGCTTGTACTGTGTGTAAATAAGGGCACAAAGCCAAGTTCCTTTCTGTCTGAAGATGGATACTGTTGAGATAGCCTTTCCCTGTCCTTCACAGCAAACCCAACTACAGCCACATTGCAGCAGTTTGCAGCAATTTTATAATTATTTTGGTGCGCAATTTTTTCCTGCCATTCCAGTCAGAATATTGAAGCATATGTCTAAATATGTACATCCAATCTAGGATTTTTGAAGTCTATCTTTTTTTTTTTTTAATTTTAACCAAAGTTGCATTTTCCCCCCTGCTCTTACTTTTAGACCCAAATGTGCCCTGCTGTTCCAAACTGACATTTGAAGTATCCCAGATAAGGTACGGTCATACAGCAAAATGAAGAGACTATAATAATCACTTCCAGGAAAATAACATCAACAATAAAAAGAGGTCACAGTATTATTATTTTTTTTTAATGATTACCTCACCAAAATAGGAACTACCACACATAGATTTTCATATTTTTCCTGTCATGTGTTTTCTCTGCCAGACCGATTACTCTATCTCACCCCCTTAGAAATTTCCCAGTCCAGTTTATATATTTGGTAACAGTTGTCTGAAGCGTTCTCCATAATGCTGTACTCTTGAGAGAGGGTACCTCAGAGCTGCCAGGCTAACAGTTAGGATCTGCATTCAAACAGAAATAAGCATAAGAGCAAAACAATGGCATAAGGAAAATGGTATGAGATGCTGACAACTAAAATGTTCCATTTTAAAAAGAATGTATTTTAAGATTTCCTCTAGCATGGCATTTTTTTTTTTTCCTTTTTTCCCCCTCCGTTTTCCCCACTTGACACTAAAGGGAAAAAATGCTGTGGCATGGTGACTTGATAAAGCAGTTTTTATTCCAATTTCATAGCTCTCACCTAACCTTCTTGTCTCCTGTTCCTCAAGGGTCCTATTTTCCAACATCATAACATCTGCTTTTTGTTTCTTGACCTTGCACTTTCCCTCTTCCCCTCTTTCCCTCCAGGCTATTCACTTATTTCCATCCCACTTCCTTCTTCTCCCCAGGACATCAGCAGGGGGAAGTGCAGGTTAAGCAGAAGACAGAAAATCCCTGTTCACAGCCTTGATTTTCACTTGGCATTGCAGACAAACTTCTGCCTGCCCTTCTCTCTCCAGTAACAGCAAGTTACAAGCAGCTTACTACAGAAGCTAAGTGCTGTGCAGTTTCAACTCAATATGTGAAAAATGCATTTTTTGACAGTGGTTCTTGTGTTCTTGTGTTTCCTCTGCTGCCTGTAGGCTTGGTCCAATCTTATAATTCCCATGTGAAACGACACACTCTTGATACTAGACAGATAGCACCGTCTCAGCCCCAGTGAATTCCTCTTCTTTGCTCCAAAGAAAGGAAATGCTAGAGTTTTGCGATGGACTTTTTCAGCATCAACTATTTTTTTTTTTTTTTTTTTTTTTAAGAAAAGATAGTATTTTAGCTTAAGATTCACCTAAAACACTCAGCCTGAGGCAGACACCTGATACAGACACCTTTCAGTGCTGCAGTTTAAGTTCAGTGGTTATAAACAAGTGCAGATAGAGTTTTACAGAGACTATAACCTCACAACAGTTCAATCCAATGGGGATGTAACTGTATTATTTTAATGAATTAATTTCAATTTTTCCTCACTATTCTTTTTCCACAGATTAAATTACATGTTAGTTTAGGGTCCTCCAACCTCAACAGCTGTAAGGATAAAGCTGGGACCTCTTTGATTTTTATTTGGTTTTGTTTGCTTTTTAAAATGTGGATGCAAGACAATAAAAGCTGGTTGGTCATCTACAGGGAAAATACAAATTTACAGGGAAGTCATTACAAGAAACTTCCATTTCCTTTCAAGAGACAAAAAACAGAAAACAAATTGTTTCCAACCAGTTGTAGACCAACTTTTACTCATTTTAAAATGATTACCTTTTACTTTAAAACATCTAATGGAAGAATGAGTGTAATTTATTTCAGCCTGTTGTGCAGGGTTGTTAGTGACAATAACATATGTTCCAGTGTACTTGGTTTGCAATATCCAGTTCCTATGTAATTTTTGCTCCCATGAGTGCAAATAACAGGAATGTATTTAATACATTATTTAGTAAACAGGCAGAATAAGGCAGAACATTGCAAGATAAATCAGATCAAGGCAAAAGTAAACATTTAATTAGCTTTCTTCCTTCTCTTCCATTAACCTTGCTGAATATTTTGTCCCCTGTTCCAAGGTAAATACATATCCAACAAAGCAACATTTTCAAAATTTTTCTTTAAATTTGTATTCCTAAATGAAAGGAAGATGATAAACATAAATTAACCTGACAATCAATGCTTTTTATAGTGAAAGGGTTGTTTTCTAATAATTTGAGAACTGCTTGGAAGTCCTTTTCTGGATGTGAAGAGAATAATTCATAACTGAGAATTTATGTCTCAAGCTGTGATTGATTGATTGATTGATTGATTGATTTTTACATGTGAAAAGGAAAGCTTCTACTTAATACTTAATAGTGGTTAAAATTGGAATAGTCTATATGAAAATAGTGCATCGTATTTATGTTTAAAGATGTATATGCTCTGAGAGGCAGATAGATGCTCAGAATACAGCCTAGTTATTCATCTGAAGGCTATGAGAATATTAGACATAAATAGAAAAAAATACTTTTTAAATACTAACAAACATTTACCTTATCCCTTTAGGAGCATAAATATTGGTTTAATAGTCATCTAGAAATGAAGTGTCTTTGGCCATACATTGAGTAGTACAACTCAGTTGGTTATGAGTTAGATATAAAATTTTCAAAATCTAGCTAATAAGGGAATCAGGCACTCCCTAATTGAAGATGAGTGTCTACAACCCCTCATCAGCTTTAAAAATTGCAAGACCAGGTTTATGTTCCAAACAAGTTTAAATTATGACCACTGGCACTGCGTCATGTTGGTAATGCTGACAGGAAATTAATGTTTATGACAGTTCTTGTTAACCGCATATCTCAGTTTCCTTAAGAGCTCTGGAAAGCCAGCCTTGCTCCTGCTGTTGCTGTTGAGGAAAGTAGTGTCCTAGCATGTAAGGAGCATCTGGTGCAGTCAGGCAACGAAACCAGTAACAGCATTCACCACTCGTATGACAATCATTGGCAATATCCATGACAGCATCCCTAGAAATCCATTCTCAAGTGGCTCCAGGCAAAGTAAGCCTGGGTCTCTGAGGATCTTTTTGCAGATCTATCATCTCAGCTCTGCCCTCATCCTCTGCCCTTTAGCTTCCCTGTGGCAGAAGCAGCAAAATTCAATTTTGCCTGCCCTGCTGAGATTTCATAGACTGCTCTGGCTGAGTGGTAAACACATTCATGAAGGATAACACCAAAGTATTGAACCAGTACGTAATGAGCCTTTCTAATCATGCCCTTGCCCTTCATTTCCAATAGTCAACAGCTCTCAGAAGTGTGAAATGTACAAACACATGAAGAGCTTTCCATAATTTATTTGTGTTTACTGTGAATAACAGAAATAATGTCGCATCTCCCTGGCAAACATGTATTACCTTTCTCCATTAATAAAATATTCACAAAAGGTTAATTATACAAAAAGAAAATGCAGTTAGCATTTAGATGCTGTATTAACACATTAATTAAGCCTTAATGGTCAGGATCTACAGCACTTCTGGGGGATAAATGGTCAGCTGGGAGAGTTGGTGGCCCATGACTTTTCCACAGGTCATTTATTCCATCTATTTATTAATTTTCTAAGAAATGTTCCTGAGTCAAGGTCATTGTTGATAGGTCACTTGTATAAAAATAAATTGTCATAACAACAAACTCCACCTTGTTATGCTTTTATTATTCTGGAATATTTATCCCAAGCATAACATATACTATCTCTTTAAGCCATTATACTTGTGACAGCCAATATTAAAAAAGGTAGGAAAGCAATTACATAGATATATTTTTACACTCATTTTTATCGTCAGAAACAGAAGTTTACACAACTTTCTTCCTGCTAACTCTGAGAAAAAGTGGGACAAAAAGTCAAAATCTACTCTTGCATTTTTGCAATAAACTATCTTGACTTTTTTTATACGTAGTAATGATCTGAAGAGCTAAAATTCAGAGACTGATTAATAAAGTTGTCACCTATGAAAACAAACAAGCAAAAAATCCACCAACAGACCTCTCCCAATTATTTTTTCTTCCAGTTGCCTATCCTGTGATAGAAAATCAGTAATAGTTTTCTTTATTGAATGAATGAATAACAAGCTGCACAAGCCTTTACTCAGACCTCTGTCCTGCTGGGGTCACAAAGTCCACTATCAAAAAGTTATGTTGAATGGAAAGGAAGGCAAAGCAGCATACATCATCCAAAAGTTACCAATCTGTTAAACATATGTCCAAGTGACCACTCCCTACACCTGCTGATCTTGCCAGTTTTCAATTTCAGCTCCTTTCTTAGGTAAAAAGCTGACATGATTCTTTTTCCAAAATTTCAATTCCTATAAACATCACAATCTTTTGTTGAAATTATTTAGTTTTGGGGTCCTACTTGATGGTGAGTAGGATCAAGAAACTTGGTGTTTCATTGATAAATGGAAACAATAGTACGGTTATTTTTTTCATTTTGATAGTGAAGAGAGAATAGTACAGAGACTACATTTATTTGCAGATAAAGAGCTCAGTATGACTTTGACTCTTAGGAACATAATTTCGTAATGTTTTGTTGCCTTATTTATTTATTTATTTATTTTAACCTTATGTAGTCCTAATTATTACATGGAGCTTTATATTTTCACTTTCCAGAAATGGTACTAACTTCCCATTCATTTCTGGATGTAAATCTATGCAATTGTTTTCCTCTGCAGTTATGTGTGACTTGGGACCTGTTTTTTCTCTTTCTGCTCTGTTTTCGAGGCTATGTCTACCCCATGACAACAGGGATTTCTGAGCCTTTCTGTGCTAACTGCAAAACTGGAAGCTTGGAGTAGCAAGATGATGAGATTTGTAAGCCAGCATTTATTTGCTCAGGCATACGGCCATGCAAACAAAGCTTTCTCGATTTTCACAACTGAGCTGTCTGTCTCCACAGACCCTGTGGTGGTCATAAGCTGGGAACCTCTGCACCGTGTACTGTTCCCTAATGCAGACTTGGCAATAACCATTCCTGCTAGGTAAGAAGATTCAGTGATATTTATATTTATGCGTAGATTCTGCTGATAACAATGGGCTCAAAAACATCCAGATACTGAATATTTGATTAACTAATGTTTTTACTGTCTTTGTGCATATCCAATAATTGATCAGCTAGCAGACAATCTCAGCAAAAAGAATAATATGTGAACAAGTGGAAAGTGGACAATGTATTTTGACTGTAGTCAGTGTTTTGACAGGCCTTTGACAGTGCTCAGTTGTGTGCTTATTCTCTTTATTTGTTTTCCTTTGAGTTTGTCAAATGGCTTTTGAAAAATATGAAATCAGCTTCCTTCGTATCTATCTAAAAATGTTTTAAAAAAATAAGTTGGCAAAACTCAGATCTCCTCAGAGGCTGAACTGTTTTGGCTTCAGAGACGTACTAGTAACAGAGCTTGAAATTCAAACACTACATTAAAATATTGCGGAGAGTCTCCCACCTTTGCTAGGTTTTCTTCATCTCTTTTACACACAGGCTTCCTCTGCTGTGATTCCAAGTCTCTTTGCAGGCAAGGCTTTGTTTCTGTAAGCTGTTATTATGCTCTGACAAGCTAAGGGAAGCTGTCAGATATTCTACTTTGATGTCATCCAGATCCAAACAGAGAAGCATTTTGTACAAACAAATCATTATCATTTCCTTGCTGCCCTTTGCCAGTGATCAGTACATATACTAGTGGAACTATACAATCAGAATCTCATGGGTTTTGTTTTTCTCCATTTTGTTTTGGTTTGTTTTTTTTTCCTTTATCCCGTAATAACAAGAGTGCAGTATCTATTTACTGTTTGGGTCAAAAAATTGTTACATTATTTTACACATTGGGCCCAGTGATGAGTCTTCTAAAAGTCAATTATTACCATGTTAATAATTTTCTTAGACTTGCCTAAGTTTCTACAACATTTTTGCCAGAGATTGTATATTCAACCGATGTTTAGTTTCTGGGCTTAAAACCAGACACACTTCCTTCTAATTCCTCAGTGCTTTCTGTTTAGTTTTTATCTTGTGTCTATGTATTTATGATGTCCAGCTGTATGCTGACTCCAGATTTGACAAGGAATAAATTTAGGGTCTTCTTATGATATTTTAATGTATGCAAATAGTTCAATATATATTTGCTACCCAACAGTTCTCATTATATTTTAATTCTTTTCCCAAAGATCTCCTTAAAAGTAAAATGAATGGAAAGAACAATCAGCACTGATAACCTTTCAAATAAATGTGTGAAATAGAAATAATGTAATTAGGCATTCTTCATCCCACTGCTTTGTCTCTTAGATGTTATGGCTTACTTTCTTGAAACTTACATCTAGACTAGATCAAAAAAAAAAAAAAGAAAGCCAGAAAAAGCAGGTTGAAAGAATGTTACTTTAGATTTACTGTTAAACACAAAGTCAGGAAATGCAGTTTGATGTTTGCTTGTGCAGCCTCCTTTCAGTCTATATTTGCATCCCATCTTAGGTGCTTAGTAATTCATGGGTTCCAATAAAAAAAAATCCTACGGAATGATGTCAGTAGAAAGTGCATAATGTACTTGCACTCAGAGAGGTGTATTCAGTATGTGTAAAGAGTATGAAATTCAATATTTCTGAGTCCTGAGTGCTTCCCTTGCAGCCTGAGTGAAAGTGATCCAAGTGGTGCAACATGAGCTGACATAAACCCATAGGAATCTTCCCTGTCTGGCTTTTCCCCAAAGCAGGGAAAGCGTCTGTTAAGGAAGGAGTACCATGCAGAGTCAAATGGCCTGTCCTACATCTGCTTGTAACCCTCCCCAGAGCCAGAGGTTACTACTGCTTCCGTCACACTGGAAGGAATGGTGAAGGAATCTCTGTCCTGACAAAATCCCTCTGAGTCACTCAGAGCAGCCCACTGCTGCTTCTGCCTCCTGGAAGGCAGAACGTAAAGGGGTTGTGGCACTTCCAAAACCCTTGGTTGTTCCTGAAGCTGGTAAACAATATCCTCTGGTACAAATAGCATTCAGTTTACCAGTTTCTAAGAAAAGAAAAATAAGAGCAGAAAAATCTCCATCATATCCTATACGAATCAACTGCAAGCCCTTAGATTTATAGCACAGCTTTTTATCATATAAAATACATGACGAACTACATTAGTTGACATCCAGATACTGTCACAAGAGGAAAGGATTCTGCTTAAGCCACAGGCATTGAGCTGATTCTTTCACATAATTTTTCCATACCTCCCGGCTGTTCCTAGAACGACATGTGCTGCTGCAGCTACATTGGTTGGCAAAATAGTCCTGGCTATAGTGGGTAGGCTTAGTTATTATTTTCATATCTGCCAAAATGTTTGGGATAAATGCAAGTGAGAGAAATGTCGTAACACATTTCAACCATTCACATCACAACAAAAAGCCAAGCAGAACATCTTTAGGTGAAAAAAGATCCCATTTGTCCCAGGGAAACTCCCTGTTGTAGGGAGATAGACTGAATTTCTCATAAGAGGTCTTTAGATAATATTTTTTATAACCTAAAAGGTTTCTTCCCAACCAAAGGAGCCATCTCTAGCTTCCTTTAAGGATTATGATGTAAGCACTATCAGGACAGAATATCTTCTTCTTGTTTGCCCTTAAAGAACTGTCTTGTTAACGGTTTTCATTAGGTCATTATTTTAGAGACAGCAACGGAGAGTCATTTGTTTCCTGGTAGAAAAAACGGCATAAAAAATACCTCTAGATCCCATTTGTGCTAGATTTTTAATGCATCAGGATAAATAAAACGGTAAGATTAAAATTCTTACAATGTATCAGTTCCAAATAATTGACAGCAAGGGAATGCAAAAGGTTCATACTTTCCTTTAGCCTACAGTTTACTATCAGTGAATATCTCTTAACTATGAGATGACCCAAAGTCACTCGTTAGGAAGCTGAAGAGACATACTTTGCCTTTGTGAAAAACATCAGCTGCTTGTCTGGGAAAGAAGAGCTCAGACTCTGAAGCTGCAGTGTATAAAGGAAAAAACCCATGAAATACATTCCCATGAAGAAAAAGAAAATCTGCCTTCTATATGTTTATCTAATATTTACGTCTTTTCTAAAAAAATTTACAATAGGAAATACAGTGAATACCAAGTCCAGCAAGGTACAATTAAACAAAATAAATAGAAAAGGTGATACCTGCAAAATGGAAAAATATACCTAGCTGCAGGCAGCAGCAGCAGCAGTAGAAAGAACATTTCAGCTGACAATGGACACTGGAAAATCTGAACTTGCAAGTTAACTAGAATTTCAACATTTTATACTTTTCTGTGGCAGTTCATTTTAAAGAAGAATGATATTTTACCAGATCTGCACAATAACTTGTTTTTTCCTTATTGTTGGGAGGACGGGTATTGAGATTTGTAGTAGCTCCTTCTCTCAAACCACTTCAAATCACAAATTCCTCAGAGTGCAGA
Organism: Leptodon cayanensis; assembly: GCA_027564655.1. Lineage (NCBI taxonomy): Eukaryota > Metazoa > Chordata > Aves > Accipitriformes > Accipitridae > Leptodon > Leptodon cayanensis. The sequence continues at coordinate 5,946,519 of JANXJC010000049.1, forward strand.
GAGGCTGTATTAAATATACAGAGCGCAGACAATGCTGTCAGTTGATTCTGGGAAGCAGCCAAATCTCTGACACTGGTGCTGCATTAATAAAACTCTGCACTGTGTTGAACATATGCTTCTCAACAGGCAGTATAGTACTGTTTACAGCACAGAGATGGCACAATTATTTGCAGAACTTTATTTTTGGCCAGAAGAAAATGTAAGATCAGACCTGATACTTCCACTGACAGCCAAAAAAATTCTGAGGTTTCAGCACTTTGAAAATCAAGCTGTTTAACTGCCCTAATACAGGGTAGTATAGTACAGATTTAGAATCTGAATTTTAGGTACACATTAAAGCACCCTGACTTCCTTTATTTGTCCCATTCACTGAAGATTTGCAAATGCTTTTTAGAAACTGTGATCCAAAGTTTCTGAAAGACCTTAGTAACCTATTGCAAGGTCTAAGTAACTAAAAAAAATGAAGCCATTTAAAATATAGTAAGTACACAGAAGCACAAATCTAAGTGAAACTTATGGTTTAATCTATAACGTAGGTTTAAGTCACCTTAGCATGCAAAATATTGCCAATCCTAACTGGCTACAGTTATGAAATCCGTATTCCTAAAATAGATACCTGACTGCCTATTTATTACATAACAATATTAGTATGATTTCTCTCCTCTGTATTCTCTTTTACAAAGGGATTTTGTTGTTGTTGCAGTTTGGGTTGTTGTTTGTTTGTTTTTAATTAATTTTTAATTAATATTCCTATTACAACCTGTGGTAGCTGTACCTGCCTTAGAAAAAACTGCAGAAATTAAAATACATCACACACATAGCCTGCTGTGCACAATCTCTGTGAAGAAGGTTTTGTTTTAAATGAAGTCTTTATTTTCATGATGACAGAAGTGCCTCACTTCGGATGTGACTGAAGATGTGATGTGTCACTAACGGTTTACAGACTTCATTTGGAATCTGGAATCCTGACTTCCTTTGGCAAGAGGTAGAGAGTCCTGCTTTCTTTCAAAATATCATGGTGATATGCCTCTTTTCAGAGGATAAAAGCACTCATCCAGAATGTTGTAAACATTTACTATAGTTCTTTGCTTTGTCTTAGCAGATATAGATCTGTAGTTGTCCCCTCTCAGGAGAGCATCCTGATCAGTAAAGACTGGGGCTCTCAAGCCCTTCTGTTCAAGTGTCATGGGGCAATTGTAAGAAAGAAGAGATTAAAGAATACCTTTCTAATTTAATAGTTAAGAAATTTACACTTGAATAGAGAAACCTCAGATTTAGTTCCTACTCTAATGACTGTTAATAGAGAGGATTCTCAGATACAAATATTTCACACTTGTTTACAGATAGTAACCAGAATCTTGCACCAGCTGCTCTTGATTTTCTGTCACCTTCCAATGGCCAATACTAGTGGAATTAACCAAAGCTCCTTTTTTACCTTTCACTTGCAACTCACCACCGAGCTATGCTCCTGTCCACAAAATGAGTGAAAGCTTCTAGACTTTTTCACAGTAGGCTACAGAGAAGCAGAAACTGACTGTTCAAGAGTTTCAAGACTTCTTACATGAATACGCACACTGAATGTGGATATGCATATTGAAGGGAAATGCACATTACAAGGCTGTTTCTTCCTTAACAGCAAACTAGGTCATAGCTTCATCCCATTCTAGTTACTGAGTAAGAGTAAGTATCCGTAAGAGCATATCATCTGCTACATCTACAACAAAAGCAGAGCACTGAACTTTAAATTGCTGAGACTGTAATTTGGCATCTGGTCAAGGAAACACTTTCTTATTCTGAGATATGAGAACATTACATTGGGGAAACACTAACCTCAAAGACCCCATATCAAGCCCAAGAGGGTGGCTATCCCTTTGGAGCCAGGATATCCTGCCCAAATCCCTGCTGAGTGGTGATGGAAAGTACTTTCAGTCAATCAACTTGACTGCAAGTTGATATATGCTCAGGAAAAAGGCTCAACTGCAACATCTCAAATGCCATTATCACAGTCTTACTGTGTTGACCTAGGGAAAGTTACCATGCAACTTGTATAAAAAGAAACACAAATTGTCTGTTCAATTTTCCTTCCTATACAGTTTTTTTCTTTTTTCTTTTTACTGTAGTTTTGAATTAGAAGTCACATTATCCACGGGTGCACATTATCCAGTGCCGGTGCACATTCGTTTCTGTACATCTGGACACAGGGATTGTTATTGGGACAACTCCAATTTCATGTTTCAGGAGTCTAAATGCTTGAAATTTTCCAGCCATCTGCAAGTTTCTTGAAGTCCATCAAAATATCAAATGTCTTAGATTGTGAAAACCTGTTGTTTCCTAAGTGCTTTTTGTGTGTATAACTAACAGATCAAACAATGCATAAGGCAAAAGGTCTAGATCATGGGAGCACTCAGACATGGGATTAGAGATTGGGTTACTCATCACTTTCAGGAGTGAGGCAATTCTGAATATTCAGGACTTTGTTACTTCAGAAATCTTCATGTAAAAATATGAACTTTGTTTTCCAAAAGAGTCAGGGGTAGGAGTGCCTTCAACAAGGGTTACAGTACTGAAAATCTGGAATCAAGGGAAATGGGACCTTCAGTCTAGCCTATGTTCTTTTGGGTCTGAGTTCTTTTATCTTGACATAGAGCAATGCCTAAATTTATTTTTAACTTCAGAAGGTGTTAATATTTTAATCTAATTTTATTTTCTATCCGTAGAAATTCCATTTAAAGCTTTTCTTCTCCTACCCAACACAGAATAATGAGCACACTAATTAGAATTCAAAAAATAATTGACTAGCTCCATTTTTTCTTATCTTTCCATTTAAACCTTTTTCTATAGTACCTGCATAGGAGATACACATTGATTTAATATACTTTATTTTAGTTATCTCTGGTTTTAGCACAATATCAATAAATTAGCAGTTGGGAAACTCTAAAGAACATTACATCTTTATCAGTTTCAAAATAGTTTCAGCAGGCTCTAGACTTTGGAGAACTGCTGATTACTAGACTCATATTAATTCTTATAAAGCCCAGATACACAGCTACAGTGGCTCTCAGCTACTTGTCCATGTGCCCTTCTAAAATAAAAAAAATAAATTATCTTCCTATTTCATTCCCAAGTCCTGGTCCCCAGGCCATTTACACCTCAGGTGGGAGAGTCTGTGCATAGGCTCTCTTTTTGGAGTTCCACTTGATATGTGGAAGTAGTTCTGCGAAGAGTTTTCTTTATGGGGAAATACTGACAGATTTTTAAACATGATCCCACAAGGTATGGCAGCCTACATATCAAGTGATCCTTCAAAATCCTAGCAGATGCTGTACCCTTCATGCCACGTACCTTCACGTCATATGTCAGGAAAGCTATGTAAGATCCTAAGCTTCATGGGTTTAAAATGTTACCCTTGGTAGGGCCACACATTATTTCAGACATTGTGAACTGGACAAAAAAAACCAAACCCCAAACCACCTCTTATAGAAGGAAGAGCAGCACATGTAAGTCCAGACCACAAACTCTGCAATGAGATCATAGCTGCCTGCCCCAGGCAGCTGTGGCTGTCTCACTGAGGAGCAACGACATGAGTTGCTTTGTACCACCGAGTCTTGAAGACCAGGGATCTCTCTCTGGGGGATACTTTTAGCAGTACTAATGTAGCTTGCTATTCCTAGACACGTTATTATTCCTAGCAGAAGTGGGGAGATCCCTTTATAGGACTATATCCTACAAAATATTTTTTTAAAATTGAATTAAAACAACTAGTATGACACCAATAAAGTTACACTGACCAGGTTTTTTGTTTTGATTTTTAGGGGGTTTTGTAGGATCCAAATAAAAATTCATTATGAAATAATAAAAGTAATTTCAGTCAGACTTCATTCCATTTCTTTCATCATGTGAAGTAAGGCATACTTCAATGATATTTTGTTTTCATTTTATTGTGACCATTTCACCCTTTTTTTTTTTTTTGCCAGACCTGAAGGACAACAGAAATGACATGTTAGAAATAAAACAGAATATGTTATATCCCTGCTGTATTGCATATGAGCAGGAGAAAAGCTTATGAGTGAGTTATCACATTTAATCAGGAGATACTTGTGATTAAAGTCACGTCGTGTTTGTTTGCTTAAAAATATTTTAAAGGACTAATTGCTGACAAACACTCCTTTATTTAACCATACAGAAGTTACAGAAACAAAAAGAAATCTCCTTGCTAATATGCTGAAATTGAGAACACTGAAGAACATGAGCAGCTTTACTCCCAAGTAAATGTGTTTGGTACTGGTGACCTAATTTAGCTCAACTTCCTGCCAATTATTTTTCCTGTGACTACATTTCAGCATTTGGTTCACTTGTGACCCTTCCCAGGGTTAGATTATCAGCAAAATTAATTTTTTCAATGAAATTGAAATTTTTTTCCCAATTTATTCTTAAACACTAACACCTCCCTCCCCCCCCGCCCCCCCTTTGTTCTCTAAAGAAAAGTTCACTTCTTCAGAAACATTGGTCAGTTATGCTGAGGTGACGAGATTCATCACTCAGCTTTTGCTTTTCTTTAGGAAAAGGAGAAGACCCATTCACTGTATGGATCAGTTGCTTTGGCGTATTCAGATCTTAGCTTGCTTGTGAAGACTGCCAACAATTTTATCTGTGTCAGCAAATGTATATATATTGCTGTAATGTATTTGCTGTATTAACAATGTTTCACTAAGAAGTCAGCTGTAATATCACATTTGGTGGTTTCAATCTACTTTATTATTGTATTTACCTAAACAGGAAATGTGGATTAAAATCTAAAGGAGAAAAAAAGTGTGGAAAATGACCTTATCTAATACCTAGGCATTTTTTCCCTTTTCTTTTTTTGCATATGTATTCCCTCTTCCCACTTCCAGGATAAAACTCACATTGTGTGTGACTGGAAGTAAGGCAAATAAACACTTCATTCTACTTATGGGTTTAGGGCAAAAATCTCAATATGATATTTTCTAACAATACAGTATTTTTTTTCTCCTGCTTACTCCAGCCTGAGTAGTCTCTTCCACAGAAAATTCTGAAAATTCTTTCCAAGCATATTTAATGTCCTTCAAAAAAGTCATGTGAACCCCTTTCTTATTTAATGGACACTTTTCCTCTGGGCATTCAAGTATTTACTTTTTCCACTCACCCAAACTGCGGTGAACAACCAAAAAACAACCCAAACCAAAAAATCCAAAAACCAAAACCAGGCAGAAGTATGTTAGGTCAAATGGAAGAACAATAGTTCTCAAGAGATGTTTCATTGACATTTACTCTTAAAATAAGTGTTGATAATTTTAAGGGGAAAAGAAGTTAGGTCAATATATTTATTAGAAAAATGTGTTTCTATTCTTAAAATGCTAAATACATGCTCAAAATACGTAGCTGAAAAAAAAGGAACTTATTCTAACTCTATGTGATGCTTTAAAAATACACTGCTGGTGCCTTAGGCCTTATGCTTTCAGTATTTTAAAACCTGTTTGCAAAATACAGCCAACTGGCATTTGTTCAGAGCATGTTAATTATGTCTATTGGCATTTAGATGGGAGATTAGGAGAGTAAAACTCTGCACTGCTTTTTGTGCACCATCTTTTATTTTTAACTGGTTGCTTGAGCATTATTGAAGAGGACAGTCTGTCACAGATTAGTACTGTTCAGTAAGTAATCTATTTCAGCCTTGCATTCTTTGCTGAAATATAAATAATATATCAAAAAAGGTCTTTTTTTGTCACTATTTAGGCTTTTGATCCTTCCTAGTCAAAGACTAATATTAAAGTACATTTCACTTGGCTGTGCTAGTAAGATAAAAAAAAAAGAGAGAATACACAAGATAGTGAAGGGTGAAAAAAAAAAAGAAAAAAGAAAACTTGGAAAACAATACTCCTACTAGCGTATTGAGCACAGTTCAAAAGAACCAGCTGATCCTCCCATCTGCCAGATGGGTCCTACCAGCTATGTTTCAATTATGAGATGGAGGTTCTCTAGGGAACTTGGTATGTGCAATAGAAATCTTTGCTTGATTCCCCTTCCTGATTTTCTTTGAGTGTAAGCCATGCCAAAATAAGTTTGAAAGCTGCTTCTTTGGACAGTTGTGTAAGTTTGAGCAAAATCACACTTTCAGTGTTTTAAGATCATTCATATATATACATACATATATATTTTAAAAAAATATAAATATATATGATAGTCACCTTTTCTTCCCCTCCTCCTTCCCCCAAACTCACAAAAGCTTCATCAGACATTTACCAGTGCTTTGTAGGATTAAACGTGCTGTGCCCGAGCCATCATTAAAGAACCATTCTTACCTGGAGCATTCTAATTAAAGTTTATTCAATTATTTGTGCCTGCCAGAAAGCCCCAGTTACCACTAGAAAGTGAAAATGAAATCCAGATGAAGTGAAAAGAATAATTGGTTAAGATTCATGAAGTGTTAAGTATATTTCAGAAAGTTACAATAGATCAGTGTAACGGGAAATCACTGTATGTCAGCATTGATCTAATATTTCTTGGGAACCTTATAACTGTGTAATATTCATAGGCTTTTCATCCCTTGGATCTTTCTGTTCTTACAGCATGTAAGTATCATTAGAAAGAAAGAGAAAGATACTGAAAATCAGAGCCAACTTCAGCATGGAGTGCTGGCCATAGTTCTTTTGAGCAAAGAGTATACAGAAATGAAAGTAGAGAAGAAAATTTGTTCTATTTAGAAATTCAGGATAGGATTTTGGAGGCTATGTAGTTTTGCATAGATTCTCTTAAACTGTAGCTTTATGGTGAGGACGTGGGGTTTATTTAGACAAGGGAATAAGGTGGAATGAGAAAATTCAGTGGACAGTGGTAGAGACTAAATAGGCCCAAAGATCTGCAGGTACAGAGTTAGCAAGTTTTATGCAAGAAATAGTTCAACCCAATCTAAGTTCATTTTTGTAATTTGTGACTATATGTAGTAAATCCTATAACACAAGTTATACTGAAGGTTGAATGATTAAAGATCCTTAAAAAGCACAAAAACAACAAACAAGAAAGGAGGATTCAATGTTAAATTCACAACCTAAGATAAAGATTCAAGAAAATTTGGGAGTTTTCTTATAGAATGGTCTTCTCCTACTGGAAATTGCATTTTTTTCCAAAATCATTATTTCCTGTTTGTGTTTTTACAGGAAAAGACAAAACTTAAATATTTTCATTCAAGCTCAACCTGATGATGAATATGTTAGTCATTGAACAAGGGAGAAAAGATGCTCAATTCTTGTTTCAGACTTGTAGGTACTTTTGTAACAGAGTTTAAACCCAAGTATTCCTGTATTGCTATTATTGGACTTCAGCAGATGAGAATGTGAATTATTTTTAAGAGATGGGAAAATCAATCTGTAACAAAACCTTGAGAATATTTTGGCAGAACATACTGAAAAGAAAATATTAATAAAGTGTAGGAAAATAAGCTACAAGGAAAAACCCATCAGGAATAAGGATATCCTTTTCTGCTGTTAAACAATCTGAATTTCAGCATAGCAATATACCTGTGGTGATTTATACCATCCATGAACCATACCTGAAATATTAATAATACTTGCACTATATGCATTTGGTATACTACTATAAAGTAATAAACAAGAATCTTCTTATTGGTTATGATTATGAGTTTAAAAATAAATTAGCACAATCCCTATGTGTTTTTCTTCTTTTTCATGCTGTTCTCAGATTCCAGTGGGCTAGGAAGTAGTTTTCAAAGAACCTACAGGATTAAACTTCCTGTTCCAGAAAATAGACCCCTAAACCCTCCTTATTCTGCACAAGTAAAGTCTCAAATTGCTCTGCAAAACAGTCTTTTAGATTAAGAAAACTAAGCTTACATATAATTTTCTTTTCCTCTCAACAAGAATTATTCAGCAATGAGGTAATAACATACCCTTTAATAATGTAAATTTAGACATAGTACGAAAAAAAAGGTTTCCTCAGCATTCCCTACATACTATTCCCCCACAGATTATTCTCCAAGTAGGAATAGTTTGCCTTTGCACTGCCTTTCATTAACTAAGAAAAAAAAAAATGAGACAAAAACATTTTTTGTGGAAATCTGAGTAGAAATACCACTGGAAAATTATCTCAGACAACACAAGAAGGCAGTCTAGCAGATCTGGAAAAAACATAATAATCTTGTATTTTGCTCATAGTCAGAACAAAGTTTGAAGAACAAAAACATTCTCTTATGGAATATGCCCAGTGGTGAAAAGGTCAGTGTTTCCTTCCAAGTGAATCAGAAAATCTTACTTTTTTAGTAAAAAATATTCAAGGCACTTGGCACTCCCTTCATTCTGTAAGTGTAAACTGTAAGGAAAAGTGGTTTGCGAACTAATGTAAAGCCCTATGTAATTGCCTTGTACACCTTTTTATGGAGGAGACCATCCCACTTTCTGGACGTACCATACAAAACCAAATAGAAAAGTCATCACTTAGGTCCAGTTAAGTCTTAGCAGAAGATGAGTTTATTGCGAGAGAATAAATCTTTCCTCAGTAGTAATACAAAAGTGGCAGTACTATTACCATGTTAAATCCACATTTTGAAAACAACAAACAACAAAAGAACAACAAAAAAGATTTGAGGAAAAGAAATAAATATTAATGTACTGTTTCAAAACTACTTCACCCTCAGAATCTTCAAAAAAATTGTTTTCCTGCTGTGGCATTTCATAGTGTGTTGACTTGTGACTAATTATGCCATCATTTAGCCTGGGACTAAAAACCTTCTCTGTAAAATGTTTAGATTCCCAGAAGAAGTCTGAACTCTGGACGTGCCTTGGCATTACTTTGTTAAGCTTTAATTAAATAAGTGAAAAAGAGAATTTGTTCTCTTTCCTATTATTTCATATCTCTCCCCAGCCCCATCCATTTATATTTCTTCTAATCATAAAGATATTTAGAAATAGTCTCCTTAAACTAATGATCATTATAGTCACTATTTAACGGACATTTGTTTCTGTGCCATAATAAGTTTTTAAGGGAATTAATTGTGCTTAGAATGGATTTTTTTTTAACAGTACCCAGCTCGAGGCTAACAAGCAAAATGCTAAATGTTCCTTTTTCATTATGAGTCATGAGCAAGGTAGAGCAGGGAGAAATACACCTCAGGCCTCACAGGCAGCGCTTGCCCACCGGAGCATACTGTCCCCAGAGCAGACATTGCCATCGTTTTCTCTTTCTCATAACACCTTTCTCTGATAATATGACCTAGGACTGTGACCCAAAAGTAGCTATTGCATTCACATTTTACCTCATTTCCAGAAGCAAAAACTCACAGTTGAGGCAAGCAGCCTCTGCTTATATAGCAGTTCTAGACACGCGCGCACATGCGCGCACACACACACACACACAAAGCACTTAGGAGACGATATGGTTTCACAAACTTGAAGAAAATGTCAAACTTCACAAGAAATTTCCAGATGGCTGTAAAGTTTCAAGCCTTTGGACTCCTAAACCATGAAATCAGGTTGTCCCAATAACAATCCCTGTGTCCAGATGTACAGAAATGAATGTGTACCAGCACTGGAAATCCAATGGAGAATGTGACTTCTAATTCAAAGTTACAATGAAAAGGAAAAAAATGACGTGTGTAGGAAGGAAAGTTGCACGGACAGTTTATGTTTATTTTTATAAAAGGTAGCGTTATACTTAGAGGTTTGTCCTCTTGAATACATGTCAGTGATCTCTCCAGCCCATGGCACACCTAGGGATTAGCTTGAGAAGTGTTCAGGAGATAGAGAAATCTTCATCTCTGGTTCTGGGTTCTTCAGGTGTGGGGTCTGGCAGAACATGAGGAAAGCAAGGTGTGGCTAGGATTTCCAAGAAAGAAAACCACAACATTTGCAAAAGCATCGCCAAAGGGTAAACAATATAAAACCCAGGCAGCTGTGCAGGGACAACTGGTATGCAAGATAAGAAGTGAGAGGTGCCCTGTCCCCAGCTACTGGCAGAAGTCTGGCCTCTCTCCCGGCAGCGTCCCGCACCATGTGCCCTGGAAGTCATTCCCCTTTTCTAGTCAACTCCTCTGTTGTGATTGCTTGGTTACAGCTCTAGAATCTGGTTTTTGAGGTGAAGCTGTGTTAAAGCACACTAATGCAAATGAGCTGCATGGATTAAGGATCATTTTGTGGGATAGTAGTTTGCTAGCTTGCAGTTTACTTTGTGAACTTACAAATAAAGCAGCAAAAATAGTCAAACAAATCTCTGTGTGGTTCTATGTGTTTGGCCTGATGCCATAATTCTCTGATTTCCTGGCTTCAGCTTGATGCTGGCAAAACAAGACCCCACTCTTCCCTGCTCTAGGAAATTAATCTGTCTCATGCCAGAATTTGCTGTTGCCTCAGATTTTTTGTCAGTCTTTCTGTAAACTGGATTAGGGAAATGGCAAAAGTTAAAAATGTTTTTAAAAACCTCAGAAGTCACATCACTGTTTCAAAGCATTCTTACCAACCTACAACTGCAAAAGTGGAAAGTTGGAGCATGGAGGAGAGAACGGGCAATGAAAATGCAAGAATGTATTATACCAACTTCTCTTTCAAAACTAACATTTTGGGTAATATGGTCTAAAATAAGGTGCGATTTTGTTTTCTCCCTCTTTGCGTCAGTTTGCAAACTCCATAAAACTGTCCAAATATCATAGGTTACCTACATAATACTGCATATTTAAAATATGCTTGATTTTTATGTTTTATCAATGCCTGACTTTTAAATATATTTAAACATGAAGTCTTGAGGTTTGATTTGCTCATCACAAACTATTATTTCTTTATTATCTCTAAAACTTCTAAAACTTGGGGGGGGGTATGCTATGATAACAAGTAGAAGCCCTGTGTCACTATGACAAATATATGTATGGAAAAAAATGTTTATGACTGAAATAAACAGATGACTCACACAAAATTTTAATGGAGGTCTGTTGAATTTTTGATTGAAAAATGTTTCCCAGCTTTTTAGTCAAATTATAAGTTTTAGTGGGAAGAGACATAATTTGTTGTTTACATTTCTTATAAAATAATAATATCAAGAAAGGTTGGGTGAAACCAGAAAAGTTCAGTTTTTGTCAATAAAAAACAGAAGCATTTCAGAAGAATCACAGTCACATACAGAACAAAACAATGCTCCAAACTAATACTTAGGTTGGGGATGCATTTCCTAAAATGCCTGGAAAAACAGTTTTTGAGATTTTGGTTTTCGAAAATCAGTATGACAGCATATTAAAAGACAATCAAGAGTAGGAACTCCTTTTACAGGTTTGAACAAAGAAATATGTGGATAAAAATTAAAAATTGTATTTTCTCTAACATCTACTATATGAAAAAACAGTATACCCTGAGCAGAAATAGGTGACAGTAGATTTTAAAAATGGACAGCTAAAGCACTGTATATTCAGTAACAGCCAACACAGCCAGGCTTTCCACAGGAATCCTGTCTACAACCAAAAGCTCATTCTGAAAATCCTGAGTCCTATTTCATTAAAATATTGTAAGGCCAATTAATTAGAATATTATTAGCTTAATACAATGCAATACTTGATGTCTGACCTGTCTTATATGTAATTAAAACTGATGGCCAGTTTAATTTACTAAAATAAATGGCAGTAATAGTTACTTTTCTAGGAGCACGTGTGGCTCAAATTCTTTTGAAAATGATAATTTGCAAAAATCAGTTTTCTTCTTTGAATAATGGAAGGGTATGCTTTCTAGAAACTAAATGTAAAATTGGCTGTTACTGCTGATCTAAATTTCTTAAAAATCAGCTGTGATAAATGTATTCAGTCTACTTCAAGAAATGTTGTATGCCTCTCCCTTTGAAACAGAGTCTCTTTCATAACAGGATTTCTTTTTCAAAGGACTTGGTTCTCCAGCTCTAACATTACAAAATGAGTCTGATTCACTGAATAGTTGAATAGGATTCAATGAAATCTGAAGAGTGTTGGAGCCAAGAAAGTATAAGAAAAAAGTCCACAGAAAGTATGCTACTAAGCGTTGTGTGTTGTTTGCACTTGAAATGAAAATATATTCTTCAGCTAAAACATACCACTAAAATGATAGTGGTACGTGTTACTACATATTTACACATACATTTGAAATGTCATACATATAACTGAAAAGTCAAAACAAAAATAAAATTAAAAATAACAGTCATTGTGATTCTTTTCATAGTAGCTGTGTTTAAAAACTGATTAAGAGGGGCCACTTACCAGTAAGACACAGATAGTGAGATGCTACAACAGACATTAAATAAAGAAGTGGGAGGAAGTACTGAAAAAATTTAATTAAGTTTACTTTCCAACTACATTTGCTTTGTCACAGTTTAAGGATATGATGACTGGTAAAGGTCAAAGACATCACCAAGAAGCTCTGATTCACCAATTTTTTGTGGAAATTCCCATTTCAGGATAAAAATGGGAAGGTAAACATTTACTCAAGCCAGAAAAATGGACAAGATTTATACTTACTCAACTGGAAATTATTCTCAAGAGGAAAATTGTTGTCATGGCTAGAGAACATCAGATCTCAAATTGCAGTTTTCTGGTTCCAAAGTGCTTGGGACATAGAGTCATCTGGAAACTGAATTTCCATTCCCTGATTGTAACAGAATGTTAAACAACAATAACATATGCCTATAAAACTAGTTCTCATTCAACTACTTTCAGAAACTTCATATGTGAGTTTTAAGTAGGAAATTACTCCAAAGCAAAACAAAGCATAACCAAGATTTTTTTATAAAACCAAAGTCTTATACTGTTTCATTTTGGAAACACTGGTGTAGGATCATCGCTTTCAGAAATAAGAAGATTTCAGTTTCATTCAGCAGCTACTAGGGCTTCCAGTGTTGAGACAGACTACCCTTGCAACTGCCTCTGAGGTAGGATTTCAGGCTTAACTGGGCTTCTACTCAAACCAATTTATTTTCTTCAGCTGTGCTGCCAGTTCTCCTACATGTTAGAAAGCCACTGTTGACATTATTAAGACATTTTATTTTTCATAAACAGAAGCAGGGAAATTTGTGTGTGGAATTTAATTTGACATAAGCAAATTAAATTGTGGAAATGATGATACAGACCAAAATATGTCAGAGCTGCCCTGTTACCTAAAATGATTTCAGCAAACACACTTGTTATTCAAAAGGAAAAAGAAATATGTGATTTTTCTGAATTTAGAATCTATGTTGACACAATTATTTTAGCTCAGTAAATGAATATGAAATTAAAATGTAACAATATCTAGCAATAATAATATGATTCTAAAATAGTGAGGTAAAATTGACTAAATGATTTTTGCAGCCAGGAAGAAGTATGGCCTGGACAATTAATGCAGTTAAAACATTCTTACAAAAATACATATATTAAATAGATAAAATATGTCAAGCTTAGACTGATCACTTACAACTTCCATTTCTGTGTCAATTTAAAATCTAAAATATTTCATAAACATAATACATTTAATGAAACATTACATAAATATAACACATATATGGCAAACTACATACTTGTAGTTATATAAATATATATCAGTTTCTTTCCTAGATATTCTCTCTCTGTGTATACATAAAATAAAGATACCAGTGTCATCAGAATTCACATAAAGTTTTCAGAAACTCATAGGAACTTACTATTTGAAGCATTTTTTACACATAAGAAAACATACAATAAAAGAAAAACAGACCTTCATCACTGCCTATGTCCAGAGCTCCTGCACCTCACCAATGCAAGCTGCACCTGCAGTTAGGATGCCTAGGGACATAGTTTTGGTGTCCATATTTTTACAAACATAAACATAATTATTACAGTAATCCTAACTAGGAAAGACTTTTTTAGTCTTTTCAAAGAGAATTGCCCTCAAATTTTGCAAAATATAGGTGCTGACTAGGACTGGTGCCTCCAGTGAGCATCCTGTAGCTTAAGAGCTATCAGCAGAGAGCTCTTCCTGGGCAAGTTGTCAGTTTGTCTCCAGGTGGTGTAGGTCTTCTCGACATTTACCAGAAGGGGCTACTGAAGGTATTTACATCCTTCAAATCATCAGAGTAACAGTGACAGGAAAACAACCTTTTGGAAACTTAATAAACAGACTGGCTAATCTGGATGATCCAGGGTGGCTGTTAAGGTTAATTTACACAGTGATCCATGCCTATGCCCATGGATTTGGGAAGACCTGAACTTTTAAAAAAAGTTTAAATCAAAAACTGTCTTTTGGATTTTTTTTTCCCTACATTAAAGCCAAGGTGGTAAATAAGTCAAGAAAACTATAGATTTCTTTCCTAGTTCTTCTTATTTTCCCCATTCTTTTCTAACAGCAACTAGTTTTTTTTTTCTCCAATGTTTGGGGGAAGCTTTCTGATAAGTGGAAGACTAATCTCTAAACTAACTTTTCCCTGTGGTGACTCAACATTTAGGATACCCGTTTTCACAGAGCCAGCCATCCTACACCAGCTGTAGTGAGCTTCACATGATGGAACTGCCCTAAGCACAGGGCCCCAGAACTGTCAGGAAGCTCAGGGAAAGTTAGACATTTTTAGAAAATATTTTTATTTTGTTATTTACCATTGGTAGTATGATATTCTGAAAAGTTTCTGAGAGAGAAACTGGGAACTTGATATGTGCATCCGTACACTAAACAAATAAAAACACCACAAGTGAATATACATTTCACTACAAATTACTTAATGCTATTGTATTTATCTCTGTAATTTAACCAATCCAAGATAATACCTGTAGCTAATTCCTGTTTTTAATAAGTTTTTATTTAATTAGTACTGCCTTTGCCTATACTAATTCTATTTTCTTCCCTTGGGAAGTACAAAGTATCATAAGTATTATATAAAGTACCAGAATTTTTTGCAGCCCAGTAGGTTTATTAAGTGGCTTTTGACAACTTTATTCTATGCTTTCCTGTTGTGTTTTGTTTTTTTTTTTACCCTCTTAAAAGACAGAGGTAAGGTTTCAGTTACAGAGAGATGGCAGGCTGTTAATAGTGTGTTTAGAACAGAATAACAGCTTTGTCCTGACTGCAGTACTTGGCAAATGAGCCAGACAGAGCCCCATCCATCCCACTGCAGTGTCTCTGATAGCAGTCAGTAGGAGCAAATGCTTAGGAAAATAATATTATAAATGGACAACATGGACGGTAATCCTTCTCTTAGTACAGCCTTCCTTACTCCAGGAATAGCCAGTAATTCCCTGAGCTTGCAGTTGAATTCAGGTTGTTGTAACTGATAGTTATCAAAGTATGTAAAGTCCATATATTTGTATAATACAGTTCTAACATCTGTAAGACTGTACAGAGTCAGCTATCTAAGTATATGGAAGTATACGGGAAGACAGATATTTATTCTCCGCTTTTTGCCCTTGTTTCTAGATACTGTATGCCTGCTTGGAAGCACCAATGATGGACTCCTAGGAGAGTTAGCCTGGGTTTAGATCATATGATTTCAGAATCTGTGCCTATAAATAATTTTTTAAAAAGGTTATATTTAGTGAAAACTGCAGGAATAGTGTGCAAATTGCCATCACTGCAGCTCAAATTAGTCTCAACACAAAATAACAATGTATATATGTAATAAACAATTAACATTTTGCAAGAAATAACAATCTATTGTCAAATCTCATGTTCTAAGGTTAAATGTAAAGTCTCATACCAACGGACTAACTCAGCTGCTTCAGGTTAGCAAGGACACATGATTACCTTGTAATTTCCACTACGATGTTTGCTTTTCCTGCCAAACTTCTATCTGTACTCACTGAGGAACAGCTCCTAGGTCTCTCTTCCCCAATTCCCTATTATTGCTCTGGCTTTTTCTCATTTCAAAGAAAGCTGAAATGGGTGTTACAAGAGAAAAAAAGGCAACAGCTAAGGAGTTAGGCATACTCAAATTAGTTAAGGCACTGAAGCAGATTCAGTGCTGCAATTCTTTCCCTGAACTGAATCATGGAGAGTTTGGAATGAGATCAGTGCTAACTTTTTTAGTTTCCTTTATTCCTTAGGATTTCCTAGAGCTCATTCTATAGTTTTAGGTCTGGAGGATATTTCTGTCAGTTCAAAGATAATCTCTTCATTGAAATATATTTTACTTTTATTAGACCTGCAACAACCATGCTGTTTGAAGACAGATTTTAAACTACCACATGAAGTATTTGAATGCATTGTGCTAGTGGCATTTAAGGTGTTCAGTTCACTGGATTTTATGCTCTTTTTATATGAAAAAGTTATTTTATCTCCAGCTCAAAGTGGATTTTTCTTTTTATGATTGTCTTTGTTGCCTCTGAAATATTTTGTGGCACACAGATAGGAATATTCTAGTCAGGACTGGCTGAGATTGTGTTGATGCCTGCCATGTATTAGGCTATTCTTGAAGCATTTTAAAATCCTTACAAGACTCACAACTTGTTAATAGTTTCCAACAAACATTACAGAGTGTTAAAAATTTGGTTTTATTTTAACTATTTTCATCAACTTAAAACAGTCATTTAAAATAAAATATGTTTCCAATAAAACCCTTTGTAGACTGGATTGAGCAAGAAAACAACAACAAAAAAACAACCAAAAAACTTTGAGTCAAAGCCGTATTTTGTCACTATTGTTGAAAACATTATGAAATCTTATAATTTTTTTCATTCAATACCCTCCTGGGAGAAGAAATCACACACAGTTGTGGCTTTCCAGTTCAGTTTTAATAGATGAAGCTTGCAAAATATGGACACATTTAGAAAAATACTTAGTTGTTTTTTCTTTCCTTCTTCTCCTATCTTGGAGCAGCAGAAATAACAGGATTCAGAACAAAAAAAAATTAACTTGGTACTGTCAGTTTAAGTTAAAATATATCTGATATTTTATAGTCATGGCAGTAGGCAGGTGTTTATCATGTTAGTGAAAATCTGTACATTAATATCCCAGGGAAAGTGTTTTGTATTTCAGCTGACCTACGTTTGACATGTCTCTTCGTAGCATTGTTAAAGTGCACTTTTGTGGTTTAACCCCAGCTGGCAACGAAGCCCCATGCAGCCGCTCGCTCCCACCACTCCCAGTGGGATGGAGGAGAGAATCAGAAGGGTAAAAGCGAGAAAAACTGTGGGCTGAGATGAAGACAGTTTAATAGTAAAGCAAAAGCTGCACAAGCAAGCAAAGCAAAACAAGGAATTCCTTCCCCACTTCCCATGGGCAGACAGGTGTTCAGCCATCCCCAGGACAGCAGGGCTCCATCACGCCTAACGGTGACTTGGGAAGACAAACGCCATCACTCCCAACGTCCCCCCTTCCTTCTTCTTCCCCCAGCTTTATACGCTGAGCGTGATGTCCTATGTTCTGGGATATCCCTTGGGTCAGTTGGGGTCAGCTGTCCCGGCTGTGTGTCCCCCAACTCTTTGTGCCCCCCCAGCCTCCTTGCTGGTGGGGTGGGGTGAGAAGCAGAACAGCCCTTGGCCTTGGGTAAGCACCGCTCAGCAACAACGAACACATCTCTGTGTTATCAGCACTGTTCTCAGCACAAATCCAAAACACAGCCCCATACTAGCTACTAGGAAGAAAGTTAACTCTATCCCAGCCAGAACCAGCACATGCACCTATTTTTATTTTTTAAAATACATGCAGTTTATACTAAAAAAAAATATGAAATTTTATTACATTGGTGTATAAAGGTCTTCTCACACCATCAGTTAAGTCCGAAGTAGTCAGTCTTTCAGTCTGAAGTGTTCTGTAACCACACAAAAAATTCTGCTAAAAAAAAAAAAAAACAACCAAAAAAACCCCCAAACCCCACCAAAAACGAAGAGAAATATTTTGGTAATCTTAACAATGTCAAGTTAAAAAGGGGTTACAGTGAAATAAATTCCAGAGTTAATGACCTCATTGAAAGCATCCTGCCAAATCACCACCAGTATCTTGCCCCCCACTTCCTCTGCTCAAGAGCATAAGTGCCTGCTGTGATGGTAAGTACCATAGTATCACACTGCAGCAATGGTAAACAGCCCAACAGCCTCAGAGGTTAACTGTGTCTACTATATTATTGGCTGTACTGGCCTAGAAGTTGCACTTAATAAAAACAGGTGTTAATTTACAACAGTGAAAAAAATGAACTAGTGCAAATCCACCCCAGAATTTTATGGAGATTATGCAACATCCATAGCAGAAGGTACACAGAAATGTACTTTATATTACACATCAAAAATTTATTGACTGGATATCTAACTGTGAAACTGGAACTATCTGCTGATGAAGACAAGTTTGGGCTGGCCTAAACAGAGGAAGACTGAATAGAGCTAAGTTAGGTGGAATCTGTCATTAGGTGAGTCACTGTAGATCACCTAAGCATCTGTCATTTTACCCCCAAAGACACACAAAACAGGTACTTGCCTGCCTGTCTGTAAATAGACGAAGTGAACAGAAAGAGTTTATGATGAAGACATGTCTGCCATAGTCAAGAAGAAAATGTTACGGCTTCAACAAAGTGTCCAAATCCTGTTTGGTTTGTTACTTTTTCATAGTATGAAAAATTTTGCAAGGACAGTATGCATTCTTGGAGAAATGTGCCACTAGGTTTGTTGCGACCTCAGCCAACATGAGACTTTCAGGGGGAGACCTGTGTAGGAAACTAGCCTGGAGAGAAAATGTTATGAGAAGACACTGAGGGACTAGAAACCATGGCTAAAGGGCAAGTGCAGCAGAAAGATTTGACCAAGGGTTGCAGAGAAAGACAGACAGACCTGAAGATATCTGGTCTTCTGTTTAGTTACTATATACTGAACAGAGTACATTAAGTGTGCATGCCTTTACGTAGCAAATATTTATACATAAAGTTGTGTCCTGTCATGTCAACTTTGTATCATGTGTCCATGCCATCCATGCCAAGACTCTGTGGTCAGAGACAATAAGTACCAAGGCAGGCAAAAGTCTCTTGGGGAATAAATAATTGGTTCATCAGCTGATAACTGCTGTGAAATAGGTACAAGCAGCTGTAAGTAACAAACTCACTACCTTTCACACCACTTTCTCACTGTAATTATTTGCTATTTCTTTCAAATACACTAGTGTAGGTAAGTTAAATTGTTTCCCATTATTTGCCATTTATCCTACAGTGTTCCTAGTTGTGGAACCTTTCAGATACAGCATGTTTTGCTGAAGTTTAAGAGTTGAGAAAAAAATTTAAAAATATCCAACCAAATCAATGTATACCAAATATTATAAAGAGACCCAAAAACGTTTTCGGGCTTTGCATTCACAAGCTGACTTGTATTTCAGTGAGAGTTAAAATGTCTATGTTGTGAATGATTCGAAATGGTGTATAAATTATAAACAAAGCTAATGCTTGAGAAAAACTGACTGAACCCCCTTGCATAGAATAAACAAACAGAAGTAACAACATAAATTATAAATAGATAGATCTAAGATAAAGACATA
The DNA here is from genome assembly GCA_027564655.1 of Leptodon cayanensis. NCBI lineage: Eukaryota > Metazoa > Chordata > Aves > Accipitriformes > Accipitridae > Leptodon > Leptodon cayanensis. The sequence continues at coordinate 5,965,946 of JANXJC010000049.1, forward strand.
AAAAAGAGAGACAAGTTAGTCATTGTTCTGCATATAATGTGCCCCTTATTGCTTATTACTAAGATATCTAATGCTTGATTCTGGAGTGCTCAAGGAATAGACAAGCATTCCTATTTCAACATCCCTTTTCTCTTTGGTCTTGATCGAAAGTCACTTTGTAAACTGTAAACACACTGTCACTAGTGTATACGTACATACGTAGAAATTTGTATAGGCAGATGGCTCTAGCCACTGCATTCTCTGGGCAGCAGAGGTTAAATAAGTGGTCACAGAATACATTTGGAATTCTCAGTGCATTTTAGATTTCCCTGCTTTAAAGATTAATCAACGTCTTTGTTTTCTGATAACCTCTGTCTCTGTCCTAATAGGTAGAAATATGACTGAAGATTACTTCTGGCTCAGCCAGCCTGAGGAAAGTTTGGGGCTCTCAAATTAGCAGTAGGATCAGTAGGCAAACCACTGTATAATAGTACATGATTCTGGCATTTAACATCAGCACTTTTCTTTTTACAGAATAAACTTCATGGCAGATTTCCTCAATATGTATACTGGGACTTTTTCCAACCTATTTCAACAAGAACAACAGACAGGGGCATTTTTACATTTAAATGTACAGTACATTATTGTTATTTATTGTCACATTTGACTTATTTCCCTAAAGAGGGAAAGTCCAAGGACCATTTAGCTTTCTATACTGTACAAAATGAATGGGATATATTTTCCAGGGATCCAGATATCCGTTACCTGCCACTGAAAGAAGTAGCTCAGCTGTGAATGTTTTTTCTAGAAGATAAGGATGAGAAGTTATGAGATGTTACTATAAGAAATGCTTTTAATAGAGCTTCCTTACAAAAATTCTACTGCAAAATTCACAAGCATGGTGTGAATAAATATCAGTCTGCATGGACAGAAGTAAGAAAGTCGAAATACTTCTGCTTCTTGAATCGCTTTGGCAGTCAGAGACCATCAATGATGTCGACCACAGTAGTAGGTAGTGTCATAAATAACATCTGACTTTTCTCCCATTCTCTGTTTCAATAAAAATATTGGCTTTGGAGAATACCATTCCCATTGGTGTCACTATTATTAGAGGGAGGAGTGATTAACTGTAGTGCTGATGAACAGAATCCTTAATGATACGTAAAATATAGTAAAAAAATAATACACTTCTTTTCCAAGACAAAAATAGTGGAAATTTATACCTACTCCAAAATATAAGTAAAATTAAAGATCTGAAATAATTCAATGTTGTAAAAACAATGAAAAAATACTTTGCATATCGGCAATGTCAGGTGCCACGGAAATAACTGATAACAAAGGCACAAATGTCAGACATTAGTATTCACATGAAAATCACTTCAGGTTTAAATCATAACATAAAAGCCAAATTTAACTTGAGGGATACATCCTTATCCTTTTGATAACTGCAATAGCAAAACATAAAGGAAAAATATCCTCCAGTAATCATACATTCCCAAGATTAACATACACATTGGGATAAAGTGGTGATACACTTAGAACAGGAGCAAAACCTACTACTATGGCCTAATGACTGCAAATAGCAGCATACAGCTGTCCTGTAGGAAAGGACAGCCAGTTAAACAAGCACAGTAATTGCAGGCCTTCAATCTCAGGATATAACTTATTAAAACAGAACATCAGATACAAAAAACTCCTATTGGAAAGGTAGTATGGCACTAGTGAAGGAAGACTGTCTAGGAACAAAAAGGGGAAAACATTACTTGATTTGCACCAATCTCCTGCTGAGATGACCATGACTTGTCCCCAGCATGAGTCCTACAAAGTCCTACAAAAAAACCTAGCCTGGGCCTGGCAGGTAACAGGTAAAATACAAAAAGTGAAACAGTTGGTCCATCAAATTTACATTCATGCAGGCCTGGGAGAATATTGCCTTGAGAGAGTGTGTTGACCAGACTGTTGCCCAAGACCAGGGGAAGGGGAAGAACATACTATTTATCACATGCTTGATGACTTTTCTCATATGATTCCACGGAATTTCATCATTAAAAGTTTCTTTTAATTTATTAGTCATGGATATAAACTTTCTTTGAGGCCAGTTCCCCATCTAATAGATAGTGTCTGAAAGATGGCCATGCTGGCTGCCCACGTTGGTAAAACAGTAACAAACAAACAAACAAAAAGGAAAACAATTAGAAATCTAAAGGAGTTCTTGAATGTAAAAAATAATGTTGTATAGCTCATATTTTCTCAGTGCAAATAAATAAAACACTAAAATTATAAATACAATTAAAAAAATCAAGTCTCAGACTTCTCAGAGTGTAAATGTCTATGTTGCAAACAGACTTTTTGCTTTATAACTATTCTTCATTTTTCTTTTGCTGGGCCTTTACTCAAGGGAAATCTATCCAACAATGTAAAGTTTTGGTATAACTGTAGTCATCTCAGTAGTTATATAAATGTAAAATACAGATTAATTAAAGCTAGTGGAAATACAGGGAAAATTAGAAATCCTTTATTGAAGCTAAAAGGAAGAATCTAGAAGAAGAATATAGAACATACTGCATATTGTAATACAGAAGCTAATAATCCTTTCTGCCACAACTTTCCCATGGGCAGAATGCTTGGAATTCTTCTCACAGTTGTTGTGAATATTTGTATACAGTCTTTCTGCTATTGCTATTTGCAATATTTGATAAAGATTTTGAATTTTAAAAAATAAATAGTAATGGATTGACGACCTTCTCAAATAAGAGGACAACTTATACTGTGGAAGTGAAAAAGTTAATACTCCAGATTCAAGTTAACTGTAAAAATGGAAAGACAATGTGACAGAAAACAGTTACTTATTGGTTTTGGTGTTACTGAAATTAATTTTCAAAGATGTGTATCAGAAGTTAAGGTCACAATGTTCGTCTGTTTATCCTTGGACCTGAGAGCCTACATATACTGCATGGCTTTAGTAAATCCCTCCTCATCCCTGTCCATCATTACATGCATCAGTTTGATCACCTGCAGTAAGGAATAATAATATTCTAATCTTTAAAGAAATACAGAAAATAATGTTAAAACAAACGGAAACTTGAGTGTAACAAATAGTGCAAATACTAGAATAAAAGTTATTGGAAACAATCCTGCAAAGAAACAACAAGCTACAAAATATCTACAAAGTGAGAAGTTGATAATAGAACTAGACTCATATGACATAACTTACTCTGATAAATATTCATTACAATTATAATTGTGCATTTTTATCATAAATTATAAACTTTGCGAGAGCATCGTGCAGGTTTAAAGGGAACTGTGTAATAGACTGGCACTGATAAACAGAACAGTGTGTTGATAAATATAATGTTGAAAGTAAAAGCTTTTAAAAATTGAGACTTCCTCACCAAGCTTTACTCATGAGACAATGATTATTATTTTTTTTAATATTCTTTTCTTCAATGATGCAAAAAATGAACGTGTTCAAAAGTGGAAACTGTATATTGGGGAGGGACATCCATAGCTTTACAAAAATTTGGCTTGGGAAGAGATCAAAATAGCTCAGTAGCAACAGCTAGTTGTTAAAATATTATCGATCACATTCCATATAAAGAATAAAGAAGCAGAAAAAGAACAAGCACAAAGGAAGTAACAATGCCATGACCAGGTTTCACATTAATAACTGATTATTGGTACTGTTGATTGAGAAAGGGAATCAAAGAAATTTTCCAGTATCATTACTCTTTCTTGAGAGAAGAGAAATCATATCTGGTCTAGGAAGATGACTGAATAATTAAACAGAAGACTTCTCAAGTAAGGTTCTTAATATGATTTAAAAAGCCAGAGTTTTCCAAATTGAGTGTAGGGAGACATTAATCACACTTGCCTTTGTATCTTTCACAGAGAGATTTTATTTTCCTTTGTATCTTCCACATAAAAAATTGAAGAAACAAGTTATCTATGGGAAGACACACAAAAATTACCAGAAGCACGTTGATAAAAAACAGGTTAACTTCCTAGCTGTTCTCTGAGTAATACTACAGTAGACTTTGTTCTAAATCAGTTACATGCTGGTAAAAGTAGTTGATTGAACCGTTATCCTATGTTGTTTAAATTTATGAGATCTCTTATGGAAATGAGTTTCTGAATTTTCCATTTGCAGGTTTGCTGGCACTGCTAAAGAGAATAGTCATTTCTTTATATTGTTGTTGGCTTTAATAGAAGAGGGAAGAAATTAGTGGGGTTAAATTACTAAGAAAAAAAATGCTTATATTGTACATATATACCAGGAATGTTCCAAGGCCACAGAGAATAAGTGTTATCAAAAATCTTAGTTCAGGAAAAGAGAAAGAAAGAAAGAAAGAAAGAAGGAAGGCAAGAAAGAAAGAAAGAAAGAAAGAAGGAAAAAGTAAAAATAGCTGGGAAAAATCCTTGGAACAGATTGCCATTCAGCTAAATATGTATTAGAAATCTGAAATACCCTTGCATCTCCCACGAAAACCTTACAATCCTCTTTCTCCTTGTCTTTATGCACACCAACACCTAGGATTTAATCAGCCTTCAAAGAACAATGTCATCTTTGATCTATCCCTTTACTCCAGGCCAGTCAAATGAGGTCTAAACTTGACCACTGTTTTTTGAACTTTGGGCTGTGCCAAATCATCTTTTGGTGCCTGTGCTTGAGTATGGGCTTGATTTTACAAACACAAGAGTCTCAGGCAAACTGTTTCTATATTGCTGAAACAAGTAGAATTCAAACATAAACCCAAAATAGTTTTTCTGCATCAGACAATATTTGGCTCATTCCACACAACACAAACTGAGAACCAGCATATAGATGCTGCAAATTATAAGGGAATTTGGGCTCATTTGTGAATTTGAATCTGGATCCCAGCCCTCCACTTATTTCATCTTGTGCCTTCGTTTTCTGCTTTAAATCTTGGACAAATAGAAACAGTGAGAGAGAACAGGAACATTATACAGCAAATATCAGAATTGGAGTGCAGCACCTGCTGTAGAATCAAACTAAATAATAGTATGGCAATCTAGTGCCCTGTAACTATTAGAATATGCTTTACCACACAGTCTTATTTGGAATGTAAAAGCAAAACTGAAGAACCTGAAAACATTTGTCAAAATCTTCAAAGTCAGAAATAGTAGGAAGAGAGTAACATTTTGTGTAAAATGAAGCAATTTGTTTTCAAGTTCTCACTATAGAAAGAAACTAAAACCATATTAAAGAATCAATTTAATCTTGTAGGGTCTGAAGTCAACCTCTTCCCTTTATCTAGCTCTCTATTAGTTCAAAGTCCTTTGAGATGTTTTTATGCCAGAATTTTATGCCCCTCCCCCCCGCCTTGCCCCCCCCCCC